>QLNU02015359.1:45125548-45159486 GCA_006491805.2 Dysdera silvatica | reverse complement strand
ATTATTAATTTATTATTATACTATCATTAATTTATTATTGCAATATTATTAATTTATTATTACAATATTATCGTTATTATTTCGGGTTGGGAATAAATTATTATTAGTGGCAGTAAGGCATAAAACACGGTCTAACCAATCGATCGGTTGATTATTTCATTTGATAACTTATGGACAGCACACGTCATTTGACTTCAAACTAGGGGCGCAGAAATGCAAAAATTTGTGGTGGGAAGGGCTGAAGCAACGTTAAAAAAAATCAAGTGATTTGCCATTGAAGAGAACAAGGTACTTCGTTATTCAATGGCGGGGGGCTTGAGCCCTTCCCTTTCCTGTGCCCCTGCTTCAAACAATTTTACTTAAGAAAAAGATTAAAATCTTAATTTATTTAAAGGAACAGTCTAAAACTGACGGACATAGAACAGGAAGTTTTATTTTTGGCGCTTTCCGTGTTTCGATATTTAAAAAAGATTAATAATATACGAAAATCTTAGACAACGACACGCAAATTTGTAAAAACTATTGACAATAAAATGCGTTTATTTTGTTTTTTAAATTAAAAAAAATCTTAGGTTTCTTTCATAAATTATTTTTGTAACTTTCAACTGCTGTACATTGATTTTTTTTTAACCTGCAGTCCTATAAATATTCTCGGAATTGGAAGCTCTAAAAATTAGTGATTTATTTGCATAATGGATGACCTAGTTGCAAAGTGGATTGGGGAGCTCTGCCCCCTTGAATATAAAAATACATTATTTTCTCCAAGACCACATGACATAATCCCCTTTAGAGTCATCTGAGCCCCCCACCCCCATTCCGTAAGTTATGAACTGCTACGCAACTGGGAGGATTCATAAAGAGATTTGGAATATTTTCGTATGCTTTTCGTCAAAATTTTTATAAAGAATAAAAACCGTGGATAGAAAGAATATTTCCATTAATTATGAATAATTAACAAATTTATTAATTAATAAGCGAAGCAGAAACAATTTAAAGGGACATAATGTTAGAACAAAAACTGTGGAAATGAAAAGAAAAAAAAATTTAAATGTGCATCCCGCCAAACGCGCTCATAACATGGGAAAACTTTCAATAAGAAAAAGTACTATCTTCCAGAAAAACATCACTTTGTACAATAAATACTACTTTTCAAGGGAAGGGATGTAACTATTTTATAGGAAGGAAAGGGAATTAAAGATTTTCCAATATCAAAGATTTTGTCCTTCATCAGGAATAGAATTTGTCCTTCGCAGAAATAGAAACAGAGAGACATGCCTCGAAGTTATTGCGGGTTAGGGGTTTCGCAATTTCGCAATAAAGCGAGACGCCCAAACTTTTTAGTTTCTTAGTGCACGTGAGGGTTTTGTTCGCATCATACTGAAGTTTATTAAACATGCAATAGCAGTACGTCTAAAAAAGAATTAAAAAAATATATATATTGATGCAAAATGCTAAGGGAGGGTTCAAGTATTACATCAGCATCTTGTGGGGGGGTGGGGGTTGAAATGGCCAAAATATTGCTTACGCAATGCACTGTCCCTAACTATTATCTAAGCCTTCATTGAACTGTTGGAAAAAATGCCCCCCCCATAGTCTTCCTCAACTCATGGTTGTTACAAGTTTTCAATTTATATCAAAGAAAAAAACGCAATATCTGAGAAACGCAATAATGCAAGGTATGTTCGAATTTTTTTTCTGAAAGTGAATAGATTTTTTTTACTGATATGTACTATATTTTCATTTAACATTCGTTCTAAGTAATAAGTGGTAACGATATTTACCTGTTTCCAAATTTTCCAAATAAGCAAAAATCATGGAGCATTTTGGTTCCGATTGCCTAAAACCGTAAAATGTACGCAGAAAAGATTAACATAAAAGAGATAAATTGTAAAATTTGAAAGATTTTTTTTTTACCCTACTGTGTGTTACCAACTCTAATCTGAATGCAATCGTTTCCGTTTTCATTTCCACGTTTCCAGAGCTTAATTTCCCTCTTTTTCCCTACAAAGGGAAAAAAATTACCAGCAAAAAACTACGTTTCGCATAGAGTCGTCGTTTAACTTCGATTACTGCTTGAGTATTTGAGCACATTACTGCCTTTTCTAGCACCATTAAAACGTTCAGTAATATCAGGAACTAATAAAGAAAAGAAAAACGTCTGTTTGCTTCCGTCTTTAATCCTCATGTAAACGGTGTTAATAAGTCCATTTGGAAATAAACGACGTTTTTTTTTTAATGGTGAATATCGATTGTTTCATGGGTCATCGAGACGTCTTCATCAGTCAATGAGAACAACCAATAACGGACATCAAAGGTAATTCCCTTCCCGCCAAACTAAATTAATATAATCCTACAAAAAATGAGGTTAGTAGCCACATTACGATCATCGATGCAAATCGATCCAGTCCAGGATGGTTACTGTAATTTCACGGATTCTACACACAAATATCTGCCAACGTCGAAAAGAAACGTCTCTAGGGAAAGCAGATCAAGAACACTCGTCAGATACCTAGTAAAGCAAAACTCGATATTTGAATGTGAAAAGGTGTTTCACTGCTGCTTCAGATATGGAAATTAGATGCAGCTTTACCTCAAAGGAATAATAACATCCTGCTAAAAAAATAAAATAAAAAATAAAAATCCATATTTGGAAACGAAACTGGAAAGGGGGTTGTTCAACCAGCACATCTGAGTTTCAAAATATAAATATATTTATTTAGCTGTGCAGATAACGCTTTTTTCCTCGCTGGTCTATAATTATTCCGCATTTTTTTTATTTCACAGATAAGAAAAATAAAAGTGATTTCTGCGTGAATTCAAAAGAGCCACATACTACTTTCTCCCTCTCTTTACCCCTTTGAATATATACAGCACGTTCATTTACATATACAGGATGCACACAAAATAGCGGGAAAAAGTTCACTACACGATTCCTTGTGAAAAAAGGAATAAAAAATGTCCAGTGCAATTTTTGCTTAAAATCGATATTTAATGAGATAATTAAGGCCAAAGATGAACGAATCACGCTCCAGACACGCCCATCATTAGAAAAGCAAACCAAAGAAATTCTTGGAGAGGCACGGCTAAGCACAAGCTTTCTAATTCGTTAAGTTCAAACCTGAAAATTTAGTTGCGTGTCCAAATACGTCATTGGAATTCCGAAGTATGGCAACTTAGTGAAAGTTTTTTCATCACCAAAGAAAGCCAATTGAATACCAATCTTTTTCTAAATCTGGTAACTTTATAAAAAATGTATCTTTTGGCATAGGGAGCATTCAAGTATTACGTAAGCACCTCTAGGAGGAGGGGGGTGTCTTTTGTACTTATTTCTGTTAGCCAATTTTAATTCTTGCTTACCAATGGGGGTGGTGTTGAAAATGGCCAAAATATTGCTTACGTAATACTTGAACTCGCCCATAGTCGCATCATGGAGAGGGGAGGGGAGTAATCTTTATGAAAAGCAGAAGAAGTACGCGCAAGGGAATAGCCATTTTGAAGCCATCTGCCCCTTTTCCCGGCATTTAATCCTGTTGTTTTTGTATTCATATATCATGAGACAGCAGTAGCGTGCTGATAACCTCCACAGTAGGGAAAGCCCACTAGGGAAAGGTCCCAATGCGTTATTCTTCATTTTCCACAAAACTTATAGTAAGTACTTTGAGAAAAAAAAAAATATCTATTATTTTACAATTAATGAGGCAAAAATTAATCATATGAAATTTTCTTTAAAAAATGAAATAGCGATCATCAGTTTCCAAATGGAAGGAAATAGCCTATGGCAAACTCAGAAGCAGCATGAACCTACTTCAAATGGGGAGGTGGGGGGTCAGTAACCATTCGGTACCGCCAATGAACTTGGTAAACCAAATGACTTTCAATTTTAGTTTTGTTTAAAATATCGGAAAATGTGCACGTCGCGGACAGTGGCGGATTATGTATTTCAAGGGCAGAGGCGCGGGTCTAGAGTTCACTTTACTATACCGTTGTTAGCAAATACATCGCAAGCCTGTCAGACTGGCACGCGAAGAAATGTCGCTGGGACGCGGCTACTTACAAAATAAGAAAAAGTTACTATTAATTATAATTTTTTCCCACAACAAAGAAGAAAAGTGGTTGAATCTGCTGGCAAACTGCACAATTCGATCCGTATACTTCCCATGCGTGGTATGAGTGGTTTTGCACGAGAAATCGCCAAATCTAGTGTCTGCTATTAATTATGACGTAAATGAACTAACTTTTGGGTGGAGTTCCAACCCCTTGAATTTCAAGTAACACGTGACCTAAGCAAGTTTTTAAAAACCAGTGAAATCTTAGCTTCTTATCTCTCTTCGTAGAAGGGCCGTACATGCGCAAACGCATGTGTCGTTGTATTAAAGCGATGTTAAATGGGCTGGCTTTGCCTTGTTATTGGTTTAACTATGATTTGAAATAACTTATTAACTATTGATTTTAAGCAAAAATTATATTGGACATTTTTTATTTATTTTTTTTACAAGGAACCGTCTAGTGAATTCTTTTCCCGCCATTTTGTTTGTATACACCATTTTGTTTATATACAGGGTGTTTCTGGTTTTACACACACACACACACACACACACACACATATATATATATATATAGGGTCCCTGTAAACTTAAAAAAAAAAAAAGCACATAGCGATATTCCTTGGAGAATTTAGACATAACAAGGTGGTTAAATGGTTACAAATCAATAATTTTCGCACTAATTGCAAGTAAAATCTAACCAATTATCATGCAATTTGCATTTGTCAAAACATTCTTATGGTCGGTTTAAAATGAATTACGAAACAATTGTCGTTGACTACTTCAATTATACTAATTCACTGAGATATATAATTGAATACTAATCATTTATAAGTACTGAATAGTCGATTAGCATGAATTTAAATACTATAAAATAAAAAGTATAAAGTGATTGATTTACCGGTGATATTTCATGCATGACAAACATGGAAAATAATAAGAAAGAGTTAAGCTTTCATAAATAATCGCCTCTTTACAATATCAGATATATATACTGGTAAAATAATAATAACTGAATAGAACTATGGTAGTGATGGCCGATTACGAAATGTTTTTACAATCGAAAGAATCGCGATCGACCCAAATGTACAAAACGATTCATTCGGTGTCGTCCCATTTGCGTACACCCCAGATGCGCACATGTCAAAATTTGTCCCAGATGCGTACAAGATGAGAAAATGAGCTAGCTCATGGTTATTACTACCATTTTGGCTACCAATTTGGCCACCATTTGACGGCACACAAATATAATCCCTCATTTCTATACAGTCATCCCTTCCCCCACCACGAGTTATGTAAACAATGCGTTCCGTAAACCTTCACGTAACTTGAATTTTACGTGAAGTCGAATTTGTAAATTGCTCAAGTGTACATTAACCCGTGTTTTACTTCATTCCGTCCATGCCGACAAATGAAATTCGTGTGAAATCTGTAACGTATATGTAAGCTTGAATGAAAGAAAATATTCGTAAATTTGCATGTATCGCAAAAAAAATCCCAAATGAAATTACAAAACTTGGTTTGTTAACACCTAAACACACCACTTGGCCACGCCACTGCCGTCATTCAAGGCTTTCAGAAAGCAACGAAAGACTAAAGTCATAAATTTGTTGAAATTTTCTTTGACGCTGAGGTAGATAGAGTACGCGAGTGCGAATACATGATCCTATCGCAAGCACATGTCCTTCTGATATTTAACCAGCCCCTCCCCCAGGAGGAAAATTGTATACAGTAAATATAGTACTAAATGCTAATACATATACTAAGACATACTAAATACGATATGCCAAAAAATATTAGATTGAAAAAAGAAAAAAAAACGAATATTTTAAATTTTGAACGACGTTACCTATTATAAAATTTTTGTTTGAAATTGGGGTGACATGGAACCTTAATACGAACATGGGGATGGCCCCCCCCCAACAACGGCGCCCGTGCCGACAACAACATTATATGGACGTATCCATTATTAGCCCTATGGGGAAGGGAACCCCAGTTCGTCAGTCATATATAAATATATGTATTCTTTTAACCACAAAATATTGTACTTGTGATGATATGAAGAACGGTTTCCCCATCAAAACATGACTGTTCTTTGGACACGCCCACTGGCATAAGTACCTATAAGATGATCTGACAAACAAATGAAACCGACAAGAATACACGGAGGAATTCATATAGATACACGTATGATAATACTGTATTAAATACTATATACCAGCATTTTTAAAATTACTTCTAGATTACAGCGTCAAAAGTTCGCCGGTTCCTTGAATGACGTCATAAGCGCGTTCGACTGTATTTTGACATTATGATTGGCTGAGTAACCTCTTGTTTATCTTCTATGAATGCAACGTAGAATATTTGTTTTCGAATTCAAAATCAGGATCTGTATTTTGGATTTAGGACCAGGTGTGCGTGTGTGTGGATGCGCAATAGTAAGTAGTTCTATACGCGCCTCATAATCTGTCGCAATTTCGCAGAAAAATTTTCACCACTGTTTTCCATGACTAGCAAAATACGATTGACTTGTTTACGAAATTTCAGTCATTATCAGAAACGGCCTTAGGCCTCGCGCCAGTACTTCATTTGTGCATTGATTTTTCTGAACTTTGAAAGATGGCATGAAAATTTAAATATTTATCGTATCAAAAATTTACAAAAAAAAATTACCAGTAACAATTTTAAATAGTGTAAAATTTCTATATTTAAAAGAAAGCAGGGAATGACTACAAAATATGATCTCTCTGCAACGAAGAAAGAAATTTAATTTGTGGCCTGCGAATGAGGAGAAGGGAGCATGGGGAGAGCACAGCTAAAGTGAAAGGGGGAGAAGAAATTGTAAATGGCGTGTGCATGTGGTTGAAAAAGAGACAATTTTTTATAGAATAATATCCATAGTGTCACTAAAGTAAGTGTGGAAGTTACAACACCTTTGGATTAATTTAGTTATTTTTAAATTTCGTAATAAATGCAGCAGATGAAAAAAAAATAGTTATAAAATATACTACCGATCTCGTTATCAAGATTTACGTGTAAGCGAAATTTATTTTGAGGTCTACTTCAGCCATCGACCACGTCCCAAATTACTTATCCCACTATAGACGTAAGAAGTAAGTATACAGTATGACGTACTTATGAGTAATCTTACGTACGAATAAGTTTCATCAAACGAGAATGTTGTGACTCGAGCAAAAATTAAAGTTCGGTAAAGCACTGTTCGGTAATAAGCCTGCGAAAGTGATTCACTGTGTTCAAATCAAGTATTAGTAGACTAGGGTCTGTTATAGACACTTGAGTAATTGATTGAAAGTGATCAGTACTGAACTATATATTTAATTTTCTTTTATTAATTTCTTCTCCCTCTTTCGTCCTCCCCTCTAAATCAAAACATCTGAAATTTTTTCAAATACAGTAGGATCCACTTATAACAAGCACACATTTAGCGATTTTCTGGATATAGGAAAGAAAATATGGATTTTGTTTAGTATAATGATCAAGTGCAATAGAATTCAATCGTTTTAAGTGAACAAGAAATTTACGGGTCGGATTTAGCGAGCATTTCCTTTGTTCCCAAGCTTCTAGTTATATGCCGGTCCTCTTGTATAGGGCTTCGTAGGTATAAAAATATTGAGGCGGAGGGACAGTATACCAGTGAAAGGCAGCTTGTTTTTAAACGGGAAACGTAGCCAGCGGGTGGTCCCAAGGGGCCCATCCCCCTTCTGAGATGTTTTTGCTGCAAATTCTTATTCATTAGCGAGGTTGTAAACATTTTTTGCCTCCCACAAAAACATTTTTGTGTGGACTCGTTATTAACAACTCTTTACAGGGATAACAGACATCAACAAAGCAGTGTTTAATTTAAATGTGCTTCTGCTTGATGACGTTCACTTTACCATAAAATTAATATTCTAGTTACATTTCCAGTTTCATTTTCACATGCAATGCTGCTCCTTAATAAATTTCGTATTTATTATGCTAATAGTGATGGTGTAGACAGTCCCTTTAATTTATGTCGTTGATAATGAGCTTAGAGGGCCAAAAATTTCCTTGAGCTTGCGAAATTAAAATATAGAAACTATAGTTGTAACGTTATTAAAAACGTTCCGTTTGAAAGTTGAAATAATAACACGTCAATGAAAACGCTGCCATGCAGAAAAGAGAGCTATATAATACAATCCAACGAAAGGTCTAATTACATCAAATAAATGACAAAGTGCATTTTTTTATTTCGCACTAAATACACTACGCCACTCCTTACATACAGCACTCCTTAAAATTTATAAAAAAAAAAGAAAGAAAAAGAAAATATTTTAAATTTGAACGATGCGACGTTACCTATTATAAAATTTTTGTTTGAAAGTGGGACATGGAACCCTGATGCCAATATTCAGGGCCGGATTTATAAATGGGCAAGTTGGGCACTTGCCCAGGGCGTAAGAGGCTGCGGATTTTTTTTTTAATTGCAAATTATTTAGCATAGAATTCCGTCCATCAGCTCTCTCCCTGATAAGCCGCCCTCCACCCTTTTTCTAAATATGAAATTTTGAAAAAATGTGTAAGACAACGCTTGCCCACAGGGCCGGATTCAGGCAGCGCGCGTAATAATAAATTTACATTAAAAATAATTATTTTCAAGCTTTGCGCCCTCCCTTAAATTTTGTTCTGCATTGTTGACATGGTGCTGCCCCAAAGGTAAGAAGATAATGGAGACAATGTTCGAGAGAGCGGAAGTCGCATCACCGGCGAGAAGAGCTTCAGTGCTTTAGAGGTTATGATTTTTCTACCGGCTGAAGGTATGAAAGCTTATCTGAAATACTCTACAGGCTTCTCCTACAAACTACAGCATGCACTGTATTTTTTTCAGACTACATTACGGTTTGTTCAACAATCTAATGAAGCACAGCCTTCGGACGTTCTTCTAATGAAACGACGGCGAGATACCGCTGATGATTCCGAAAATGATGTGGAAAAAAAGAAGCAAGAGAAAATTGAAGAATTAAAAAAAAAATAAAAACATTCTGGGGATTACATAATACAGCACATATTAATTAAAAAATATTTAATTATTAGAGGGCATATTGAGTTTTTGTTGCGCATGTACACCTTTTAAATTGAGAAATCACAATTTATTTTTTTATCTTAAACTGTGCTCCTCACCCCAGAGTTGTTTCGGTTGATAGAGCTTTTACTGCACTACTATTACTACATTATGCTTTATACTATTCTTATATTGCATTTAAACTTTTGTTGATGTTTTGTTATGATTTCTATTGTTGCCTTTTGATTTTGGGTCACACTTCCAAATCTAATCTTGAAAGTCTGATCTCATTACAAAAGAGATATTTACGTCTTATTCTCAATCATTCTCATTTTACCTATAGCTCAGAGATTTTTAGACAGCTTCGTATTTTTTTAATTGACAATCTTCTTACTTTTAAAACCTTAATATTCATGTTTAACATAATAAAAATTTTACCCCATTCAAATATCATTTCTCTTCAATTGACTACTCACTCATATCAAACAAGAAACTTAGCTAACTATACTTCAGATTTTTCTCGAATTAATCTTTGAATGGCAAGAATTGGCTGCTTTGGCGGAGTACGGAACTATCTCCCTTCTACTCCCTAGTCTTCAAATCCACTTTTTTATTTATAAGATATCTACTGATCACCTGTTAAATTAACACCCATTCATGTTAAATATAATTAAAACACTCACCATGGGTAGCATGGGCTTTGTCAGATATAATAGTCTTCACCCATTGATGCCAAGCCGAGTCAAGTTAATTTTGAAATATTTGTTGTATACCTCACTTATACTTGTATTTGATTCGTCCGAATAAAGGATTTTATTTGATTGGCAATTATAAAAAAAAGGATTTTATTTGATTGGCAATTATGAAAAAAAAATTTTGAAAGATTTTCTTTTTTTTTCAAAAAGCCGCCCGTAGGATCGAGCTGCTTTTTTCACGCACAGGATATTTCTTTTAGAAAGAATTTGAAAACTCTACTTTATTTTACAGCTTTCGATATGCCGTTTCAAGGGATTTAAATAACGTTTTCATCGAATCGTTCCAAATGGTGGCCATTGCTGCTTTCGAAATGGATTTTCAAAAAATAGGAATTTCGAATATAACCTGGAGGAAATAAAGAAAGGGAGAAAGAAAGAAAAGGAAAAGGTAGAAAGAAAGGGAAAAGAAAGAAAACACTGGAAAAGACATGAATCGAATCGAGGATGGTATGCGCTGGGTAATTTTGTGACATGATTGATATCTCAACGACCGAGAACATATGACCTCAAATGACCAAATTCTGCTCAATTTCATCTCGAGCTTTGACGATCAAACGCTGTTGTGATATTAGCTGCCATCGATTTCAGTATCTGACTGGCATATATATCCTTTGAAACAGACAGAAATATAAAAATAAAGGAAACTGAACTAAAAGAAAAGGGAGGGAAGGAAGGAATAGAAAGTAAAAAATACAGGACAGTACATAGTTGAAAAAATTATGAAGAAAGAAGGAGGAGGACTGAAAAAGACATGAAGCAATGCAAATAAGAGAGAAAAGTACGAAGAAATGCAAAAGAGGGAGAAGTGTATAGCAAGAGGGTCAAAAAGGAAAAAAAGTAAAGCAGACAAAAGAACAGAAAAGAAGATAAAGAACAAATATTGCACATGTGTACATTCAACACAACTCTTTTGTTGCGTTGTTGCGTTGCTTTTCGTTACAACTCTTTTTGACAATTTCATGGGCGAAAAAAAGTGAAAAAGTTAAAAAAAAAAAAATCTAAAGAGTGACACAAGCAAATCTGTGATAACAGAAGGACGAGGGAAGAACATAAATATTGGTTAAAAGAAAACTTTAATTCTGAGGGGGGTGAGGGGTTGGTCTCTTACGTTGGATGACCTTTTTAAGAAGGTAAGCCCTTGAAAAAGGCCATTCTCTGTGAAGCGTGAAAGAAAGGTAAATACAAGCAATTTGGCGATCCTGAATTCTGCCTATTTCATATATAGTTTATGGCTTATGGCTAACAACATGATATTGTTAAAAATGCGAGCTTAGAGTTTTAACAGCTGTTATTAATAACGACAGCGTGTACATGCCGATGAGCTTCTAGAAACAAAAAAAAAGCAAACAAAAAAACAAAAACAAACCTCTAAATTTATTGAGTTGGAAATGGTCCCTGAAGAGCACTCTTGCCCAAGACAAACATTTTCTTTTTGACGTACAGTTTGCAACAAATATATCGCAAGTTGGTTGTCGATTAGCATAGATTTTTATAACCTAGTATAATTAACTAACCTAATATAGTAGAAGTTGTTTAATCCGGCATTCTTTGGTTCGGCACATTCTATAATCCGGCATCGATCGAGCTGCTCGCGTTCGGTTTTTTTTTGTTTTTTTTTCGGGTGGATTCAGGCGTTCGTTGACCTTGTCCGCCAAGTCGGATGAAGGAGGAGACGTGGAAGATGAAGCTAAAGTCTCGTGGAAACAGGCTTCTGATTCTAATGCATAAATACATGTATAAAATTTACCGAATCCAACGACAGCTATAACTCTGCAGAACTCACAAATTTGTGCATAATATCTGCAATAATTTTTTGAAGAAAAGATCCGAATCACAAAGACAACATGATATCAGAGACTTTTTTAAACAGTAACGCTTATGTGTATTTTTTCTTGCTATACAGCAACTTATTACAATTTGTTTTAAATATCATTGTGCTGCCTTAATTTTTCTTTCGCATTCCTCGTTAAAACCATATTGAAGCTTGATAATCCGGCAAAACCGCTAATCCGGCACGGCGGTGCCAGATTAAAGAGCCCCTACTGTACGAATAATTTGGGATCTAAATTTCTAATGCATAAGCAATCATATTAGATAAGAGAGATCATATTAGAAGTATTCGGATAAAATAAGAAACGTGACTGGAATAAAATGGAAGAGAAATGATGAAATTATATAAGAAAGGCTAAAACTGATGATGAAGATGGTAATAATGACTGTGATTGACTAGTCGCCAATGCAACCAGGTTTATCGAACTCTGATTATGACTATGTGATTGAATATAATTATAACTATGTGATTGAATATAATTATAACTATGTGATTGAATATAATTATAACTATGTGATTGAATATAATTATGAAGCTATGTGATTGAATATAATTATGAAGCTATGTGATTGAATATAATTATGATTATGTGGTTGAATAATTATGACTATGTGGTTGAATAATTATGACTATGTGATTGCATATAATTATGATAATTTTGGTCGTTATTATGGTTTAATCTGTCACATTTGAGGAGGGAGAATTCTTTAAAAATAGCACACAATATACAAGTCTACAATCAAATAAAATTTTAAAAAACTAATAAAAGAACGGATTAGTACAAAGGGGTTCACGTTTTACGACGGACTAATTTATAAACTCGCTATGCGACCGATTACAACATGGTGTTAATCGTGGGCGCCTATATGAGTACTTATGGGGGGGGGTGAGAAAAACTATTACCGTCCCCTCAAGGCTGTCAAACATTTTAGTGAATGTACAAGATACTAAAATGCTACAAAAATAATTGATATTGCTTGACAATTAGTAATGAGCTAAAAAGTACCTTATTTTAAAATGTGACTGTAAAACTTTTGAAAGTAAATGCATAGCAGGTTCGGGCAAATAAAATTTTTAAACGGCTAGGGGGGATCGAGAACCTCCCTGCTTCCCTATATGGGCGCCCATGGTGTTACTGTCGCCGAGAACGGAATCCCCACTTACTATATTAAAACAAAGGTTCGACTTACGACCGTCGTTAATGGGTCCATTGGCCTTAAGTACAAAGTCTCCTATATACCAAAAACTGGTCTTTTAAAGAAAATTCTATTTGTACAATACAAAGTTGCCTCCCCTGAGGGACACCTTCGAATAAGGGACACCTATTTAAAAGACGACTAATCCCTCTAGTTACCAGTCCATTTGAATAGGGACCTCATTACGTTTACCTCCGAAGAAGGGACACCTCAATTTACTGAACAAAATGTCCGGTTCCGCTGGTGTCCGTTATTGGGAGGTAAGGCTGTACTTCTCTTAAGAGAAACTACATGCCCACGTAACTCGATGCGCAAAATCGAAAATGTGATATACTGCCTAACAGTAGTACGAACCTAGCGTTTTAACCTTGGTAAAAAATACTAAATATCGTAATTTAGTTGACTTCAGACATACCGCGTCGCAATTATTTGGTTGTTTCCTTTTTAAAGAATCGCGTGCGACTATACCGCATTACGCATTATAAGCTCGAGTAATACGAAAAATTATCGAACTACGTATGTTATTTCTCAAAAATAATAATAATTCGTTGAGCGTATCGTTAACTCAAGAAATTTGAGCACAAATGTACTCTTACATTGTTCAGGGTTCCCACTCATCTTAAAGAAGAAAATTTCTTGACTTTCCGAGGTTTTTAAATGACTTTTGCGACACAATTTCCTGACTTGGAATTAAAATTCGGTTTCGGGGAAAATGGAGATACTTATCGCCATGTTCGCGTGCAATTTAGCAAATTAGAACAAAATTTAGGGAGATTTTCCCCTAAATTTTTCCAGATTTGATCAAGAAATCTCGTTTTCCCCTGACTGTTTCTTGCTTTTTTTGGGACGATTTCAATTTTTTTGACAATTCCAAGTACGTGGCAATCGTAATTGTTTCAAAAATTACACGTTAAAATTCTATTTCGCATAGAAAATGAAGCTCAGGATAAAAACATAAAGAGGGAAATATAAATAAAAAAGGGGAAAAGTCAGAAAACAAATAGAAAGAGGGTAAAATAGAAATGCAGAAAAGGAAAGGAAATTTTTACGTCAGTCAGAAGACTATATATAGTAAACTAAATCAGATGAAAGGAGAAAAATGTAGAGCAAAAAATAAAGAAAATGTAGAATAAGACGAAAAAAATACAAATGTAGAACAAGATAAGAAAAAATACAAAGAAAAAACAATTGGAACATAAAAAGAAGAGGGGAAATAGTACAAAAATTTAATAATTATATCCCTTCAATTTCACATTCATCTAATTAATGTTAACTGACATATATAGTGTGTATGAACAGTGCAGACCTTTTAAGGGGAAAATAATCCTCCGTAAGGACACGCAATTAAAAATTATCTCTAGAATTAATGTTAATAAATATATATAACTGTCCCCTGTTTTAAAATATCTTTAGCCGATGTATAGTTAATAGTTTAAGTAAAAACCATTAGCAATTTCAGCATTTATATAACAGAAACTTATGCAATAATTATAGAGGATTTGAAAAGAATAGTGAGAAGCAATCTCTTTTATTACGTCAATTGATGTGGCACTACCTTGATGCATATAAGCGGCAGTTATTGCACATAACTTAATATTAAACTTCACATTCTTTTGTGAACTCATAGTGACCATAGAAACCAAGAGTTTCTCGTAAGTAATTACGATTTTTGTAGAACGCGTTGTAAATCTAAGGACTTTTTTTTATTTTAGTCCTCCTTTTACTAAGGGAGATGTGATGTCTTGAATGTTAAGTACGCATAATATCGGCCGCACGCTATTCCTTCAAAAAATAAACCGCCAATAATAAAAATAAAATAACAATATTCGCGAATATTTATATTTGCATTATCGGCAGATTTGATCGTAAGTCCTATTTTATGAGATGAATTTAAATCGCAAAGATAACGATTGTAATCTTAAGGCGTGAAGTATTACTCGAAAGCTAAAACAAAAAAAAAATCTAAAATCTCGTTAAAGTTGTCGTAAGGTTACGAGAAGTTCGTTATATTCAAAAGTAAATAACTTGCATGCCTCTGGGGGTCGGGAAAATCTATTTTCATACACTCCTCGAGGAAACCTTCTGAATTGGAACACACGCTATAGCAAATAAAAAAAAATATATGTATGCGCAAAATAACATTTATGTAACGCATTTTTCTGTCGTTTAGAGCTTCGAAAGGGACAAAATTGATCGTTTTGATCTAACAACGATAGATTAATCGTTTTGGTCTAATGGCGATGAAGAACGAGACCAAATGTATCGATATGGACAGAGATAACGAGAGAATGCAGCTGTTGCGCCTTGTAATTAAAACGATTTACCGCCTCGCTGTTGATTATATCGATTTTTGCTGAATCGATGCTTGTGCTTCTTGTTGATTCGTTGAATTTTTAAAATTAATTTTATGTCCCGCATGGGGGAGAAAACGCGTTCTCATAAAATAATATTTTATATATATACGGTAGAACCTCCATTATCCGGCTTCTGTTTATCCGGAAAGCTCTGTCAACCGACGTCAGTTTTTATTGCTATTTTTTTCCCTGGGACTTAGAATAGCTCTAACAAGTGATGTAGAAAACGTGGGGCGGTTTCCAGCTTTTGCGCAATGTTTAGGAAAAAACTATTTATTTTTAAAATAACTTAATTAATTTCTTTCTTGTTAAATGTATATATCATCATCATCATCATATTCAACCATTATCTATCCACTGCTGGATGAAGGTCTCTCCAAATGCTTTCCACACAAGTCTATCCTGAGCAATTCGCTTCCACGTCACCCCAACCTGTTTTCTTATTTCATCCACCCATCTAGTTTGAGGACGTTTTCTAGGTCTTCGGTGGTCTCTTGGAATCCAGTTCAGAATTTCTGTTGTCCATCGTTGATCAGTTCTTCTTGCAATATGCCCAGCCCATCGCCATTTCAGCCCTTTTACTTTAACAATGATGTCCTCTACTCTAGTTTGCTCTCTCACCCAAGTGTTTCTTTTTCGATCTCTCCTAGTTATTCCAAGCATGCACCTCTCCATGCTCCTTTGCGTTGTCTGTAACTTTCG
Organism: Dysdera silvatica; assembly: GCA_006491805.2. Taxonomy (NCBI): domain Eukaryota; kingdom Metazoa; phylum Arthropoda; class Arachnida; order Araneae; family Dysderidae; genus Dysdera; species Dysdera silvatica. The sequence goes on along the minus strand of QLNU02015359.1, from coordinate 45,143,564 downwards.
TATTGCTCCAACTGTTAGACTCCATGTCTCTGATCCATAAGAGAGGACTGGCAATACACACTGGTTGAAGACCTTTCTTTTTAGACACAAAGGCAATTTCCCCTTCAGGATAAAACTGTTTCTTCCAAATGCACTCCAGCCAAGTTTAATACGTCTGTTGAGTTCTTTCATAATGTTGCCATCCATTGAAATCAGCTGGCCAAGGTAAATATATGAATCAGCAATTTCTAGCTCAATGTTGTCAACTTGTATTTTTGTTTCCTCTACGAAATTATTGAACATGATCTTAGTTTTTTGTAGGTTCATCTTGAGTCCAACTTCTTTACTTCTAGTTGAGAGCTCCTGTACCATGTCTTGGAGTTCTGATGGGTTCGTTGAAAAAATAACAATGTCATCAGCAAACCGCAAATGATTTAAATATTCACCATTTATTTTTATTCCCCTGTTATTCCAATTTATCTGCTGAAAAATCATCTGTAAAGCTGAAGTAAAAAGTTTTGGAGAAATGGTATCTCCCTGCCTCACACCTTTACCAATTTTGATAGCTTCGGTATCTTTATGTAACCGAAATTTTGCACTTGCATTTTTATACACACGTTTCACCATGTCAATGTACACATCCTCAATGTCTGTTGATCTTAAAGAGTTGATGACTGCTGATGTTTTAATAGAGTCAAAGGCCTTCTCATAGTCAATAAATGCCACACACAATGGAAGTTCATATTCATGTGTTCTTTCAATTAATTCTCTTAATACTTGAATATGGTCCACTGTACTGAATCCACTTCGAAATCCAGCTTGTTCTCTTGGTTGAGCTGCATCTAATTTTTTCTGCAGGCGATGTGTTAGCACTTTTGTGAAGATTTTATAAATAGCAGGTAACAAGCTAATTGGTCGGTAATTTTTTAAATCCTCTTTATCACCTTTTTTATGCAAAAGAATTACTGTTGCAGAATCCCATTGGTTTGGTATGTTACCGCTGTTAAGACATTTGGTAAAGAATTTTGCAAGTATGTCTTCTACATATTCTCCAGCTTCTTTTAGGATATCTAATGTAATACCATCATCACCAGGGGCTCTTCCTTTCTTCATACTTTTTATTGCAAATGAAACTTCTTCTTTTAAGATTTTAGGAGCTGTTCCTTCGACTATTTCAATGTCTTCGTTTAATCCACTGTTACTTTCGTATAGATTTTTGTAGAATTCTTCAACTCTTCTAAGTATTTCTTCCCTATTTCTTGTTACGGTGCCATCCTCTCCTTTTAATGCAATGATGTGTTTCTTCCCAACAGATAAACTTCCTTTAACAACCCTAAGGCTCTTGTTATTTTCAATGGCCTTCCTTACTAGCTCACAGTTGAATTTTCTTATGTCTTCTTTCATGCTTTTGCGCAGAGTTTTACAAAGTTCTATGTACTCAATCCTGGAACTGGTATTTTGATTGTCCACCTTCATATCTCTTCGCCTTTTCATGAGCTGTTTCGTCTTCTCAGATAATTTGCTATTGTGCTTTTTACAGGTTACACCACCAATTTCCCCAGCAGTTTCAACTATTGTCTTAACAATGTTTTCATTTGCTTCTGAGATATCACTTTCATCAATAAGTCCTTCCAGTGCAGAAAAGCGATTTTTTAATTCCAACTTGAATGCCTCGGTATTTTCTTTTAATTTCTTTAAATCCACCCTCTTACTTACTTGTTTCCTAATGAGCTTCTGTCGTTCTAATTTAGTATTTAAGTGCACTTTACATCTCACCATTCGATGATCACTTCCAGTATTAAATCTGTTCAGTACACTGCAATCTTCAATAATTGATTTCTTGTTTGCCAGGATATAGTCAATTTCACTAGTTCCCCCATTTGGGTGTTTCCATGTCCATTTTCTTTGCGGTTTCTTCTTAAAAAATGAATTCATGATGCTAAGATTTTCAGCTTCTGCAAATTCGATGAGTTGATCGCCACGTTCATTCCTTTCCCCATATCCGTATTTACCAACCGATGTCTCTCCTTGTTCCTGTTGTCCAATTCTTGCATTGAAATCCCCCATGATGAGCTTGATATGTTGTTTCCCTTTGGTGTGTAACTCTTTGATTTCTTCATAAAATTCTTCAACCTCTTCGTCGGTATGGCTTGATGTTGGTGCATATACCTGTACTATTTGAAGTTGGTATCGCTGGGTTAGTTGAACAACAAGCCTCGCTGCTCGATCTGATGTACTTTCAACTTCCAGAAGACAGTCTTTAATTCTTTTGTTGATTAAGAAGCCAACACCACTTGTTCTTCCAGTTTCCGTTTACATTCACCAATTTTTATCGCAATCGGACAACTCCTTCTTAGTGCGTCGATTTTTTTGTTATAGAGTGTATTTCCTTTCCTTTCTTTTCACGGGGTTTTATTTAATACGAGATAAAGGTCCCTCTTTAAAGAGGCTGGCAACATGACATGACCCCTTCTTTTTGACAACGTTTGACACAGTATAGGGGCATATGGAAAATGTCAGGCTTGACATAAGCGTTCGTAAATTTCTGACACTTCGAGATTTTTCAGGGGAGATAATGATTAGGGGAGGACCTCATCTTTTAAGTAGGCTATTTGTCGGATTTGAAGGAAACCATGCCTGTATCTGTTCGACTTCAATAAACAATGAACGCTGATACAGATAAAAAAACCATTTTTTCTCACAAAGTAATTTTTACACAAGCAGTTACAATTATATAGACCCACGTTTTTACGAAACTCCAATTTAAAAACTCGGCGTTTATACGAACTCTTACGTTGGTCTTAAAAATATTCCATGGAATTAATGATAATTCCAGCTTCGATTTACGAACTAAAAAATTACGGATTCTCTTTTTTTTTATGAACTCAATTTTTTAAAATTTCTGTTTTAATTGCTATGATTAAGTGAGAGCAGTTTACTATCAGAACGCAACCTCAGTCCAGTGGCGTTGGTAAGGGGGGTCTTAAGCCCCCCCCCCATTGGATCTCAAAACACATTTTTTTCTAACACATACCGACATAATTTTTAAATTTTTAAAGCCATTTGAGCACCCCATAATTTTTTAATTGCTAATGCCACTGCATCAACAATGGTCGTCATTCATAAAGAGGAAAAAATGAGAGAAGGGGCCTGTATCCTGTAAATATCGATCGTAGTTGGGCTAGGGATAAAATAAATGCTACAATTTTTTAATACTAAGATAAATTAAACTTAAACCCGAAGATGCTGGAATAGGGGGTGTTCAAATATTACGTAAGGACCTTGGGAGGTGTCATTTGTCTTATTTTCCTATGTCAGCCGAAGTTAATTTTTGCTTACTGGGAATTGAATAGCCAAAATATTGCTGACGTAATACTTGAAATCTCTCATAGTGTATTATTATCGAAATATATTGCATAATTATTATTTATATTATAATTATTATTGGAATATATTTTTAGATCCGTTTATAATTCTAATGAGTTCTAAAAATAATTTCAAAGATTGTTTTAATTACAATTCATAAACTTTCTTTGCTCTCCAAGAAAATTCCCTTCTATTTTATGAGCAACATGTTTAGACTAAATTTTTAATATTTCCAGGAAACTAAACCACGAAAATGATTCTTTTTGCTACTGCATTTACGAGACGTTAAGGTCAGATGTGCAGTGAAGGGCAGCATGGTAAAAAATGCAAATTATGTACACTGACTTACACGCCGCTTATTTTCGCTGAACTTGTGGAACAAATAAACAGACTTCACATAATATAAATTACATTAATAATATAAACTAGTTTATTACCAGTTTATTAAATAACATAAGTATAAGATAGTTTATTAAATTATTTTAAAATAATTTTAGGGCATATTTCAACTCGCAAAACTGGAAGAATAAATACATATATTTATTGCTAGTTTATGAGTTATTTGTTAGTTATATAAATAAATAATTAAATAAGAATTAAAACTCAAATGGTATGTGAAAGAAAAACGCATATAAATTTGTTCTAGTCCTTTTAATCTGTGATTTTTTAATAAGTTGATGATTATATATAATAATAAAAACAAATATAACATATGTATATTAAAATAAGTGGAATTATTAATAGTTACATTCACATTCTCCAGTGGCGTGGCAATTCAAAAGCCATGGGGGACTAAGCTCAAGCAGTTGTGGAGAAGATCATGAGGCAGGCTTTAAAGAAAAGAATATGTTTTGATAACCCTTGGGGGTAGTTTGAGCCCATGACCCCCCTCCCCCAGTGACGGATTTATGTATAGGCCAAATAGGCCTGGGCCTAGTGTCCCGCGATCCCCCCCCGCCCCATTTAAGAGCACTGATGTTACTTAAATTTAAGCGTTATTTTAATTTTGCTTATTTACAAATATCTGGGTTTCATTGTTGGCAAACCTGGACATCAAAGAAAAATGATTTATTGACTGAAAACTGTGGGGCCCACATCCTTTAGGGGGGCCCATTCTTTCCTTCCAGCCTAGGGCCCATAAAGTCCTCAGTCCGGCACTGGACCATCGTCAATTCTAAGCCACTGACACTTACCAATTACTAACGTTTCCAAATAACACCAATAACGTGAAAGCTAAAATTGAAGTCACACCTAATCTACATCAATAGTTAACTAGTAAAGAAAATATATTTTAGCATATTTACTGATTTTAATATTTATAAATATGACATTAATATATATGTTTATATAAATACCTGTTCTCAAGGAAGTGTTTATCCAAAAAAAAAAAAATTTTTTTTTTTCGTATTAAAATTTCCGCAACAGTTAAGAAGCGATGGTTTCAGTAGCTATCGTGACTGAAATGTGCAACGGCTAATATTACAAGAGAACATTTGACTGAGAAAAGCCAAACAAATCGTTAATCTTTAATAATAATTACTTTTTAATTAGCACACGGATTAACTTTTTAATTAGCACCGGAGTTAACTTTTTAATTAGCACAGACGCTAACCTTATAATTGCTGTATAGCGCGGGAAAGTTGCGGTAAGAATTATCCAAAAGAGAAATATAATCGAAATTGCATCGATATGGCCTTTTTATCGTCGATGTGGATGACGGATATCGTACGTAAATAATCGTAAGACATCGATGACAGATGTCTTACGAAAATAATCGCAACATTTCTTCGCAATTCAATTATCCTTACTGATACCATAGGAATTCTATGCCGTTGTGAATGTTTACATGTGAGCTGAATAATGATACTTTACATTTACGATAATGGGCATATTAAAAGGTCTAATTATCGTAAAGTTAGGTGAAGACGTCACAGAACTGTAAATAAACGTATCTTTTAAGATATTTATCTTTTTTTAAGATACACCGTATTTCGTTTCCTATGGTAACACAGCAATGGAAACAATATCTTATTTTTAATCTGACATCCAGTAGCAGGGCCGAGACCAGTGGGGGAGGGACGAACCGGGCATTCGCTCTGAGCAGCAAAAATAAATAAATAAATTATTTATTTATTTATTTTGCTGCTCAGGGCGAAATAAATAATTAAATAAATAATTTAATTATACCTTTGGATTTTCAAAATAATACAGCTGCTCGTGAATTATACAATACATACAAAGGAAGAAAAAAAACTTAGACTTTATACTACTAAATATTTCCTAAAAGTGGCGATCATTGTTATATGTAAGTTACTAAAAAATTAAAGTCTTCCAAAGTATAAAATTAGATGATAGTTTCAAATATAAAATGAGAGTGCGAAATGGTGGAAGTGATCAAGGACACCAGGAAAGGATCAGCGATTAGGAGACAACCCCCAAACAAATGTAAACACCGAGTGATACATTTAACAATCGTAGACAGTTCTTCTCGAATAACTGTAAACACTGAGTGAATTCAAATGGTCATTGCACGGTCAGAAACAATGCACGTAAAATTTCACGGGGGGGGGCGGTTACAAAGTAAAACTAACATTGCTAAATAAACCGGAATTTACGTAAGGACATCAAGTTAAAGGGATTTACCTGGGAGAAGCTGCCGTCCCGCCGCCGCGTATCGTTAATTTCCCGCCGTATTTTCTCCGGGGCCGCGCTATGAAAAGAGAAGGCTTGGCGAACAAATTTCTTAGCCAAAAATAATCATTGGCGACGAAAACTCACCTTTTTCAGCGGCATGGCATGGGATGGGAAGTAATCCTGTAGACTCGTACGTCCACAACATGACTGAAGAGATTTACCTCGGGTCTCTCGCGATCTCCGCCGTGACGTCACGAATGAGAGGGTTACAGGGCTTGATTTTCCCACACCTACACTTGGCGAAATCAGTCACCAGATCGCGTATCTAGCCTTGCCTTGGCGATATAACTGAGGTTTATTGGCAATGCCCCATTCTGTTCTACAAAGGCCTTGATTTTCAGTATATAGCATGAACTTGACGAAGGTTTACACGCCTAATTTAACCACCTAAGCATAGCAGGGAGGGCAAGAAGGAGCGACCTTCTTTTCCCAGAATTATCAAAATAATAGGAAACGCATGTGATTATCATTTTTTCTAAATAATAATAGTTTTTCTTAGGGTTTAGCATTTATCTTAAAAGAGGAAATTGGTGATTCCCCCCTCTATTAGAGGAATTTTTCGCTCCTCCCTAAAATACTTACACACACCCTTGTGCCCATGTCCTCATCTTATCATCTTCTTATTCTTCTTTTACCATGTTTGGCGCAGTATAGCCCAGATGCTCTTGCGCCATAAAAAAGCCAAACAAACAAACAATTCTTCTTTAACCATTATTTATCTATTCGACTAAAGGATTCCCCCTCGAGTTTTCTGCCATTAAAGCATATTCGATAGACAACAGAGCTCCGATCGTTGGACATGAAAGAAACTGGAGACGGTTCGAATAACCGTAAAGTCGGATGACACGAATATTGGAAAAAAAAGAAAGGAAACATTAATGAACGAGAACCAGCTTAAAGCTCAACTACGTTTTGCATGAACATCGACTCCCGCTAATCCGTCCTCCAGCTCTGGCATAAAAGGGGTGGAGGTTACGTTTTCATGTGACGTCACAAGCAAGAGATCATAATAATCTTATAAAGACATACAGTGAAACCTCGATAATTCGAAATTCAAAGAAAAGAGGTTTTATGTCGAGTTATTTACTTTTCCAGTTACCAAAATTCTTCTCTCTATATATTATAGCTATAAAATAATATAGAATTAAATTTATGTTTTTTTGTGCACTCCTAGTAATTCGGCACCCATCTATGTGAGGAATGGTCGGATTAGCGATAGTCAAACGTACTCTGAAAAATATTTTATATATGCACAGGGGCCGACTATGAGTATTGGGCATTTGGAGCCCCTCGTAACGTGCATATAAAGATTGGATATAAATCTGAAAAATATGCATATCCTTATTACCATTTAAATATAAGCAAGAATTCTCTTCGAAGAATTCACGAATGCCTTCCTATCAGAGCTATCCGTTCCGTTTATTTTTCCCTAGCACAATCACACCTCACCTATTGATGTAACGTTTGGTCAAAACCAACTCAATCTAATATCCATAAACTTGAACAAATTCAATTACATATATTAAAAATTATGACTTCAAAGATTATCAATCATAGAACCAACCCTTGGGTTTCTTTTGCCATATTACCCTTTTCCCTAATTGCTCAGTCCCGAATGGCCCTTCTCATGTTCAAACGTATTCACAAAGGCTTTCACTCTAATATTATTCAGATTCGTCCACGTAATGATCGCTATCCCTCCAGATCCAGCAGAAGCCTTATCCCATTGCAATCCACCTCTCATTACTTATACGATCATATCGACTCCCAAGGTCCCATCGAGTTTGGAATCTTCTCCCGACAAGTCTTACTAACATTAACAGCGAGCATATGTTTAAGTCTTCTTTAAACAAATACTTACTATCCACATGCTAATATTTAGTTCCATTTTCTGTGTCCTACATGTCAATTGCTTTATATCTTCTATTGTATTTTATTTTATTTTTACAGTTCAATATTTATTTTAATGCACTTTCAATGTCAACGCTTAATTTATCTCTTTTTTTTCTGTTTGTCAATATATAATTTATTTTGTATAATATGTCGTTGTTTTCCCTTATTTATGGTTTTTTCCAATGTGTTTTTATATTTATATAATTTATTATCTGAGTAGTGGCCGGAACTTGTCAAGCAGACATTTAGTCTGCTTTTTTTCCAGTCATCCGTCAAGGACCTTCCTGACTATTTTTTGTACTTGTATTCAAGCTTTTCTTTTTCTTGATTGCTTGTAACATAAACATTATTATTATTATTATTATTATTATTATTATTATATACTTTCCGATTCCACTGTCACTCCAACGTCGTAGTTGTAATTGGATAACAGCTATGATTTCGCTGAATTCGTTTTGGATTGTAAATCCGAAGAAAAAAGAATGAATTTTTTTGTATCAATTTGCTGATTTTTACATTAAATAAAATTGTCAAATAAATTTTTGGGGCCCCTCCTTTAGAGGGACCCCACGATCCCTTGCTATAATCTGGCCCTGTATATGCAGAACGAGGTAAAAAAGAAATCAATGCAGAAAATAAAAGAGATCAATACAAAAAATAAAGAGTACTTTGAAGGAAATAAAGAAATTACTAAGACATTATACTATGAAGAAAATAAAGATATTGTTATGAAACAAATAAAGATATTATTATGAAGAAAATAAAGAGATCACTATGAAGAAATTATTAGGGAGAAAATAAAGACACTAATGCAAAGCAGAAGAATAAAGAGATAAAGCTAAATATAGATAAAGAGAACAATTTTCAAAATGATACGATGTACTTTTTATATTCAACGTATTTTAAATGGGTATGCACATTAACGTAGAATTTTCCAAATTATTGGAATCCCAAGCACATATTATGTATATTTATGGATTATAATATGTGTAAAATTGCAATTTATTTCAAATTATTGTGGGGGGCTCGGGCCCCGAGCCCAAGCCCCTACAATTTAGGATTGACAGTTGCCTTTGAGCGTTTTTTTTACGTGTACGTGGCAAGACTATTCAGTGTCTGTAAAAAATAAAATAATAATATATTTTTTTCCTTCTTTCTACATATTTTAATCTCATTTCAACAGCCTCAATTACTCGTGGACTGTCCAAGAAATGAAGGTTAGATAATCGAATCTCTATTGCATTAACCATATAATCTCTTCCACTCTTCTCTCTTCTCTCTTCACTCTCTCTCCCTCTGATTCAAATGTAAGTTTTGTTATACGTAAAGTAGAAATCTTTAGCCTACATCAACTTGGAGACGCTTGTCTACTGGCCTTGTTGGTTACCCATAAGCGTAGCCAGGGGTGGTTTTGTGGGTTGTAACCCCCCATTGCAATGAAATTTTGTATATTTAACATAGGAATATGTGAGTTGTAGCTCTGTAACCCCCCATTGAGCCTATAATCCACCACCTTATGAACTTTCTGCCTACGCCTATGTCCATACCTTTACCAAAATTCCATGTGTTGGTCTTCTACAAAATATATACTAGAAACATTTTTAGTTATTATATTTCTTGCATGCAAAGCGTGCTGGTAACGCGGTTGTCTACCGTGAAGGAAACTCGGGTTTAAATCTGAACGATACAAACGCTTGCCGATTTTTCTATTGACCCCTAGCTCGCAATTTGATTTACAGAGGTTGATATTCTTCAGAAAACTGTAGTCCCTGGTACAATACAACTTTAACTGTCATTTTGCTACAAGCAATCTTCCGTTGTAAATAATCAGTGGCGTGGCGTGATTTCAAAAGTGGGCCTTCTCCAAGAGTTCACTACCCACCTCGAGTAAAAAAGCCATAATTTATACATATATCATCATTATCATCGTCGTCATAGTAAGATATAGCTTATATGATCTTTGATTTTTTTTATTTAAGTTGAGGATAGTCTCGTTTGGAGATGGTCCCCTGTTGAAGCACTGGCGTACACAGGGGGTGAGGTGATGGGAGTTTTAACCTCCCATTGCCATGAAATGTATATATACATACAAATATATGGAGTTGCAGCTCTGTAATCCTCCCATTGAGCCTATAATCCTCCCTTATGAACTTTCTGCTTACGCCTATGCATTGAAGACATGCTACCTCACTGCAAATTACCTAAATACAAAAATGACAAAAGATATGGGATTTTATATTTCAATTATTGAAACAATTCTCTCAGAAGCAAAGAATTAATGAGATGAAATATGAACTGTAGCAATTGTTTCTCTAGCATTTTATAGTCAATGATTATTGTGACAATTGCATAGTTTATCTCGAATTTGATGACTGGGGATATTCTTTGATATAGGGTCCCTTCCACGCGCCTGAGATATCATAAGTATTTTCGTAGGATGTGTGCAGTTCCAGGTTTTCACGACCTTTTGAAATTGCACGTTATTAATTTTGTCAATTCCTATTGCATATATTCAGGTGATTTTCAAGATTTGATGGGATTGCACCCAATGTTCCTATTACTATGTGAATGACAACTGGTTTTCCTAATAATCTTTCGATTTCAATTGGCAGACCTTTATAAGCGGTGATTTTATCAAATCCCTTATCCTCGATTCTCGAGCCTTCAGAAACAGCCATATTTCATTATCCATCCTTGCTTCTTTTTCATTATTATCTGGTGCAGTATAGCCCGGATGCTCTTGCGCCATAAAAATCCAAACAAACATTATTATCAGGTCAGGTATATTATGCGCAAGACGTTTGTCAGTTTGGATTTGAAAGGATTTTTACTTGGCGACTTTCAATAGCTTTGTGCTCCCACCTAAGGTCCCTAACAAAAGGAGCTGGCGCATCGGCCATTTTGATGCCTAAGTTATGGTTGCAAATTGCATTTATTGGCGACATTCTAAAAGATGCGCCAATGTTTACATTCGTCGGATAATCGCGGATTGTTCATTATTTTTATGCCAAAATAGCGAACATTGCGCCAATGCGTAAAACCTTTATCGCCAAGGTAAATGAAACCGGAAGTGTACAAGAAAATGGTGGCTTATGCGTCGGCCTATAATTCTAAGGGCTCTAGTTCCACCAGATTTTATTAGCTCTTACGTTATATTTTTGGCACGGGCTTCGAAGTACTTTATTGTGGCGTTCCAAGTAGTCTTTCATCTGCTTCTTTACACAAAAGACATTGGCTATCAAGGGATATTTTTTTTTTATTTTCGATTTGATTACATTCGTCCTCAATGCTTGTTCCTGTGTGACCATTTATAACTTTTCTGTTTCTTTCTTCAACGTACCTTTTTTTAGCCAGTACTAAGTCTGTTCATTATCGGCTTTTCGTACGATGTTTTTGAAATGTTGTCCGTGGGGGCTTTTTCCTGCCATTGCTGTTTTGGCCTTAAGGAAATGTATTTCTTAAACTCTTCCTCAAATTCCTTGAGTTTCAACGATAGTTCTGCTTTTCTTACTTACTTCATCATCCTTTCTGAGCTTTTTGGTTGATGTGTTCTGCCAGTCCTCCTTTTCTCATTCTGCTGACTGCTTGACTTGTATGAATCCTCGACTACCAATGTTTCTTGGCAGGTAAAGTCAATTCAAGTCTCTACAAGGGCGTAGTGACTGTTGTATCGATTCTCGACTACCAATGTTTCTTGGCAGGTAAAGTCAATTCAAGTCTCTACAAGGGCGTACTGGCTGTTGTATCCATTGCCGACTACCAATGTTTTTTGGCAGGTAAAGTCAATCCAAGTCGCTACAAGGGCGCACTGACTGTTGTATCAATCCTCGACTACCAATGTTCCTTGGCAGATAAAGTCAATCCAAGTCGCTACAAGGGCGTAAAGCTCGATTTATTGTCATCAGCTTACGAAATTTTCGCTCAATAGCGACCAGTTCTGATTGCGTCTGATCAATAATTCCTGCGTTATACCTGATAACAGAGGTTGCCCAAGTATTAATGGATTTGATGATATTGAAACAATTAGACTTTGATTTCAAACAAATTCTAACCCGTTTATCTCTTCAGATTTCACTTTCTCTTTCACCTTAGCGTGTAGAATGTTATCTGCTTCAAGTACTCCAATGTATTTGTATCTTTCTTCGCTTGTCATGTTCCCATTTTAAAATATTTTCCCTTGGATTGTGTGGCTTTTCCATCAACGATTGTGGTAACACAATTCATCCTGATAACATTGTTGAAGATTCTAGCTATGGTAATAAGCAGTCCAATCCTTTTTGGAATTTTCCAAATAGTTTCATGTCATCCACATATATAAGAGGGAACGTTTTTCTTCGGTTTCTTAAGACTCAATACCCCTGTGAAGTTTGGTTTAGAATGGTCGTTAATATAATTAACGCCGTGGTAAACAGCAGCGGTAACAGTGAGTCCCCTTGAAAAACTCCTCTTCAAATACTGATTTTTCCAAGCTTTTATCCGCTTGCTAATAATAATCCTATTTTCCACAGTCCCATAGTGTTCCTTAAAAACTCTCCGATGTTCTTACTGATACCGAGGATTTCAAAGCATTTTTGGATCCAGCTATGTAGCAGCGTGTCCAAAGCTTTTTGTTAAATATAATTTGATAATAGCCAATCCATATCATGGCGCATAGACGAATGCAGGAAGTTAAGATCCCCATCAATCCCTGCGTAAATAGTGCTATGGAAAAATCCCTTTCCCTAGTTTCAGAGGATTATTTTATTAACTAAAAAATATATTATGTTTCTCGAGAGTTTTTGTAGCTATTATTATTATAGATTATGTTCTATTATACCATATTCTATTATCAAACGTCGTGTTATCGTTGTTCCAGACATCATAGGCGTACGCAGAAAGTTTATAGGGTGTTATAGGTTCAATGGTGGGTGTTACATAGCTACAACTCATTAATTCATATGTTATACAAAATTTCATTGCAATGGGGGGTTACAACCCCCATCAACACCCCCTGCGTACGCCAATACCAGATATAGTCAAGTCGGCGTTTAAAAAAAATGGAAATGATTCCAATTAGTCATGTGTAATTTTGGTAATAAATAAATAAATAAAAATGCTTGTCAATTGAATTTTTCCCTATTTCACCTAATATTTATTGAAGCGCGAGCTTCTTATTATTGGAACTTTGTTCAGCTTCTATCAACTCCGACTGAAATAGACACTATACTGTCACGATGAGAAATAGACACTATACTGTCGATGAGAAATAGATGCTATATCGTATTCAAGAAAAATTTTCAAAACATTTAAACGAAAAACTAGTCAATGTTCTCATGACCCAATTTAGAAAGTTATTGATCAAATAAAGCATCGCACACAAGGATTTTGTTCCAGTAAATTATTTAGTGCGAATGTTTATTTAATACAATCCATTATTTTAAATGTGGTATTATTTACGAGGCGCTGTTGTTTACTCGGTAAACGTAGGCTCTCTAAAACCACCATCGATTACCCAGAACCATGTTGAGCCGAGGAGAAAATGGCAGCCGGTCGACCTTGAATTGACGAGATTGGATTTCTAGGTCAAAACGCTTGAAAGACCAGGTTAAAAAGCTTGAAAGACCAGGTTAAAAAGCTCGAGCAAAGATTAGGTCAAAAAGCTCAAGCAACGATTAGTTCAAAAGGTACATGTTAATGACTAATTAAACATTTTTTTAATTTTAAAATGCTTTTACTTATTTTACTTGTCTAGCCCCCACTTCCCTGATATCCACACTGAAATTAACATGCCTTAGGGTAACATACAGTTGGAATTTCGTTTAGAATTGTCCATGTAGCTTGCATGCTGTTGTGGAAAGTCATCGTACAGTAGTCATTATATAGTTATCATATAGTCATTATATAGTTATCATATAGTCATTATATAGTTACTATATAGGCATTATACATTTATCTCACATAGGCATTATATATCGTTATCATATAGTCATTATATAGTTATCATATAATCATTACACATTTATCATATAATCATTACACATTTATCATATAGTGATTATATATTTATCTCATATAGTCATTATATATTTATCATATAGTGATTATATAATAATCACATAGTCATTATACGTTTATATTATTTGCTTGTATTAAATAGACTACTGTTTTAGTTGCTCACTCTGGTATTTTTAATTATTAAAAGCAAGTTAAATTTTTTATTTGGAAAGTTTTCAGTGACAAATTTTAATTGATAAAAAAAATCGATTTGTGTTTTCATAATCGAAACATCGTTCCTTGTAGAATTACAGTCCTGTTTAAATATGCGAAATTAATCATATATATATTTTTCAATTTCTTATTTAAAAAATAATTATATATTGAGAATTAATTAAAAACAATGCGCAACGATCAACTGTCATACTGAAAGATGCCCCAATCAAAATAAAATTTTTTGCAAAATTGTTTTTTTTTACACAAGTGCCTTCGATTATTCGGAGGTTGGAGCGCCCAACATGGAGGACAGCTGGCCATCTTCCTTCTCTTGTGAACAGTTCCATCTATACTTAATCCTGCCTATAGATTAATCTATAGACTTAGTCTATAATTCATTCATTCATTCATTCATTCATTCATTCCCTTCTTTTTCTTCCTGTTGCTCCCTTCCCAGGAACTTTCCCAGATTGAAGTTGAACTTCCCTGGAACGTTCTCATCAAGTGCTAATTGGGGTAATTTGTATTTTCACCTAAGCCTTTAACCGATCTGGAATTTTTTAGGATTTTTTAATTATAGAGATTCTATCAGTTCACCTTATTTTCCTTATTATATAATTATTTCATATTGAAAATTTCCATTCTGTTTTTTGTTTTTTTTTATTATTTTATATTTAATGTGTTTTCCTTACTCTGTTAAAAATGCTTTTATCATGCAAATGTGGTGGCGAGGACAAAGGTGGGGTGGGGGAGGAGGTCGCAAATATTTTGGTTACTGTAAAAGGGGGTTGCGGATTACTTGGCTACTATAAAAGTGGGTCGCGGATTGAAGAAGGTTGGGAATCAGTGCATTAAACAATTGGTCCAGCCCTTGATGACCCATCGTACAGCGTAAAAATTGTTTACATCGTAAAAATTATAGATCCATTTCCTACGTATTTTAATTTCCGAATGTTCATTATATCGGCCTTATTATTAATTTCAACAATACAGGTGAACCTCGTTAATGTGAACATTCATAATGACAAAATTTGTTTATGGTAAAAGTCGTTCGTGTTATCCGGACAGGATGGGATCGCGTTACTATACCCATATAGTCTGGCGGGTCTTCAGAAAACAGTTAACAATGAAAGTAACTCCCGTTAACGAAGTTCTACTGTATTATATACAGGGATGCATTTTGGATAGCGCACACCCAGTACAGTGCATAATTCATCCTTATATATATATAGATCCAGGACTGTCCCCAAAGCGTACGAGATGTGTGCGCAGCGTACTCTGAAGAAATTTTGAAAAATACAGCATACGCGATGCACAATCTCAAGATTTCAAGAAATTTTTTGTATTTACTGGGTTTTGGATAACTTTCAACGACGTTCGGCCTTTGTTTTTAGTCATTTATAAACTTGAATGGAAATAAACGAAGAAATCCCTTGAACTCCCACCCACCCCAAGCCTCAAAATTATATCCTGCATACGACCAGGATAGGAATGAAAACTGATGAAAGTTGGGTCACTTTGGTCTTGCACAAACGATAGACGACGGCGGCACGGTGACGTCACCAAGTCCATACATTAACCCCGCAATTATCATACTCTTTAATTAAGAAGCCCTGTATATATCATTATATACATGTCCTTATATGGCCTGCAAAAGGGTTGCTGGTATCTAACTGGAAGGAGACCCACACGCTGAACGTATGTGACGATGTGTGGAACCGGCCAGGCCAGTAACCTAGTGTCCTACCCCGCCTTCAAGTGGTGCAGGCTGAGCTTTCTATTTATGTGGCAAATTAATATTTGCTGCACGGATAGAAAGGCGGAAGGGGAGGGCTAATTCACCAACCCGTCTAGCCAGCGTGGTGAAATTATGGCTAATTCCTCCATTATGTTGACACACCAGAAACCATGGCCCCTAGTCTCCAGGTGCTGGAGTGCTCCTGATCAAGGCAGCGGTCAGTGTGGCATGAAAGCAGGGGGTGCTAAGAATCACTGGAATGGCCCAGGCTGCCGTTTGTTATTGACCTTGGCAACGTATAATGGACGATCCCTTGCTTCTGAAGCAAAACTTCAGGAATTGGAAGAGGAACTAGACAAGATCAAATGGGACATTGTAGGACTCAGTGAAGTTAGAAGAAAAGGTGAAGAGTTGGTGGAACTTAAAAGTGGACATTTGTTTTATTATAGAGGAACGGAAACTGGAAGAACAAGTGGTGTTGGCTTCTTAATCAACAAAAGAATTAAAGACTACCTTCTTGAAGTCGAAAGCACGTCAGATCGAGCAGCGAGGCTCGTTGTTCAACTAACCCAGCGATACCAACTTCAGATAGTACAGGCATATGCACCAACATCAACACTAGAATGCCCAGAGGTGTCATTTCAACACCGAGCCTTATAAATTCTCTAATAAATTCCGCAATGTTCAATTGATATTTTTCATCTTTCGTGACTTTTATTTAATTTGTGGGAGGAGTGTACGTGCAAATTTTTGAGAGCTTAGCTTTATTTATTTTACCAGCGAATTTACCAAGAACGCCCCTTTGGTGTCAATTCGGCGCGACAAATATACAATTTCCTTTATGGATACAATATCGTATTGCAATATTTCGATATATCGATATTTTTTCTTTGATATATCGGGAAAACGTATCGATATTTTCCTTTCCATATATCAGCGATATATCACAATTTTTTTTATCCGATATAGCTCGATATGACCTGCTAAATTTGCAATTTTTAGCACAGCAATTATTCGGTTATAAATAGGCAAAAATAGAAAAAGCTAAAAATATATAAAATATATAAATATAAAAAGCTAAATTTGGAAATTTTTGCAATATTTTACGATATATTGAATACTTGGTATATCATATGATATGGATATCGATTAGGATGGTAAATACAGAATGGTTTTGGCGTAGTTACTAATGTAGTAGTAAATACGCCAAAACCGTTGTGTATTTATCATCTTAATTAAATTTGCGTAGTTTTTGTTATTCTTCCAATCTTAATGAATATCGATATTTTCCTTTCAATATGCGTCCTTACCTCTCCCACTTCAAGTTCATTTCTATTGCCTTATTGCTTCTTAAGGATATTCAAATTTGGCAAGTCGTGAAAAGTTATCTTTCCACCCCTTATCATAAAATAGAATGAATTAAGTAGGATGTGTTTCTTCCCAACAGACGAACTTCCTTTTACAACACCCTAAGGCTCTTGTTGTTTTCAATGGCTTTCCTTACTAACTCACAGTTGAATTTTCTTTGTCTTTTTTCATGCTTTTGTGTAGAGTTTTACAAAGTTCTACATACTCAATCCAGGGATTGGTATTTTGATTGTCCACCTTCATATCTCTTCACCTTTTCATGAGCTGTTTCATCTTCTCAGATAATTTATTATTGTGCTTTTTACACGTCACACCAATTTCCTCAGCAGTTTCAATAATTGTCTTAACAATGTTTTAATTTGCTTCTGAGATATCAACTTCTTCAAAAAGTCCTTCCAGTGCAGAAAAGCGAAATTTTAATTCCAACTGGAATTCCTCTGTATTTTCTTTCAGTTTCTTTAAATTCACCCCCTTACATACTTCTTTCTTAACGAGCTTCTCTCTTTCTAATTTAGAATTTAAATGCAATCTAGATCTCACCATTCGGTGATCACTTCTGATATTAAATCTATTCAGAACGCTGCAATCTTCAATAATTAATTTCTTGATACCGTCAATTTCGTTGGTTGCTCCATTGGGGTGTTTCCATGTCCATTTTCTTTGTGCTTTCCTATTAAAAAATGAATTCATGATGCTAACATTTTCAGCTTCTGCAAATTCAACAAGTTCGTAGCCACGTTCATTCTTTTCCCCATATCCCTATTTACCAACCGATGTATCTCCTTGTCC
>QLNU02015359.1:45101810-45112851 GCA_006491805.2 Dysdera silvatica | reverse complement strand
GCCGGACAACTACACCCTGCAACGGCAATTGAACGGCAAACACTACCCCGGGAAGAAGGAGGACGCGGACAAGCGGACCTCAAAGACTTACATGACAAGCAGATCCAGAGCATGAGGCAATACTTCCAGTTGAAGAGTCCCCGATCGCCACTCATCCAAGCCATAATACAAGCAGATGCAAATTACACGCCACTAAACCTGTGTAGTACCGAAGAGCGTGTCCTCGAAACAGCCAACGAACAGAAACTGAGAACTTGGGCCGGAAAACCATTACATGGCAGGCACTACAATGACCTGCAACAACCACACGTTGACAAAAAGGCATCAAATTCTTGGCTGGCCAAAGGCACTCTCCAGCCAGAGACAGAAGGATTCATGCTAGCCATCCAAGACCAAGTGATCGCAACAAGGAACAATCAGAAATTCATCCAGAGAAAAGACATAGAAAGCGACAAATGCAGACACTGTCATGCGGCATCGGAGACAATCCAACACGTGATGGCAGGATGCAAGATCCTTGCGCAGTCAGACTACAAACATAGACACGATCAAGTAGCGAAAATAGTCCACCAGAAATTGGCAGCGAATGCTGGCTTTCTGACAGAAAAATGCCCGTACTACAAATATGAGCCAGAGACCGTGCATGAGAACGAAACACACAAGCTTTACTGGGATAGAGCAATCATAACAGACAAGACAGTCCCACATAACCGTCCTGACATAACCCTCGTCGATAAATCGAATAAGACCACGTACTTAATCGACATAGCAGTACCCAACACCAATAACATACAGACAACCTACACAACGAAAATCACCAAGTACCAAGATCTCAGACATGAAGTACGAGATATATGGGGTATGGAAAAGATCCTCATCATCCCGTTAGTCATCTCAGCAACAGGGATAGTACCAAAAACGCTTGCGACGAATTTGGAGATACTCAACATTGACCCAAACACCTACATTGAAATACAAAAAGCCACAATCCTAAACACGTGTCACATTGTCAGGAAGTTTCTAGACATGGCACATTAAGAAGTGATGTAAAAAGAGGCTTGGGAACATGGCGCTCTGCCCGTCCCAAAGCCTGTTTCCGCCAAGAATGGGCGAGGAAAACTTTTATATATATATATATATATCAACCATCAGGTCATATAGTTATCAGGTCTAGATATAGTCATCAGGTTTTAGCAGACTGTGCTAAACTGCAGAGCTGTAGCCAGGCTAGGGGTAAAAGGGGGGGGGCTCAGACGCCTCCAGAAAATATTTTTTCTCAAAATAAAATATTGTAGAACTTTATTTTTAACTCTTTGTTTTTGTACGAAATTGTACATGACAATGGAAATTGTTCTTTGACGTTAAAAATGTATTCAAAATAGCTTTCTACAGTAGATCTTGCGTATATAATTTTTTACAGAGGTTTCATATACTTTATAATAAGGATAGAGGAAATTATAGAGAGAGAGGGATATACTAAAATTTATAAGTTTTTAATGAAAATTTACGTTAAGAAATTTATTTATTAACGTTAAATATATTAGTCTACTTATATATTTAGTATTATTAAATATATTAATAAAATACATCAAAAAGTTAACGAATTTTAAACCTCCTTCCCCCACGTAGTAAGCGTCTAGCTATGAGCCTGAAACGTTGAATTCTATTTCCGAGCGAACTTCCAAAACTTTTACAGTCATATCCTCCAAACCATCGTCTACAACTTTACCTTCCTTCCACCTATGTCCCTTCTTTTCTGTTTCTGGTCGTTTTATTTAATTAAAAGAGTATACTACCTAATACATTCTTCTTCAGACAGTTGAGTAGTATTAACGGCCACAACTTTTTCAGCATCATCTCCTATATTCTTCACTAAACCAATCCAATTTAGTTTATTCTTCACTAAACCAATCCAATTTAGTTATCGGCCATGCTTTATACTTCGCTACCGATTTAATGAATTTGAATTCCTTCAGGACCAACTATCTTATTCCCTTTCCACGTCAAGCACTTCGAAAATTCCTAGACTTGACTTAGCCAGTGGCGGAAGTCAAGGACGTAGGTAGGATTTTAATTCGGGGAGGGGGGTAAATTTTTTTTTACAAAATAACGTTGAATAAAAGCGTGCCACATTTCTCGTAAAGAAGAAATATAAATACATCATACAAAAATAAATGAGAAAATTTTGCCTTCAAACATCATGGTCAACTTTTTAGTAAAACAATACAAAAATCTCACCAGGAGATTTCATAACAGCAGTCTATTCGACACTGGCGTAAGGTTTTAAGACATATAAGGTTTAAACATTAAACCAATGTAGTGTTGAAATAACTATTATTGAAGATTTTTGCTTGCATTTTTGCCATCCAAATTTAATTTTGTATAATATCCCCCTCCCCTTTTAAAGAAAGTAGTTTCTATGCTTTTTTCTTAAAAGAATTCCGAAATTAGTGATATACAAAACGAGATCTGTCAGAATTTGGATAATTATTGAAGGTTTGGGGTTTTTTTCATCTCCCCTTTTTACAAGTTTGACAAGTAATTACATATACGAAGAGTTGTCCTGGAAAAATTATTGAGAGTATGCAGTGTTGTCTTAATTAAAGAGTATTGAAATTGCGGGGTTACTGGACTTGGTGACGTCATTGCGCCGAGCTGACTGTCATTTGACTGGTCGTCTATCGTCTATCCAAGCCCAAGGTGGCAGTTACCACTTTCATCAGTTTTTCATTCCTCTCCTGGTCGTACGCAGGATATTATTTTGAGGTTTGTGGGATCCAGTGGGTTTTCCTCATTAGTTTCCATTAAAGTTTGTAAAAAAAAGGCTGAACTTTGTTGAAAATTGCCCTAAAACCAGAAAATACAAAAACTTTATTGAGACCTTGAGAGTACGCGGCGCACACAGCGCGTACTTCATGGAGACAGCATTGCATATACGTATTTTTATAGCAGTTTACATATACTACCATTCATATAATAATATTTAGTAAATTATAAAAAGAATAGCAATTTAAAAAACATTTGTAGTAGCACATTAGCACTTTGAGAAGCAGCCATTAAAACTACATAGAACAAGTTGAAGGCAAACGTTTCGAAGCAATCGCAGCTTCATCTTCAGTGCGAAAATCGTTGAAATGCTGGAATATTATTTGAGCGTTGCATATTCTGCGGGTAGATCGTGGAATTCATTTAACGTCTGTAGAAAACTGAAAAGTTTTGGTTTCTGAGAACCTTGGCGATGCGTTCAGAAATACCTTTGAAGTGTTACAGTTTCCCTTCTTTCTTTCCTACCTGTGTGAAGGGAACATAGATTGGAAGAAGGTTGGAAATTGTGAGTTTTTATGAATTTTAGGGGGTACCCATTTTGAAGAAGTCGGGTGCGGATATGTTTGAGTTCTGTACTAAGCTTAAAGCTTTTAATTACCAAAGCATCTCTGAACGCATCGCCAAGATTCTCAGAAACCAAAACTTCGCAGTTTTCTACAAACCAATTACTAAGATCGCTAACATCCTCCCCCTATCTAAAACTCCCCAACTCCAGCAGATCAAACCATCGGAGCTATTTATTCAATGCCTTGCAGTAACTGCGCCAACAAATATTATGGCCAAACTAAAAGGACCCTCAAAACTAGACTCTAAGAGTATGAAAACAAATTTAGAACTCAAGATTTTAGTTCATTTCTTGTCAGACACTGCGCTGAACAGAACCATATCCTATCCTGGCATAATGCGAAAATCTTGCACAAAAATATTCATAACTATAATAGTCGAATATTCCTTCAAAGTTAGCAGTCATCACAACGCGTTAAATGAATTCCACAATCTACCCGCAGAATATGTAACGCTCAAATAATATTCCAGCATTTTAATAATTTTCGCACTGAAGATGAAGCTGCGATAGCTTCGAAACGTTTGCCTTCAGTTTGTTCTACACACTTTTAACGGCTGCTTCTCAAGATGCTAATGTATTTGTTTCAAATGCCAGTCGTAATTTAATTTATTTGTAGTAATATTATACATATTACTATTACAAATTTAGTTTAGGGGGGCGGTCCCTAAGATTCCCCAGATATGGGCGTGGTAGAAGTGGTGAGAGAATATTATAATGATTTGCATTGTATATTTTCGAAATACACATAAATCTTTTCCGTAAAACCAAGCTTATTAATAATATATTTATTTTGTCGTCATCTTCCAGACATTGATACAATGGATTAAGCGAGAATTCATGACTGAATAATACATTCCAATTTTAGCTCATTATTAAACATCATTATTAAATATAAAAATAATTTATTAGACCACAATTAATATTTGAAAGAAATTTAATCAAAAGCATAAGTTTTTCAAAATTTACAGCATGCAATGCAGCACGAAACGTACTATTCAGAAATATATTTTAATATACCATTCACCGTAACCTTGAATTTAAAGTTTCTCTGACTTTGGCCTTTTTGCATATCAAACTACCTCCCGGACCTGCCTCTGATTTTTTCAGTCAGAAAAAAATTTTCCTGACTTTTCCAGGTGTCCCATATAACTAGACACCTTGAATGATTAAAGTCGAAACAGTGAAGTGGAGTGTGAGGGCGAAAATAGTTCTTAAGTAGAAAAAATAATCACGCAGTTCAAAAAAAAAAAAAGACGCTATATTTGACAAAAACACTTCAAAATTTATTCCAACGTATATGTTTACATGAAAGATCGTCGATTATTGCTGAATTATTGTTTGATTGGCCTCTCTCAACAACACTAATTAGTGACACTTTGACTTAAAAATGGCATCGTTTTCCAATTTAATACGAGTCCAAAGATATACGTAAATATGCCTAAAAAATGTACGAATATCGCGTGTTTTCAGTTCATAAATAATTTAGGTTCAACGCGATTCGAGGATTCTTGTCTCCTTCTAAAACAGCGAGCAATAGGAATCGCCTCTTGTGTGTTCAAGTGTCCGCCCGCAAACAATACTCCTAACGAAAAAAAAAAGTAAATAAACATAAGAACATGCAAAGGCTTAAAATCAAAGCAAGAAACAAAATTACAAAATAATATCAATAATAAACATGCCAAATTATAATGTATAACGATAACGCTACATTCCCTTCGTAGTTGCCACCAGGAAGTTCTATTAGACGTAAGTAATAAATTGCTAATAGAGGCCCTCTCCTCGGAAAACAGCGCTGCTAGCTTGGCCAACTTTTTCAAAACCCCCTCCACATGCACACAAACGCCAATGGAGGCCAAGCAGTCTCTCCCATGTTAGCAATAACGTTAAAACCAGTTTAAAATGGAAACTGCCTGACGCTCACATAGGTATAATATGACGCTTACATTCGTATCACCCACTTGAATTAATAATATTTAAATATTATATACATCGAAAATATGGCAATCATAAAACACAAAGATTGCTAGGCTTAACACCTTTTTAAACACACATTGAACTCCAAAAGTATCATTATACAAAATCCCACTACATAACATTCATAAAAAAACAAAACAAAAAAACTTAGGTACTTGGCATCGATAATAATAATAATATAAAACAACGATTAGACTATGCTTGTTGTCAAACTAATGTATACGAGAGCCGCATTTTTTTTTTTTTTTGGGGAGGAGGAGGAGTTGAATCTCCCAAATGAACAAAAAGTATGAAATAAGAACGCTTTTTTTTTTTTACTTACTTATTACTTAATTATTTTACAAGATCACTGATGAACGAATAAACTAATATAAGTTATTACCATTATTATTTTTTTCAATAATCGAGACAGGCTAATGAAGAATAATTAAAAAACTGTACATTAAAAGTTCACAAAGTCTTACACTACTAGAGAACAATGTTCCTGGCCCCACAACGGGCTGCAGCCTCTAATCGGCCCTGTATATAATACACATATTAATCATTAATACATTAATCATATTTGGTTTGTATGTAATACTCGGCAAGTATATATTGATTCATCACTATCCGATGCATATAAAATCACTGTATATAGATTCGTAAGTATGTACAAACAAGTACATATATGTGGGTTGGGGGAAGAGGTTACTTTTTTTTTTATTTATTTATTTTTTTTTGGAGATCAAAGGAAATCTGAATGCAGTGCGTCGATGGAGGTGCTTTGCTCTATTCCACCTCCAAGTTAAGGTGAGTTGAAGAATTTCTGTCTATGTAAAACACATTTTATATTTCCATCATGAACAAAAGGATCAAGAGCTGACTCATTATATCTTTTAACGAAGCCATTACATCCTTTCGTGACATTACATTCCTGCACAAAGTTATTATATTCTTTCATGAAGTTGCCACGTCCTTTCATAATCGTTACATCCTTCCGTTAGAGATGGGCGGGTCCATTCTTCTAAAGAGGAGGTATTCTATCATATACATTCTTTAGAGAGAATTGGTTCTTCGGGTCCATTCCTTACATCTGAATCTTCATTCACTTCATTCAATCATTTCGAATAATCTCTCTCATCCACTGCACATTAATCATTCATGGTTGGAGAATACGAATGTGAAGCTATAGGCATTGATGACATGCAGCAAATCCATCCAATTGGAAAACAATATTTATTAATACTTTAAATGTTCAGAACAATTCATTAATACAAGCCAATACATAAATTTAATTTGAATTATCATCAAAGAAATTTAGTGCGCCTTTTTAGCGGAGCATTCGTGGTAGGTGTGCACACTTCGATGGTAAACGGAAGACTGATTATTATTTTAGGATTAGAAACGAAGTTACACACCGCTGCCAAATATAGAAAGTGAAAATATAATTATACAATGTTTGAAAAATATGAAATAAAAGTAACAGATTTGGCATGGTGTCAATTTTAGAAATTGAACTTTTTAAGTTTATTTTCTTGCTTTTCTAAGTGGCAACAGTTAAGAAAGCCTGCGAAGCGAACATTTATATTGTGAGAGCCTACAAATGTTCATTCCTTTAACGGAATAAGTAATCATTTTCATTTACCGTAAGGAATGCATTCTTTTTGTGTTAAACGCCGTTCTTGACAAACCTAAAACCTGGAAAGAACGGCGATCGTGTGTAGCTAATATCGCCAAAATGTCTTTGTATAAATTTGGGGAAGCATTCACCCAACGGTGGACAGATAGAAACAATGACATACCAAAACGTATATCCTTTACGGATATTCTTAATCCGTTCTTGCGGATATACTCAAAACAATTCCCCTTATTCCTTGAGAGTTTGGTAACAAAGATGAACAACTCCATTTTGAAATTTTTTCGGGAGAGCTGAAAAACTGTAGTTACTGTTAACTGCACCAATAGCCTAGGCCCATCTGTGAATGCGATTTTCGTCATGTTCTAGCCGTTTTTGAAAATAAAGGGCCTCGGATTTGAATTCATCACGTGGAAAATCCTATAAGAATGCATCAATAACTCAATTTCGGGGGAAAAAAAATGGAGTTGTCCGTCTTTGATACCAAACTCCTCAATCGTTTTCAATATAAATTATTTTATATTGAAAATTCATTCACATTAATAAATTTATTCATTTACATTGTTGAAAAATTCATTCACATTAATAAATTAGTTCATTTTATATTAGAAAGTATCCATATTAATAAATTTATTCATTTATATTGAAAAATTCATTAATTATTGATGAATTAATTCATTAATATTGATAAATTAATTCATTAATATTGCTAAATTAATTCATTAATATTGATTAATTAATTCATTAATATTGATAAATTAATTCATTTTATATTGAAAAATTCATTAATATTAGTAAATTAATCCATTTTATATTAATCAAAATAAAATACAAATATTATTTACGTTTTTACAGTGCCGCTATCTCAAGGCAAACTAATGAAAATAAGGTTATATCGTTAATATTTTTTTAATTTATTGGTTCCATATATGAACATTTAAATAGAGAAACTCGTATGCTTATGAAGCAGCTTCTTCTCAAAGTCATTTAAATTATATTATAATGCGGTCGAGAGTTTTCAATGGCACTCATTACCATCATGTTCTGAGAAAAACACATTCTTTTGACAGCTCTAAGAGAAATTGACACCGTGTATGAGGTTTAGATCGTTTTCCTGAAAGCAGGGCGCTTTGTCAGGGCAAGTGCATCCGACGGGGATACTAAGGATTATTGACATACTTGACATAAATTCTTTCTAAGAATTTTTCTCCTCTTTTTCTTTCTTCCTCTTTCTACAGAATTGACGGATATTACATGTAAGCAATTGAATGGGTCACGCTTCGCAGGGCCACCAAAAGGCAATTGACATAGGCGACATTGGAAGTTCCAGCAGACATTTCTTTGTTCCCCGGAGTAAGAAAAATCATAAACAAGTCTACATACAGTGGGCTCCAAAATTCCTGCTTGACTATTCTCGAAGCAGTGATATTAAACAGGATATATGTAGCATTTAATGTGCAAGGTATACAGTAATTTAAGGATTTTATAAAGCATTTCAGTACTGTTTTATCTCTCTAGTTGTGTCTGATTCTATGCTCAGCATGCAAGGACGATACTACATGTTTAATAGTGCACGGCCCTGTGAGCCAGGCAAGGCGATGGACAGAAGATATGCGCATGGATTAATGAATATTTAGTACGCGTGGTATAAAAATACCATTGCATGTCAGTTTCTCTGAGCGCGCCATTTCCCCAAAATATACACTGTGATTCGTGAATCGCTGCAAATCAGCTACTCGAGAAAATAGCGTCATAAGTTTACCATCAAGGAAGAGTTCAAGTATTACGTAAGCACTTTTAGGGAGGGGGGGGGGTTGCGCATATTTTCCTATGTTAGCCAATGTTAATTTTTGCTTACCGGGGAGGGAGGGGGGATAAAATGGCCAAAATATTGCTTACGTAATGCTTGAACTCTCCCAAGTAGTATTATAGATACATATTCCGTCGTAGAATTTGCGATGGGGGAAAGCCAAATACATTTAAATTAGGTTTTAATTGCCGGTGGTAGGGCTTAATCATCATACCTCTGCAAGGACTTCATCAAAATTTTATAATTTTCGTTTCAAAATCCGTAAGCCGTCCGTCCAATAGTGAAACAAATTATTGCACCCCCAACTGAACTGGTACCAGGAAAAAAGCTTTTGATGGTTTTATATTAGTTGAATTTATATTTCCGCAATGAAATCTAATTAAACGTCTGAACGTCAGTTTGCGTCGTTCGTCGTCTTCGTTGCCGATGGCAATGGCCAACGAAATTTTTAAGAAGAACAGTATTTTTGTAATAGACATTGAAATCCCTAGCAAAGAAAGCCGGAATTAAAACTAATTAAAATTAAAAAATAATAGTAAATAAGATCACAAAATATCGTTATTTATCAATAGAACTAAACAGACCTTAGCATTTAAACAGTAATTTTAATAAAATTCGGTGTAATTGAGACCACAGCAGAAAAACTAAGAAAATAAATACTTTGAGATATTAGACATCACAGCAATCCTAAAAGCAAATTTGCAGAAGATTGTCTTGCTGAGAGCAGGAGCGGATACAGACTTTCATTTGGAGGGTCAAGGACAGAATTTGCCATGGTCTTGGAATAACACCCTTCATTTTTCATGAAAGTTGGAATTTTTTACAGTGGGGAAAATGTTTAAGCAGACTCCCGGACCCTCCCCCTGTGTCTGCCCTCGGTTGGGAGCACGATACATTTTAAAAAGATTTAGTTCAAAGGTCAATTCTCGGTCAAGGTTCAATTCTCAGATTCTCTGGGTTAAACTTGCACTGAACAAATAAGTTCAGACGAAGGGTGGTTTTGTGCCGTGAAAGATATCAATGAATAATAGAAAACAATAATTAATTAACGCACGATTAGTTAATTCACTCATAATTAATTTCAAGATTATAATTATCCGGAGACTAACCATCGGTGTTTCCCTTCTTCCCTAACATAATTTCTTTTCAACGGCGCACGCATCATGCCGCATCGGAACCTGCAGTGTTTTTTAGGAATCCGAGTCCCTGCTGCAAAGGGAACTAAACCCTCGGTCAACGGTGGGTAGAAAAATGGTAAGAGTCATATGCATTATGGGAAATTGGACCCAGGTCAATGGCGCGATAGACAAATGCGCTACCGCTAAGTCACTGTAGTGCCGTGGACCTACAGTTTTCTGAGGGATCCGAACCTGCTATGGAACCAACACCCGGACTACAGTGTACAGTTAGTCGACAAGTAGCTTTTTTTACCCTCCACCTTCGGGAATCGGACCCGGATTAATGACACGTTTTGTTATGCAAATGTGGTGGCGGCGGACAGAGGGAAGTCGTAGATCTTTTGGTTACTATAAAAGGGGGTCGCGGATTACTTGGTTACTATAAAAATGGGTCGCGGCTTTAAAAAGGTTGGGAACCACTGCTCTAGAAGGTGACCAACGACATAAGGCGGTCGTCGAACCACGAGAGACTTATATATAAAATGAGTTAAAGGCGACGATTGTTATTTAAATGGACTCAAACTTACAGGTGGTTCTCTTGTGGGTTCCCACAATAGAAATACTACATATTCGCTTTGCAGGTTTCCTTGGTTGTTGCCACTAAGGATTCCAAGAAATGCAAATTAAGTAAGTTCAGTTTACAAAATTGGCAAAATGCCGAATTGTTTCCTTTTGTTTCATGTTTTCCAAATGTGCATAATTTTTATTTCCGTAACCTGCAACGTACACTGTACAATTATAATTTAACTTTCTGTATTTGGCAACAGTATTTGTTTACTTCGTTTCGAATTCTAAAATAACAATCAATCTTCAATGTACCATCGACGTGTGCACACAAACCATGAAGGCTCCGCCAAAAAGGCGTACTAAATTTCTTTAATTAGTTATTCGAATCAATTTAATGCTTTGGCGCGTATTAATGAATTATTCTAAACATTTAAAGTAATTAATAAATATTGTTTTCAAACTGGATGGAATTGCTACGATTCTTCAATTCGTAGAATCGCACTCACATAATGTGTGCTTTCATTACGTGAATTCGCCATAACGCAACTTACAAATGCAAGGACATC
>QLNU02015359.1:45081289-45101710 GCA_006491805.2 Dysdera silvatica | reverse complement strand
CGCCAAAATCGTTGTGCCCAGAGCGCCTCGTACCGTAAATCCGGCCCTGCTTACAACGAAGACAGCGGTGTGCCGATCATCATCGCTACAAGCACATTTTTGCTTTAATTTCCATTGTCTACCTCCATTTATAACTTGATCCATAATTCAGAAATATTACGATCACACCATTTTAATTACAGATGTAGACGGGTACCGATTAGAACAAGCTCTAATAGAGCGAAAATCAGTTCAGTGGAAGTTCTAAATTGTCACTAGATCGCATTTAGTGCAAGTAAAAATTCAATTAATACTAGCTTTAAGCGCACAAGAATATTCATTCTTTAATGTGAGAAATTGAGAACGATGACTCCTTCATACAAAAAGAATGATTCTTCTCATTCAACGAATGAGTAAACGGGAATAATAATTCTCATTCCAGTTTCGTGAATAGGAATAATGATTCTCACTTCCATTTAATGAACGGAAATCCTAATACTTATTTTGAGAATGAGTACGTATCAAGAATGTGAATGAGTTTACTCATCTCCAGTGCGATTCCCCTCACGCTCCGACACATCGCGCTCCACATACATCGTTAACAGAAGCATCGATTTGGAGACCAACTATATCGATAACCTAATCGTTATCGATTGAAAATTGCTGGATTTGGCACTAAATCTCTGTTCCATTCTGAACTGTCCAGGATGTAACCAGGTAAAGGTAAAGCTGACCAGTTTCCGTGTTGCCCAAAAAAGAAAAATTCCACTTGCTTGATCGGACATTATTTTTTAAATACTGATTGACTATATATAAATCGAACACTACGCAGATTAAATTAAACAACAATATTAATCAACGTTTATTGGCGTAGTGATACCAGCGCCGATGTTATGGCGTGATTAGATGGTGAAACGTTCGAACGTTTTTTTCTTTTTTTTTGCGTTCGGTGGGGCCTGAACCCACGACCTTCCAAATTGTGAAAGATCGTGGGTTTAGTCCCCACCGAACGTAAAAAACATTTCTTTTCTTTCGAACGTTTCACCATCTAATCACGCCATAACATCGGCGCTGGTATCACTACGCCAATAAACGTTGATTAATATTGTTGTTTAATTTAACTGGTTAACCGTTCTTTCAATTTTCTAAATTTCTTTATAATTCAATATTCGTTAAACACTCTCATTATCTTAGGCCTTGAAAACAACGATGGTACAAATCCATTTTTGCTTAAAATGAAATACGAAAGGATTTACGTCCAATCGGACCGTAAGGTTCCCTTTTCCAACAGTAAGGTGGCGCCATCCAGTAGCAATTAATTACACTATAGTTATCACCAGTGCTACAGCCAACGAGGCAACCGCAGAGAAGACCTCCATGGACTTAAAAAATTTCATTTTTGTGACTTATACCACTGTCGTTTTCAACGCCTCATTTATCAAAGAGTAAATTTGGAAAGAAAGGGGACTTTTTTTTCATAATTTAACACCCACTCCAATCTACAAAAAATACCAAAAAAAGTACAAGACGTTTGGTTAAAAAAAAAAGTAGTCTTTTGGATGCCATTTTTCATTTTAATTTCTCGATTTACACAGAACCTGTTTTAAATTTTACATAGCAATTTTCAATCAATATTTATTACAAAAAATTAAGAAACAGATATGCAGGGCACTTTTTTGGAGCTCGGGCTTTCTGGTAATCGAATTGAAATA
Organism: Dysdera silvatica; assembly: GCA_006491805.2. Classification (NCBI taxonomy): domain Eukaryota; kingdom Metazoa; phylum Arthropoda; class Arachnida; order Araneae; family Dysderidae; genus Dysdera; species Dysdera silvatica. Next base: position 45,100,019 of record QLNU02015359.1, on the reverse strand, counting down.
CGGTCTAAAAATACTTGACTAAATCGAAAAACCGTATATTTCGAAATTTATATATTTCCAGCCTAAATTTTATGTGGATACAATTTTATTGTATACAATGCATATATAAAATATTCTATATCAAAAACGCTCTATTTCGAATATATTTTTCTCGTTTGCGAGATTCGAAATGGACAGGTTTATACTATATAAAAGTATTTCTATTGTATAAAAAGTATATATTTGCTCGCACTCTTACTTTTAACTCTTCATCACTGTCTGACATTTTAAATGACCATGCTGACCATACGCACGTTTTAAAATTTTTAAAAAGTACTGGTTTTTACAACAGTCTTTGATTTTACCATGTTTGGCGCAGTATAGCCCAGATGCTCTTGCGCCATAAAAAAGCCAAACAAACAAAAAGTGTATACCCTCACGAAAGTGAAAAATTTCTTTGCACACAAAATATTTCTCTACATTAAATTCCTATATTATATTTTCAAGCTTTATATTAAACTCATATAATTATATTTAAGTTTTGTGGAGTTTCTAAATTTATAAATAATCTATTAAATAAGAAAGATATTACTATATAACACCACTCTGAAACTGTGTTGAAAAGTGTATTTAGTTCGAAATGCTTGCAATAGATGGCAGCACAAATAGTCTTGATACAGCAAATTTATATTTGAAGGAGAGTTGTAGAAAAACTACTGGAAAAATCGATTTCTTTCAACGAAAATACATGAATTAATTGTTTCTGAACAAAATTTAACAAAGAACTTACATCCAATTGTTCATGTGGCTTCCCGTTGTTCAACTTTTCCATATCTTTTGGTTGTATCTGTGCAGAAATATTTATTTGTTAATACGGGACAACTGACAAATTACATACAAAACAACAAGGAACAACATATCACTGGCATAAGACAGACAGAGGATCCACGCCCCTCTTAATTTTTTGACTTTCAATTACACCGCAACACTTACAAATTATAAAAATAAATATAGAAATCTTTATTTTGAAGATAGTATACATATTAAAGATCAAATTTTTAAAACTATCTAATTCAGTCATTATAACATACAGCTTAATAAAAAATGGACTAAAATCAGGGCCATCTTCACACACTTGTGGGGGTGTGTATGCGGGTTCCATCATTTTTTGGTTGGCTCACCCATTAAGCCGGCTACGATCAAGGTTGAAAAATTTGGAGAAAATGCGTCTACGGTTCACAGAGAGTCATTCAGCAATTAAATCAAGAACCAAGAATTAACTCACCAAAGTGAGTCAGAAAGAGTTATGGCTCAGTTACTGGCTAGGTCTAGCAAATTCAGTTATTTTTGAAAATCTAACAAACTTCATCTAACAAATCTTTATGAAGTGCTTTTATTTACCCTATTTATTTATTTTAATTAGGTTATAACCAGGCCTGTAGCTAGACGCTTCTTACAGGGAGGGGGGGGGGCTCAGAAAGCCACAGATGGGGGTTAGAATTCGTAAATGTTTTGATATATTTTATTAATATATTTAATGATACCAAATATATAAGGAGAGTAATATATTTAAAATTAATAAATAAATTTCTTAATGTAATTTTTGCATTGAAAACTTATAAATTTTAGTATACCTCTCTATAATTTCCCCAATCCTTATTATAAAGTATATGAAGATTCAAACGTATGTAAAAAACATTATGTACACAAGATCTACCGTAGAAAGCTATTTTGAATACATTTTTAACGTCAAAGAACAATTTCCATTGTCATGTACAATTTCGTACAAAACAAAAAATTTAAAATAAAATTCTACAATATTTGATTTTGAGAAAAAAATATTTTCCAGGGGGGCTGACTACATTACCTGGGGTCAGCTCCCTATAGCCCCAGTCTGGCTACAGCTCTGGTTATAACAAATTCACGTAAGGAATAAATAATTTAAATTAGTCTGATTTAATGTATAATATACGCATAGGAGTATGCAGAAAGTTCGTAAGGGTACTTATAGATTAAATGGGGGGTTTACAGAACTACGACTCACATATTCCTATGTTAAATACAAAATTTCACTGCAATGGGGAGGTACAACCCCGATTAACACCCCCTTGCGTACGCCAGTGAATATACATGGTTACATCGAATATCAGCAATAACTGAGAAAATACTGGGGTCCTTTGATGTTCGTTATACCAGAGCTCGAGAGTATATTATTACGGTCTAAAATACAGTATTTTCTAGCTAAGTATTTAGATAATCAATAGGAAAATCTAAATAACTCCGGCTATATTTCAAAGCATTCCTAAATATAAACTAGAAAAAAAAAAGAAGAAAAAAGGGCAACACAGCCCAGACTCATCCATTTTATATATTTTTAAATATTTTAAATATAGATTTTACCTTCTGCATGGCATCATCCATCGATAAGAAGCCATCTCTTACTAACTGCAGCAGAAGTCTAACCTGATCGTCTTCCGAACCTGGACTGTTGACAACAAAATCACCAATTTGCAAGCGAGAACCTGAAGTTAAATTTTAATAAACATTGTGATTAACAAAAATATTACACAAACGAATAATTTGCGATTCCAGTTTTAAAATTAAAAAACAATAATGCTGTTTGCAGTTGCGGTTCTAGACTGGGGCGCCATCCCCCTCCCCAAATATTACAACATTTTATCATCATGTCTAAGTGCGCGGGCGCCGTAGCAGAATTTGTTTCTCTCAATTTTTTTAGTTAGAATCGACACTAGCTGTTCGTTCTCCATTTGAAATGGCACCTGAAGACTATAACAAATGAGATTGTGCTGCCATCTACATTTAATGACGTAAAATAGAAACTACATATTGATTGATTGGCTATTTTATGGCGCAAGCCATATAATAGATATATAGAGTAATAATACGTGGGTGGCAGAAATTATTGTATAATAAATTCCCCCCCACGAAAAACTCACAAAAATCTCGCCCCGGAGGCTTTTCTGTGTTGACCATATTTGGCAATTGTGTTATCCCTGCGGAGGGTAATAATACCTTAACACCTTTACATACGGAGAAAGAGAGCGTTGTTTCCTGTCCTCATTCGTCTAGCGGTCCAAGACACTCCGGGCTAAACGGAGGGACCCTGGTTCGAATCCAGGATGGGGAAAGCGTCTCTTTTTCTCCAAAATTACATAAGCTCTAGTTTGAGCTGTAATTAATACGTGGGTGGCAAAAATTATAGTATAATAAATTTCCCCCACGAAAACTCACAAAATTCTCGCCCCGGAGGCTTTCTTGTGTTGACCATATTTGGCAATTGTGTTATCCCTGCGGAGGGTAATAATACCTTAACATCTTTACATACGGAGAAAGAGAGCGTTGTTTCCTGTCCTCATTCGTCTAGCGGTCCAAGACACTCCGGGCTAAACGGAGGGACCCTGGTTCGAATCCAGGATGGGGAAAGCGTCTCTTTTTCTCCAAAACGAATAAAGCTCTAGTTTGAGCTGTAATTAAAACGTGGGTGGCAAAAATTATAGTATAAAAATATAAAATATTGAAATTAAACCATTATAACATGTAGCAATTGTTTTACTATTCATAATACCCTAACATTACAAAATAACTAATATAAGTTTAAAATATAAATATAATTAACGGGTTTAATGATTCAAAGTATAATAGAAAATTTACATTGTTGTACCGCTGGATGTTGATGGTGGTAGAGAGAAAGATATAGGTGAAAGTGTGATGGTGGTTAAAGGGTGGGGGCGGTATTTTTAACTCTCGCCTAGAACGGCAAAAACAGCTAGAAATGGCTTTGCATATAAGTAACAACATAGACACATTAATCTTATATCGCTTATGAAATTACCATTTAAAATTTACAAATCAATGTCCATATTGAACTGAAATTTTTTCGTTATATATTGTGGGCTCTCACAACAGAAACACTATATTCACTTCGCAGGCTTTCTTAACAGTTGCCACTTAAGCGTAAGAAAAAAAAAACCCTTTAATTCCTAAAATTGGCAAAATGCCAAATGGTTTCTTTTTACATTATGTTTTCTAAATATACAACATTTTACTTTCCGCATCTGGCAACATATATTTTGTATAATTATAATTTCACTTTTTATATTTGGCAACAGTGTGTGTAATTGTTTTCCGAATTCTAAAACCAAATCAGACGTCTGTTTACCATTAAAGTGTGCACACGTCATTTTCAAAGGCTCCGCCAAAAATGCGTACTAAATTCTTTTAACGATGTATTGTAATTTCAATATCTTTTGGTGAATTAAGGAATTAATTTAAACGTTTAAAGCTTTAATAAATAATATTTTAACGAATGAAACTGCAGCATTTCTTCAACACTACTACGGGAATTTTCCAACCATTTCATAATTACCTTCTTAGTTCATCACTGTTTGATCAGACGGTTTTCACAATTTTGAAAGCACATAATTAACTTTCTGTGAGGTCACAAACATGCTATGCGAATACACACATTACAATACACAAAGCCAATATTTAGCGTAAAGTACAGTATACCAAGAATTGCACGTAGTAATGTGTTTTATTTTCAACAACAATTTCAAATGCCATCATTTGTAGTTCAAAGATTTCGCTGGGCCTCGCTGAGTATTTCAATGACACGAACTCATCAAAACTAAGCGCAGGATTATTTTAAATATCAGAATGCATATATAATATCGTATTTAACGCTGATGCAAGCAAGATTAAATCAGTTTTCTAACATTGAACTGAAAAGCTTAATTCATGCTAACGTATCATCATTTAAATTCAATTTCCGTTGATAGAATCGGAAATTTAAACTGATATTTAAGAAAAAAAAAAGAGAAAGATTTTAAGAAACGCTGGATCATTTTTAAAAGTAACCATGGGATTTAAAGTGCCTACGATTTGCATTTTTATGACTTTTCATGGTTGGGTTTCAAATGTTTTGTTTGATTTTCTTTTTTCATTCTTTGTTTTTTTTTTCTTATTCAAAAAAAATTCCAGTTTTATTGAAGTGAACAAGATGTTTAGAACACTTTCAAAAATTGCATTTAAAGATGAAAATTTTGCTACATCAGAAGTTTAATTTCACTCGACACAAATCGTTTTTAAATAGCTTAAGTTTAAATGCGAATGTCTGACTGATGTACGATGTTATTGATCTGTTTGTTTGTTTGGATTTTTATGGCGCAAGAGCATCTGGGCTATACTGCGCCATTATTGATCTGTGATTTGATTAATTTACGTCTTGATTGATGTCTGATTTGATTGATATATGTTTTTATTGATTTAATTTATGTGATTTGTCATTTGTTTGATGTGAACTAGATTTACCATTTGATTGATGTGTGATTTAAATGATTTCAGTGATGTGTAATTTAAATGTTTTAATTGACAAAATGCCAATTACGTTAGGAAATGTAATGGTTTTGCAATCACATCCTGAAATACGAAATCCAGTAAGCAAATTTCATCGAAAACTGGATGAAATTTTTACAGACGTCTCATGAACATAAAATTTATTTTATTCTAATATTATATAACATTTATTTATATTATATAACATTTATTTATATTATATAACATTTATTTATATTATATAACATTTACTTTATTTTAATTAAACCAGGAGAAAAAGCATATTTAATATTGTAATAAAGTCAATAATATAAACACTATTACTGTTAAAAATGTCAATCTCAAATCACCGGTGCAGGGTGGGAGGCACCATTAGGGCGAAAGCCCTGGGCACAAATTTTCAATATTGGACTAATGAAAGGGGCGGGGTGCTAACAGGGTTCAGAAGGTGTAATACTTAACTTGCCCCAGGCTCTGGCAACTCCTGCTACGCGCCACTGTTTCAAATTTGGAAGCTTAAAATTCTATTCCATTATATTCCCAATTACGTTACACGGGGGTCAATGGAAGTTTGAGCTCTCCCTTCCAGTTTGTTTAGAAAAATCCTCTCAATTTTTTTTTTTGTATTAATAACGTAAAAAACACACCAACATAATTAGTTGCTTCTCATAGATATCCCCTTCATCTTATTTTTCTCTCCTCACTTTTGGATTTTTTTTAGACACGGATCTGGGAATCCGGGAAGCGAACCCACACATCTGCTGCCTATTAGTCACATGGCGACATTTCTCAGCGACGTACTTGACTAGCTTTTAGTTCTGCCGAACGTATGGTTGGCGAAATTTTAGTCACCAAAGTTAAACGAGTTTAAGACTAACTCGATGATGCCTAACTGCAAAGCAGATGGTCCAACATAGGCTTACAGCAGCCCCCAAAGTAGTCTGTATTGACCCCCCCCTCGGGTCGATATGATATGGATAAGGATTAATGGGAAATTATTAATATAGTGGCTAAGCAGTTGCACGCGAACATTTAAAAAAATTAAGCGGATTTTGTATGTTGCCAGTTGAACACTTTACACAAAGCTTTTTATGTGAAAAGATTGTCAGAAGTAATTTTCACGATAAGGCTTGTACTTTTGTATTATATTTGGCCATATTATGAGATTACAAAAAGAGTTGATGAGAATAGATGTGTCAACTCGGCTCGCTTTGTTTTCATTTCTCCTTCCAATTTTATCTAATTGGGTGTCACATACCTCTTCCTACAATTGCTTTCTGACGTTTACATGTTAATATTCTTGGACCCAACATCCATCATCATGCCAAGAGTCACCACCCGCACCCGTCACATTGACGAAGTCAGCCAATTTCTTATTGACAATAAATTCTTGTTACAATGCATCAGTGATGAGATATAATTATATTAAATATATGTACTATAAATAATAAACACTGTGAAATCAATCAAAATAATCTGAAAAAGCTCACTTCATTTTTTGTTGTCCTGTTATAATAATTATGTACTGTAATAGTGAAATAGGGGGCGTCGATAAAAAGTTAAGGACTTCTTGGAGGAGCCGACAACAAAAATAAATAAATAAATAAATACAAAGTTCGGGGACCCCTGTCCTACAATCTTGTAATAATTAGCAATAGATATAAATGGAAAAAGAAATTATTTGTTGCCAGTTTCATTTCCAGAAAATGATGGGGGCAAGGGCGATAGGACTCGCGCCCTCCGAAAATCCAAGGTATGCGCCCTTTGAGAGGACCCAGTCCGCCCCTGGAGGGCGCAAAAAGCCCCCGCTGAAACTGAAAATCAATCCTAAGAAAGCGGACTGGATTAAGGCCTGTCAATATTTCCTGCAAGTTGGCACCCCTGCTCCTAGGCAGCTGCCTGAGTTCGCCTTACGGATGGACTGTCTGGGTTCGGATGTGACGGAGAAGTGAAAAGATAAAAAGGTAGCAGAAAAAGGAAAAGGTTATAGTTGCCGAGAGAAGTCGCCAATTCTGGCGTTAATGACCAAATGTGATTCATCAACGCTAACAGGATAACTTTTTCTATTGCGATTGGCGATTTCCCAAAGACAACATGTGTGTGTGAGTGTGACAAATCACCATGAAAAATTAGTCTTAAAGGCATTTTTCAAGTCAACGGGAGGAGACCACAGAGTTTCCCTCGCATTTTAAAGAGGGTATCAAGCAATAATAGCTTTCTAAAAACGAAATTAACTGGAAAGTAGTTTTTTTTGGGGGGGTATCTCGCATTCTGGCTAACGCGGCTAAAAATACTACCTTCAGCTAGATATTTGACGTTTAGCTGCTGCTGTTGCTGAGCGTGAGATTTGGCACATTTATGATGTCTTGGCGAAACTTTTTCACGGTCTTTCTTTGGACCTAAACTCTTGAATAGGCGTCCGAGGGGTCCCTTTTTCTTGCACTGATCCGTTGAAGAATCAGGAGACGATTGTGGATCTGTGGAAAAAAAAGTCAAACATTATAAAGACATCATAAAATACATGAAAAAGAACATAGGCCTTGAGTTATATGATCCAAAGGGCCGAGGCCCCTCAATATTCTGAAATACATTTAAATTTCCCATATATTGTAATGTACAAATGTACATAATATTTGCTTTCCTCACCCTCCAATAATTTTGAAAACTCTGCATTGGTGAAACAATCTGCGTCTTCGGCACCACGCTAAACTAAAGAATCAGGGGCGTAACAAATTAAAAATTATAGGGAGCGTAACTAACTCTAAGAACGAGTGAGGAGTAAGTCGTTAAGGAGAACGATGCGCTTCGCATGAGCCCCCTGATCTCCCCTTTCATGAGCCACTGTAACGAATCTGCAAATTTCTAGGTTCGAGAAAACAGAATTTAAATCGCAGATGTATCAACCGATCGCTAGACGAACTAATGAATGAATTTGCCCATCTCTCACAGACGAGAAGACTGGTTCAGTAATTCGACTATTGAACGACTTGGAACATCGCTAATGTAAACGTTTATTGCCACTATGCTTTACAACAGAAAGCGTATGTAAGATTTACTACCGTTCAGGATAACATTGCCCACCTTCGCGTTGAAGTCAGTAAACCACCTCAAGAATGCCCTCAGGTAAAAATGCCCAAATTTGCAGATCCATTAGCTTTGGACATTCACGGCACCGGCGATATAGCTAACGCAGGCGTTAGTAAAATATAAGTAAACCGGCGTGTGTAAGTATATATTTCTATGAGAGAAGTGAACGGGGGAAAAGAAATAAGTTGTAAGCAAGAAACGGTTTTTAGGAATAAATTTACGTACATCATCTTCATCATCACCTGGTGGTATAGTCCTTGAAGAACCTGAGCCTTCTTAATGATGTTTTCGCCCACGCTCCTCTATCCTCACTTTTTCTTCGCTATTCTCTTATTTCCATTATTTTTAGGGCTTCCTTTACACCAGTTAGCTATCTTTTCCTACAGAACGTCTCACTTTTTTTTCCCGAGTTGGTTTTCATAATTTTCTCATCCCCACAAGCCTCACCCGTGCTTTCAACATTCCCAAGTTCTCAAAGTCTCCTTTTTCTTATTTCCGTCAAAAGCACCTGATCTTTATTTAAATAGTATATTTTCCTGCTTTTTTCAGTTTTCATTACAAGCCTCGTGTATTTTCCGAAGTGCTTTTATTTCCTGAAAATGTGTTTACATACTCTTTTTAATTAACATTACACCGTATGTAACTATTAGCATGCATTACGAATGATTAAAAAAACAAAACAAATACAGTCGAACCCGTATAAGTACACGCCACATAGCTACACAAACTGTATGATATATTAAACCTAAAACTGTTTCCATCCTGATGTTATCTAAACCCGCTTAACTGCATTTCTATAACTGCCCGAACCGTATGTGCACACTTTTTTTTTAACGTAAAACTGGTATTTTATTATGGAATTTCAACTTAATAAGTGCACAAAGAAATGTTCAAAAACCATACCTGTCATCATAAAAGGTGTTGCAACGCATGCACACACCGGAAATATCAGAGCACCCATATAGATATAAGGAATTTTTATCGGAATTCCCTGTATCAAATAGAGAATGTCACGTGGTCATTTTGAGCATTGACGTATGCAGGAGATGTTAATTTTTTTTTGTATTTTTTGTATATTATATTATTTATTATAATTTTTGTATATTTAACATAGGAATATGTGAGTTGCAGCTCTGTAACCCCACCCATTGAGTGAATAATCCCCTTAGGAATTTTCTGCGTACTCCTGATTTTGAGTCTTATACTTTCGCACAATTCATTCATTCCCCACACACACACGGGGAATTCTTAACTGGGAAATATCCTTGCTTGTTTAAGTTTATGCCCATATGCAGGGTTTATTTTAATTATGACAAATAGAAGATGAAACATGTTTAATTATGAGAAATAGAAGATGAAACATGTTTAATTATGAGAAATAGAAGATGAAACATGTTTAATTATGAATTATGACAAATAGAAGATGAAACATGTTTAATTATGACAAATAGAAGATGAAACATGTTTAATTACGACAAATAGAAGATGAAACATGTTTAGAGAATTTAATTAAATGTCGTACCTTTAACTTTTTTAAAACCAAACGCAAGTACTACCATACTTCTTGTTGTTATAAAGTAATATTATTGTATGAATATTGAAACAAATACTGTACAAAATTTATACACTTAGAAATAGGAAAAAATGAGTAATTTATATATTAATATAACATAAAAGTATTATAAACATTTAGCGAAAAAATACGTTTCACGTAGTATTTTAAAGAAGTCTGCTCAATCGCATGGAATTTCAATATCGCGTAGATGTACACTTGTGTGGGTTCGACTGTACAAACCGACAAGAAACAACATTTATATCGCTATATGCCCAATAGATGGCAGCACAGGACTTACCTAAAGCAGGGAAGGGACAAGGTTCATAAAAATATCTCGATCGCGGACTCAAGCACCTAAAAAGCAAAATACAAAGGAAACGTCAATTTCTAATTAAAACGTCAATTTATAATTAGTGTCAATAAACCAGTCTAGAACAATTGCTTTTTGTAATTAATTAAAAAAATATATTTCCAACAATTTTTCATAAAGTTGGTTGTAGAGATTCAAAGTTTTACTTCGCCTAAATAAAATGACTCAACAAACAAGGTATAATCGCCGTTTAGTTTGAACAATTAGTAGCATTCATCTTGGCTACTTTTTAATGAAACTATAGAGTTTGTGGCGTGTGGGGCAGGATTTATGGGCCCACGGCAGCTTAGCAAATGAACCCCACAACTTCCAATCATTTTTCAACAGCTAAAAGTTAACGAATTTCCACCAAGCTCATAATTTTTGTTTAATACGCTTCTTTTACACGGAATCCACACCAAGGCCTTAAACAGGAACGAGCGGGACTCATGGGGTGTAGTCGAGGCCAAGGGCAGCCTAGCGGCGCTAAGGAAAATTTTAGGAAATCATACATTTTAAAAACAAAATTCTGTTCAAGTTGTAAATAAAAAATATGTGGATTCGACAATTCTATTAAGAAAATTGTGTTTTAGAGCAATGACCCTAAAATTTTGAATAAATCAACTAAGAATCGTGGGAATTAAAATGAAATTACAGCTTGGAACACGTGTCACAAACTGTGTTCCCAAATAGAAAAAGCAGTAATGCGTTATTTGACACAATGAAGGCGACAAGGGCGAAAAGGAGGACTTTTGGCTATTTTTTCAATTGTTTTCTTTATTTTATTATCTCACTTCAGAGGTCATTCCTGGTTTAGTTCGGCTTGGGCTCATGCGCTTGTGTCACATTATTATTATTATTTTATGCTTATATGCACAGAAGCTACATGCTGTAGGCAGTGTCGGATCCAGAGGGATATTGGGGGAGGGGGGTCTTGAAATGCCAGCTCAACAACCCATACATGATGATAATTTCTGCCCTTATCAGATTAATGGGCTATTGACTGGTTAGGGGGGTCTTGATTCCCTTCCCACGTGCATCCATCCCTAATTTAGAAAAGCGTTAGGCTACTTTATATTTTAGGACTACACTACTGGCCCATGCTTCGGAACTCGCGAAGTGTCATTCTCAAATTTTAAATTTTTGTAATGTCGAAAATTTGCCAAAAATATTTTTGCTTCTGCTCTCGCATTTCATGCCATCTAGTGCTCATACATTATTCCATTTTTTTATTATTTTTTTCCTTGCTCGTATATGTATAGGGGCCCGAAGCACGTTTTTCCCCGGGCCCGACATTAGTTAAGGACGACCCTGTCCACAAATATAGTATTCCAAAGTCTTGAAATAGATACAATAAAAAATTTATTTTTATATATTGACATCGATATTAAAAGGTCAATATACACAGGGCCGAATTATCGCATAGACAAATAAGACAAATAGTTAGGGCCCGCTCTTTTTTAGGGGCCCGGCCACGGCTGACTAGAATATATCCTAGTCAACCGTGGCCCGGCGCTGTGAAGACTCAACGCTACTTCAAAATCGTTACCAACCGGGCAGTACTTTCATCAAGGCGAGAATTTTTGCGACGTTTTCCGCGAATTTTAGAATTTTTTGTGTGTGTACAGGGTGTCTGCAAGAATATTTTCTCAGGAGCGTGTGTGAAGAAATTTGGGGGTGTTAGGGGGTGTAGTAGACTCCTTGTATGTACGTTGCATGCAAATATATTTTCAAAGTTTAAAATTTAAATCCCAGAACGGATTTAGCGAGCATTTTCGATGGTCACAAGACCCTCTTTATATACAGGTCTTACTGTAATTACACACGCTTAATTTATATTGTAAGGGGCCTCGAAAAAATTGTATAATGCCCCACGAAGCCTTAATCGGGCCCTGAATATATATATATATATAGACGATGATGAGTGATGATGATGAAGATGTGTACATTGACATATTGAAACGTGTGGATAATAAAATTGAAGACGAATAAAAAAGAATGAAAAAATGAGAATTAATTGAAAGAACACATGAATATGAACTTCCATTGTGTGTTGCATTTATTGACTATGAGAAGGCCTTTGACTCTATAAAAACATCAGCAGTCATCAACTCTTTAAGATCAACAGACATTGAGGATGTGTACATTGACATGGTGAAACGTGTGTATAAAAATGCAAGTGCAAAATTTCGGTTACATAAAGATACCAAAACTATCAAACTTGGCAAAGGGGTGAGGCAGGGAGATACCATTTCTCCAAAACTTTTTACTTCTGCTTTACAGATGATTTTTCAGCTGATAAATTGGAATAACAAGGGAATAAAAATAAATGGTGAATATTTAAATCATCTGCGGTTTGCTGATGACATTGTTATTTTTTCAACGAACCCATTAGAACTCCAAGACATGGTACAAGAGCTCTCAACTAGAAGTGAAGAAGTTGGACTCAAGATGAACCTACAAAAAACTAAGATCATGTTCAATAATTTTGTAGAGGAAACAAAAATACAAGTTGACAACACTGAGCTAGAAATTGCTGATTCATATATTTACCTTGGCCAGCTGATTTCAATGGATGGCAACATTATGAAAGAACTCAACAGACGTATTAAACTTGGCTGGAGTGCATTTGGAAGAAACAGTTTTATCCTGAAGGGGAAATTGCCTTTGTGTCTAAAAAGAAAGGTCTTCAACCAGTGTGTATTGCCAGTCCTCTCTTATGGATCAGAGACATGGAGTCTAACAGTTGGAGCAATACGAAAGTTACAGACAACGCAAAGGAGCATGGAGAGGTGCATGCTTGGAATAACTAGGAGAGATCGAAAAAGAAACACTTGGGTGAGAGAGCAAACTAGAGTAGAGGACATCATTGTTAAAGTAAAAGGACTGAAATGGCGATGGGCTGGGCATATTGCAAGAAGAACTGATCAACGATGGACAACAGAAATTCTGAACTGGATTCCAAGAGACCACCGAAGACCTAGAAAACGTCCTCAAACTAGATGGGTGGATGAAATAAGAAAACAGGTTGGGGTGACGTGGAAACGAATGGCCCAGGATAGACTTGTGTGGAAAGCATTTGGAGAGACCTTCATCCAGCAGTGGATAGATAATGGTTGAATATGATGATGATGATATATATATATATAAATACAGTCAGAGGAGAGCAAAGTTGATTGAAACAAGCAGAAATATAATATGTTTATTATTATATTATTGAAGTTTGGGCCCGGACATTTGTCCCCCTTGGTAGCTCCCACGAATCCGATTTTCCGTCGCAGCATATCTCTCTTGTTCCAAAACTCGTTTCCAATATATCGTTCAGTTCATTTCCCGCGATTTTCTCCTTAAAATTTATCCGCGAATTCTTTCTGCTTATTCTGCTGACGTTCGTTCTTTCACCGGATTGATTTTCGAACTCATTAACTCGCCATCTCTGGAATTTGGTTGCCAAATTGGCTCAGTTCGCATTCGCTGTTCGTGGATTTCTTCGAGTATGAAATAATTTAGCTTCGTCGTCGGCACTCCTGAATGAAATCGTAAATTTACAGCTTTCCCATTCTTACGGAATTCTCATTCATTACACTATATTTAAGAGTGTTCCATTGTTTATTGAAAATTCCCCAGCTCCATTGCTAATGCCGAAGCTTTTACGTCATACACCGATACGTTAATGAGATCGTTATGCTTTATACGAAACGCTTCTTCCAAACAAATAACGTGTAGAAGACACTGACCACAGATAATGAATGAATCCAATTAGAGCGAGGACCAAATTTCCATGAGGGCAAACACCGTGCAGTGGTTTTCTTGAAATCAAATGTACCAATATTAGTCCCTGACCAATGCGTTAGTCATCATCCACCAATATTGGAATTCAGTAAACAACGACCCCATATACACGTCGAGACAAAAGTTAATCAATTTTTGAAAAAACAGACTGTGATTAAAAAAAAAACTAGATATTTAAACAACCATACAATATACATTTTTTTTATTAATTTACAATGTTTTGGCTACATAACCTTTCTGTAGTTTCAAAAATGCATGAAATTTTAATGCTAATAAAAAAGGAAATGTACACACTACTCGAGACAAAAATATGGAAATTCTAAATATCAAGACAAAAATATGGAAATTTTCGAAGAAAATAATGAATTGTTAATAAAGGATATGAAACTTGAAGCACAAAAGATTGGAAAATGGTTATTTTCAGAGACGAAAGCAGATTTTGCCTGTTTAATGATGGTAAGCAAAAAGTAGTGCGTCGTAAGGAAGGAAAATTTCATTCATTCTGTGTTCCAAGTCAGGTCAAATATCTTCCATGTGTGTGAGGGTAAATGGTTCCATGTGTGCCTATGGTGTTGGAAGTCTGTGTTTCCTTAATAGGAATGTAAACAGTCCCTATTATGTTGAAAATTTGACAAATCACTTTATTCCAAGTGCAAATTATTATTTTCCACATAGCAAGTACACTTACCAACAGGATGGAGTACCATGTCATACAGCTACGAATACTACGGCATGGTTGCAGGAACACGATATCACTGATCAGGCAATAGTCCTGACCTCAATCCAATTGAAAACATTTGAGAAAAAATGAAAAGGGCTATTGCTAAGGTGAAATCATCTTCAATGGATGATTTAAGGAAAACAATTCATGATGTTTAGTGTGCAATCACAGGTGATGATGATCGGCAATTAGTGGAGTCCATGCCTCGTAGAATCCAAGAAGTTACCACAGTCAAGGGTGGTTAGATTAAGTACAAGCAAGAAAGGACGATGCCAGATGTCTATGGGATTTTGCCTACGGCGTTCCACAACAAATCAGACGCCATTCGACGCGTCTCACTGAGTAGATAAAATGTGTCAATGCAATGGGCGCAAAGCTGTCAGATCATGAAGTAACGAGTTATAGGTCATGAAAGGTCATCCTATGAGGAGAATCTCTAATGTTATTAGGATTTTGTCTCTCAGCGTTCCACAACAAATCAGATGCCATTCGGCGGGTCTCACTGAGTAGATAAAAAATGTCAATGGGCGCAAAGCTGTCAGATCATGCAGTCACGAGTTAGAGGTCATAGAAGGTCACCCTATGAGGAGAGTCCAGCTGAGTCTCCAGCCAGTCTGATTATAAGATCCTCCTCATACGATGACCGTCTATGACCCGTAACTCGTGACTACATGATCTGACAGCTTTGCGTCCATTAATATTTTTTACCTACTCAGTGAGACGCGTCGAATGGTATCTGATTTGTTGTGGAACGCTGATAAACAAAATAACATTAGGGATCCTCCTCACAGAATGACCTTTTATGACCTCTAACTCATGACTGTATGATCTGACAGCTTTGCGCCCATTGACATATTTTATTTACTCTGTGGGACGTGTCGAATGGCATTTGATTTGTTGTGGAACGCCCATGGGCCATTTTTGGCATCCTCCTTTCCATATTTTTGTACGAGTAGTGTGTGTACATTTCCTTTTTTATTAGCCTTAAAATTTCATGCATTTTTGAAACTAGAGAAAGATTATGTATCCAAAGCATTGCAAATTAATAAAAAAATATATACATTCTTTTTGTACAGTGTATGGTTGGTTAAACATCTAACTTTTTTTTAATCACTCCATCTGTTTTTTCAAAAATTGCCAAACTTTTGTCTCGAAGTGTACTCTAAATATGTATTTTTATATGGCTCAAAATAAATTGGATAAATGAATGTATATCTCTCTTAGACAAAACCAAGCCACATTTTAAATGCGATAATTTGAGAGAGTTATTGTCTTAAAACATGGCACGGCGTTTATCATTCCTCAGAAATATACGTCACAAGCACCCATAAAGCCATTATTGTTTTTAACAACATACAGTATTATGCAACTTCGAGTAGCCTTCGAGGTACGTGTACACACGTCGATGGTAAATTGAAGACAGACTTGACTTTAGAATTCGGAAAACAATTACACGTGCTGTTGACAAATATAAAAAGTGAAATTATACTTAGACAATATACGTTGCCAAATACAGAAGTTGAAATTATGTACATATGGAAAACATCATGTAAAAGGTTTGTTTGTTTTTTGGTTTTACGGCTCAAAGACTACAGTGGTCATGCTGCGCCGGGACCTACTGTTTTCCGAGGAATCCGAACCTCTTAAGGCCTAGGGAACCAAACCCCGGACTACAGTGAGCAGTGCGATCTTTATGAGATCTCTGAGTAAGCGTTCTTTTTGCACTGCTGGGAGTCGAACCCGGATTAGCCGCGCAATAGGAGAACGCGTTACCACACTGCGCCACCGCAGGGCCTCATGTAAAAGGAAACAATTTAACTTTTTTTTGCGTGGCAACAGTTAAGCAAGCCTGCAAAGTGAACTAGTATTTCTATTGTGGGAGCCCGTAAGTCAACAGCATAAACAATCTCCCTTGCTGTTCAATTTTGAAGCATAGAAAGCTTTTCTCTTTACCTAACCTTCATCTTCAGCTCGGAACAGTTTTCTCTTCACGACGGCCTGCTCGGTGACCGCTTTTCCTGAATCAATTAGGTCGTAACAGCGGGGATATGAAGCATTTTTAACGCGAAAAATAATAAACAGAAGAGTCGAGGTTCATCGTTTTCCGGGATAAACAGGAAACAAGCAAAATAAATGAGTCCGGAACGAAATGCCGTCCCTTAATTGAGAATCCCTTTAAGCTAATCAAGGATGTTTTTAATTTTCCGGGTCGTAATTTTTCCTGAAAAAAAGGTAGGATTTAGGCGCCGGTATATCACATTCCTGCAATCTGATAGGCCGAGCTAATTTGCTCTCTGAACATTAACCGCTAAATATTTCTTGAAAGAGGGGAGGAGGAGGGGGAAAAAAGGGACTTAGTGCAGGTGCGGTAAGCAATTTACGTTAATTATTATTAACCTAAACAAATATTCAAGCTTTTCCCGTTCACAGTTAATTAACCTGGAATGATTAATCGCGCCTATCGGAATGTCGCGCTGGCGATTAATTACCATTGTTGGCAATGATCAGGTGATGGAATACGTGGGGCAAGGTATCCTATGGGGGGAAAAAATGTATTTATCAGTTTTTCGCCAATTTCGACATTTTGGTGAGAAGGTGGCGTGATCGGCGATTTTTCACCACTTGGAAAGTGCATGGAAAAACTTCGATTAATTTTTACCAAGAGATGAGACTCAAATGTAAGATTGGACATCTAGCTAAGACTATACTATAAGGAAATAGACACAGTAGAACCTTCATTATCCGACCAACTTTTTCATCGGACACTCCCTGTTGAACGACGTTTCCGTAGCCTTCGTTTGCGGAGCAAGGATAGCAAAGGTCACGTTGCGCCGGAAGCCACAATTTTCCGAGGAAACCGGAACTTCACCGCCAAGGAAGCCAAATCGCGGGCCACGGTGGGCCAAAAAAGGCACGCGTTCTATGAAACCGTTGGGAGCCGAACACGGGTTAATGGCAGGGTAGATGAATGTATTACCACTATGCCACCGACGGGTAGGGAGCCCTCATTTTACCAAGGAGTCCGAACCTTTCGAAACCTAGGAAGCCAAATCGCGGACTACGGTGGCCCGAAAAACCGCACGCCTTCTGCGATACCGTTGGGAGCCGAACACGGGTTAATGACACGGTAAGCGATGTGTTACCACTACACCACCGACGGGTAGGGAACCCGCATTTTATAGAGGGGGACCGAATCTCTTAAAACCGAGGGAATCTATCCCCGAACTACAGTGAACAGTTTGTCGGAAAGCGGCTAGGTTCACGAGGCGCACACATCCATTAAATGTCCTATCACAGTCCCGGATTAAAATCATCTCTTCGTAGAGAATTAAATCAAGAATTCCTTCTCCATTTCCAACGTGGGCGTTATTTCTGGGAATTCAAATGTCCTTTTGGCGAAGCGGTTTCGTTCTATGTGATCCCATGCTGGGAAGAAAATGATCATTGCTTATAAAACATTTAGCGCCTGTACTTGCTATATGTTTGGCTGTACTGTTTTCAACGACAATTTCAACTAACTTTTTCCAATGCATCTTCTAAGTTCTGAATAATCTTTGTATCTCGGTGCTGTACTTGGCTAATACAGTTCGTAAAAAGTGAAGTTACTTTTGACGTTTTTGGCGCAGTATAGCCCAGATGCTCTTGCGCCATAAAACACCTAACCAAACAAACAAACAAACTTTTGACATTTTCTAAGGAATTTGTTTCTTGGAAAAGAATGGCACCTTGGTCCACATAAACAACAAGATTTTGCGGCTTTTAGGTATTAAAGCAACTACGTCCAAGTAGCCAATAAATAAATAAATAGTGGTTGCAATATGAATAATATGGAAGCGATGGTCTTGAATGCAATTGACATATAATCCATTCGCGGAAAGTTGGCGTTCAGATC
>QLNU02015359.1:45054563-45081189 GCA_006491805.2 Dysdera silvatica | reverse complement strand
TGTCCTTTCGGGTATCCTCTTATTTCGCTGGTGATAATGACGGGCACTTTTCCTTAATCTATGTAATGGACTGTAATTTTTGAATTTTCTATAAAAGACACAATAGTCTTGTACTATAAACGGCAATATAGCTTTATTCCATAAAAGACACCATAGTCTTGTAAATAACGTCGCTACAACTCAAGAATACAGAAATGAACAATAATAACATTTTTATTCCAAGCGTGAGAGCTCTTACTCCCACAAATTACCAGATACAACTCTGTACTTACAACAAGCTACATGTGCTAGCTTGGCGAAGGGTGGCGAGGAGGAGTTGTACAGTCGCCAACATATACTGCGCCAACAATATACAATAGAATTAAAAATAATAAAAATGAAGACTTCATAAAAATGAATGAAAACACATTGGGGAAAAAAACTAGATACAAACGAAATTACGTAACACCGAAACCAAATACAAACAACGGCAGGAAATATAAATTATTTTGGAATGAAATTATGGGAAAAACTACAGAATTGTTTAAAACAAATAAACAGTTATTCACTATTTAAAAAAAAAAAAGATTATTATACATCAAAAAGTTGATAGACAATTCGATGTAATGGTGAAAATGAACGTTGAAATCACCTTTTATATGATATTTCTTTTTAATACTATTACTTGGGTTCGAATCTTTTAAGACTTGTGTTTTTAACCCGTATCCCTCGCTTTTGTACATTTGTTAAAAATATTTTACATTTTATTTTTAAAGAAATTTAGAGAAAAATTTGTTTGATTTTATTGTTGGAAATTTTAAAATACATTGCACAAAAGAGAAAATAAAGATGTGTTGTATTGAAATAACCAGATCAGGGGAGATATAGCGAAAGGGATGCATGGGCGCAAAAAGTTATGAACCACTGAACCAGAGAAACAAATGGAGACATTGGATAATATAATGGGAGGAAGACAAAACAGACTATGGAAGACATAGGTAGGGCGGCAAGGAACAGACTTGATTTGAAAAAAGTTGACTGGACCGGATTTGAAAAAGTGAAAGGAAAAGACTGGATATGAAAAAGTTGCCAAGACTAGATTTGAAAAAAGTTGCCTGAACTGGATTTGAAAAAGTGCAAGAAAAAAAATGGATTTGTAAAAAGTTGCCAGTGAGACAATGGCATTACACAAAAGACAGGCCAAAGAACGGCCCGAAAGACAGTGGCATATTTCATTCGTTTGTGGGCTTTATGGCGCAAGGACAGCAAGGGTCATTCTGCACCGGGACCCACAGTTTTCCGTGGAATCCGAACCTCTTATTACCTAGCGGACCAACCACTGTCATATTTAGGATCTCAATTTATGGGGCAATCATGAACCGGTGAACAGAGGGGCCGACCTTCGTTAAAACCGCTATCCGTTGCCAGTAAATTTAACATGTTAACACTGCATGACAACGCCCATCCTCGCACTAATTTCCTCATCTTTTATAATTACGGTATTAACAGTATACATAGTATACATAACAGAACCATAGCCACACACACACACATAAATGAACGATTGTTTTAGGCGATGGTGGCGTCAAAGAAACTGCTTTTGGTGTCCATTCCAGTTCTTCGGGTCTGACAAAGGCTGGAGACGTGCCACAAATTTTATGACATCGATTGCTAATAGAGAAGAAGCAGCTTTGGGGGCTAGTCGAGCCGAAAAATGCCGGGAAGGGAGCGGATGTAATAATAATTTATATCCGCGGAAAGGGAAGAGCGCGGATACTTTATGAAGCGGATTTTTCATGGGCCATATACCGTGGACATTCGGATGTAAGTGCCGAATACACACAGGCGTACAGGAGCACCCAGAAATCGAAGGCGAGGTGTAAAGTTCCGGGTCCTCCTTTTGGTAACTTAACTCTCTATTGGCGGAAAAAAAAATGTCCGTTTTTTGTGGGATTGGATGACTGAAAGGTGTGCGCGAACATCGATAGGAAAAGAAGCTAACATGCGAATTTTTAGAAGCCCGAGAGATTTTGGGGATTGAAATAACAGCCAATATGCAGCTTTCGTGCTCTTGATAAATGATTTTGGCTCTTTTTCATGCCCATTCCTATTAGAGACACTGGCGATTGTGTCTGTTTGGATTCTCCTTTTGGCGATGGGTAGAGTGTTCTGGTGGCAAACCGATTTAAGGAAAGTGGCGTCTCCGGGGAAGAGGGTCGAGTTTTGGACGGTGGCGTTCATCAGCAGGAACGGCTCGTTTTTCAAACCAAGTACCGGAAGAAATGGTGGCGTTCGAAAATTGTACGTAAAGTACGATAGAGAGATTTAAAGACTCCGGGCATATCGAAATACACACATCTGGCTTTCAAAATTTTATCACGGCAGCCATTTTGAATTTCCTGTGATGCAGCCATTACATGTAAACATAAAATACAGACTTTGAAAAGATGGATACGCATTTAAAAAAAAATAAAAAAAGGAGTTGGATCACTATCTCCATAGGAAATAAATTCATTACAATAATTTGAAGACCTAGAACAGATGTCGGCAACCTTTTAATGGTATCGTGCCGCAGTACCATCTCGCGTGCCACCTTTCACCTACCAAATTGTGACTGTTTATTCTACTATCGAGCTATTACTATAAATCAAAGTACATTTTTAAATTCAACAACTATATTCGGAATTTTAGCTTTACTTCCAAGTCACTCGGCGTGATATATTTGGCACGAGTGCTGCAGGTTGGCGACCCCTGGCCCAGAGTGATGTAGAAGTGGCACTTCATCCGGGTGTCTCTCTGAACAGAGAAAAAAAAAATAAACGCTTACCAACTAACTGCTCACGAGTAGTCCGGACGCAGCGCCGTACTTCTCCCTAGGCAGACAAGGGAGCTGCCTAGGGGCCCCAGCCTCGTAGGGGGGCTGGCGCTGAAGTCCCTCTCCCCCCCCCTTTTTTTTATCAACCTTCTTAACAAAGTACGTTAAATAAACAAAAACTAATTTTTTTTTAATATTACAAAAAAGTGGAGTGGGAGGCAATTTGGTTAACTATTTAGGGGCCCTGAGACTCCCAAGTCCGAACCTGTCAGGACGTAGGTTCCATTGTCTCGAGAAGGACAGGATATCTCGGGGAAAATACAGGTCCGCGGCCTAATGGCAATGCATCCACCTATTAAGCCATTAACACGAGGGTTCGACTCCCAATTGTAAGACTCGTGCCGCCTAGTTGTAGTTCCGAGTTCGGTCCCCTTAGGAACAGAGATTCAGGTACCCCCATAGGCTTAGGCAGAAAGTTCATAATGGGGCGTTATAGGCTCAATGGGCGGTTACAGAGCTACAACTCATGGATTCCTATGTTAAATATACAAAATTTCATTGCAATGGAGTGTTACAACCCCCATCAACACCCCCTTGCGTACGCCAATGGGTACCCCAGAAAACGGTAGATCCCGGTCCCTGTCCTTGCGCCGTAAAAAAAAACAAAAAAACACAAATAATTTTATTAAGCGAACCGATTAAATTGAATGTTTAATTGAATAATAATAGTAAGTCTCACTTGCTGTACATGGACGACCTAAAACTGTACGGAAAGGACATAGTCGCTATTAAATACAGTGTGTACTTTTCGGGAATCAACGAAAGATTAAATATCTCTCTGGTCAAAAGCGTGAGAAAGACCCGGGAATTTTGGAACTTGAAGATTTTCTAAGCGATAACATGAAGAGTATGCTCAAGAACACTTAAAAGGTCAAGAAAAATCTTAAAATCAAAACCGAAAATAGTGAAAACGCCATCAAAGCCATCAACAGCTCCACTATCCCATTAATAAGATACACAGCGGGTACTGTTTATTGAACAACTGCTGATTTAGATAACTTTAATCGAAAAACATGGAAGTTGGCCATCAAATATGCACTACATTCACCGAATGATTTGGACTATACCTACTAAGGAAAGACGGTGAATGCGGTCTCTTACAGATAAGACAAACACTTAAAGAGGAGGGAAGAGACATAAATGAGTATTTAAAAAGAAGCAGGAAAAATTTTATAAGGTAAGTGGTTGTAAGAAATAAGTTAGCTGGTGTCAAAGTCGTAAAAACTATTCAAATCACATGGACTTTAAAAACACTGTTCAAGTGGGGAAAATTCAATTCAGCACTCCGAAAAGACGATGTGAGGGTCTAGTTTTTGCTGCATAAGAACAAGCACTGCAAACGAACGTGGTATCTTTCAAAATACAACAGCAACACAACAATAGCAAATGTAGACTTTATAAAATAAAAGATAAAACTATTAACCACCTGTTTAGCGGCTGTGGTAAAATAGCACAGATCCACTACGACAACAAACATGACAAAGTGGCCACTTTAGTGCGCTGGAATCTCTGCAAAATATGCAATGTTCTAATAATTAATAAGTACTGGGAGCAATAAGCAAAAGCAATTACTGTCAACAACCAAGTAAAAGTCCTTTGGGACTTTCGTTTACAAACACGGAGGCCAATAGAACACAGCATCAAACACTGGTTACAGAAAAAGAAGTTTGTACTGCAGGCATTGCAATTCCTGGTGATAATAGAATAAAAGAGAAAGAATTTGGAAACATCACTAAATATTGTGACCTAGCAATAGAACTCAACAGAATCTAGGAGGGGAAAAAAAAAGTGTAGCCATTATGCCAATGGTGATCAGTGCACTTGAAGTTACCCCATCCAACTTTAAAAAAATCGCTTGGAAAAATTGGAAATTACTTAAGCTGACCTGTAAAAAACGTCTTTACAGGGCACTACGCACATTTTAAGAAGAGTATGGACAGTTCTCAGGTCTATGGAAGAGACTTGAACCGTATGAGCAACACCAAGTTAAGAAGATGGATTAATATTTTCTTGGTGACGAGAAATACATCTACGTATATATATATATATATATAAATATAATGAAAATAACAATACCTTTAAGATATAGACAAAAGAGGAATCTACAATATGCCAGTAGAAAAACAGATGAAATAATGAAAATCATCTTAATACAATAGGAATTGACAACATGGTAATGCACCAACTACAAAAGTTCGCTATATTTGGAACTGCCCACATCCTAAGACAATAAATACCTTTCATTTGTTTGAATTTTTAATGGCGCAAGAGCATCTGGGATATACTGCTCCAAAATACCTTTAGTATTTCAAGCCTTTGGGAAGGGCCCCGATATTAAACAATATATCCAATCGTCAAACTCAAGATGAACCTTGCACATGCATCGTAAAAATAAATATTGTTCGGAGGTTTTGCCAGTCTAGCGTTTTGGTATTTCTTGGTAATATTTATGAAATAGAAATTAAAGAGAGAATAAAGAACAAACAAGACAATAAGTAAGGCATTGGTTTGGTCGTTAACAAATTGTTTATTTATCAAAATAAAAATTTAACTGTTTTAAAATGGCATCACGTGTGCGCACTCCCCTAAAATATCAATTTTTTTATAAAATTTAGTTTATAAAAAATTTGGACTCTCTGGTGGGATTTTTGGCATCTGAATTTTTTGGGCTCCCATTGCAGTTATATACAACACAAATCAGTTATATGCAGATAATACTTGTATGCAGAAAATAATCGCGTATAGGTAATATCTGTGTGTACAAAATAGGAATATTCCATATAAAATTAACGGCGAATTTCGATTTTTCGTTCAGGTTTTAAAGTTTTATATTTACATTTCAAATTGCATTTGTGTGCGTAAATTTCGTGATCTAAATGACGGAGGGATTTTATTCATATAATAAACAGCACCGACCTTTAATTTATATATATATGAAATTAAATTTTTATATTTCCCCTTTCAAGTGGTTAAAAAACATGACAAAATGCTAATGCACTTTCTCTTTTTATTACTACGTCTGCTTTACGAAAATTGAAAACGAAACCCACACACTTATTTAGATTCCATCTCGAAATGAAAGGGAAAAAACAAAAGTCGCCAAGATAGCCAAAGCACATCGCCATCCAGACAAAGCCACCGAAACAAAAGTGAAAAAAGTCGAGAATTTTAAAACAAACGTAGGAAAAAAAGCACTTCCTTTGGGAGCGACCGGTCGGGCAGACATCAAAGGCACGCAGGATAACAGGTTTAGAAAGAAGAGAAATAAAACTAAAAATAAAAGGGGGCGGGGGCCGAGGGGGCAAAGATTTTCTCGTGCCTTTAGTCGGGTCACGTTTCGTAGGCATCAGGTTAATTATGGAATACCGCCCCGTGTTGACATAGTGAAAGGAGGGGAGCGCCCCCTCTCACGCAGGAGGGGCGCACCCGTCTCGCTTCTATAATACGAACTCCGCCACAAAAAAGAACAAGAAAGAAAGTGGAAGAATTGACTTTAGAGTATTCTTTCTTTCTTTATTTATTTTTTTTATTTTTTTTTTTAGCATGCTCCAACTTATAGATTTCTCTGGCCACTTTTTCGTGACGCATCTTTTTTTTTATTAATATTTTAGTTTTTTGATCTTTTTTCTGATACGAGATGGCGCTGCGGTTCGCATTCGAACAGGAGATTATGATCCCAAAAACACCTGGTTCCCTTTGTTAAAAAAAGAAAACCTTTTGCATGCGGTAACACAATCTTTGCACTAATTGGGATGGCTTTTTATCTGATCACAATGCTGTAAAAATTACAAGGTTTTTTCTAGAATCTATTCAGAGTCATTTTCTTATTTTATCATCGGCCTTTCACCGTCGATATCGTTGTTTGTTAACACATTCAAAATAACGCATTCGTTCTGTTACGATTTTTTGTATTCGGTGGAATTTATTTTCATGGCGGAACTTACTCTATGATCATCGCCAAAACGAGTGTTTTTTTCTATAATTGCAACTGGGTGATTACTGCCATGTCATATTCAAATTGAATTTTATCAAACACCACATCGAATTTCGCCAAATGTAACATCGAATTTCACCAAATGTAACATCGAATTTTATAACACATTTTATAAACCGTGCATTTTAATTTAATTTAACAATGAATTACTAACGTCACTGATCTGTATTGACAATTATATTGCTGTAATCAAACATATAAGTTGTAATTATTATTTTTGATCATTCATAATTCAGCGCATATAAATTATATGCTCATTATGTGCGCTTATTATGTATCGAATATTTTATATAAGGCAATAAAAAATAAATTTGTAAAGGATATATTCGCTGCTGTCCGCCCCGCCCAGTTATATTAATAATATCGCCTGGTGAAACCGTTGTTACCATTAATAGTGACTTTGTGAGCTTATCATTAAATATTATTTTCAATGCTGTGTATTCTTAAATAGCATTGTTGCGTTAACTGTTATGATGGAGATTCGAACGAAGTTATAAACAGAAAATAAAAGCAATATATACATCGCCGTAAAGGGCCGATGCAGTGACATACGATACTGTACTAAATGGCTATACGCAAGCGGATATATAAGCGGTACGTGGTTCTAAGCTTCCAATGCTTGAAATTACCTGTAGGCGTTCACTGTATTTTATTATACGTAACTTCGCATGTGTGCTCATATCATAGTACCTACTGATGCAACAACCATACTGCATATATACGTATCAACGGAAACATTGTTAAGTAAAAACACAAACATCTATAATAACTACCATGCGAATAAGTCGTACGCAAAATTAAACTACTTTAACAACACTCCTACCAATCCACGATGTTAACTTGTTAACACAGGGTGTCTACTCACGATTGTGAAAAAGAAAAATCCCGGACTTTTCCAGGTTTTTCTGACAAAATTCCCGGACCAACCGCAACCAAAACTTTGAACTGAGTTTCACTTCCGCACACTGGGGGCAAATACACAAATTGTTGGCAGAAACCCTAAAAAAAAAAGTTAGCAATATGCGGCAAATACCGTCTGGAATTGAGAGTCGAATAGTGTACGCGTAAGGTATGGTGTAGGGAGGAGGTGGAGAAACGACTCCCCTACAAAAGTAGTGGAAACTGACATGGTGTCGCGATTTCACACTCTGCCTGCAAAGAAGCGAAAATGATAGGTGTGATCGTTCGAAGTACTCTTCCGTTCTTATTGATATTGAACTACTTTTAACATGGCGTCCTTATCCGTAGGTTAGTACATCATTTTTTAATTATGTTTCTGTTTGTTTGTTTGGATGTTTTATGGCGCAAGAGCATCTGGGCTATACTGCGCCAAGTCCTGCCTGCTGTTTCTTGTGCTATGATTAATAGTATTTTATAAAGCTCATTTAATATTGACGCATTAAAAAAAAGTTAAGTTTTGATGGTTCTATATTTGTTTATGGAAATTTAATTTAATCAGTCCATAACATGTCCGTAATTTTAATATATATGTTTCTTTATAAGTTGATCTGGCTGAAACATAAAAAAACCTTGCCCATGTTTGCCCCATTTGGAAATATTCCATTTTATAAAGGGTGTCCATAATTTAAGTCTTCCTATTTAGAGTCAACCTGTAACTTGATCTAAGAATGCAAATGTCTCCAAATTTGGCAAATAGCTTAGCTAGACCATGTGCAAGACATTTGCGGAGAAAAAATTATACAGAGTGGTTATAAAATAAGTTATCCGGTCTTGATAAAATTTCGTTAAGAGCCAAAAGTTCAATAATTTGATCGCTTGTAACTTTCGATAAAATCGGATTGTTTTCAAAATTGCGACATCATTGTTTTCAGAAAAAAAGCCTCTTTAAAATAATATCAAACATGACATACATTCTAATTGAAAATAGTCAGGCGCCCAGTTTTTAAGGGCGCTCATAATTTTTGTACCGCAAAATCAAGTACGCTTCACTCGGTAACAAATAAAGTTGATTTTGCTCAAATATATTGAGGCGTTTAAAAGTTATTAATTTTTTCCAATTTTTCGGTGCGATGGCCCCACTGTATTTCGCGTGAAATTTACCTATTCAAAACAGATGTTTAGAAGGATTTCCCCCAATTTGCCCAAGTCTGACCAAAAGGCAAGTCCTTGACTTTTTGAGGCGATTCCAAATTCCCTGAGAAGTCCAGGTGCTTCGGGCTCCCTGAACGGTAATGATGAAAGAGGAGGAACTGTACATGAAATCTCAGCTACACATAAACTAGGAACATGTCCCGGATTTATATACACCTGCCTAGATTAAATTATAGGGTTAGCATCGTTCACGTACTAGATCGTCAGGTTTGTTTGGCTTTTTTATGGCGCAAGAGCATCTGCGCCACTAGACCGTAAGGACGACGAAGCACAATGACCATTTTGGTTTTCCATTGAAATTACAGTGCCACCTTTCGCGACCATACTTCCGAACTCCCTGCCTTGTCTAAATCTTTGTCTATCACTATTTGAGCTTTCCAATTTTTTTTTTTATACAGGGTGTCTACTAAAAATAAGAAACCCAGTTCCTTGACCTTTTCTTGACTATTTTTATACATTTCTTGACCTTGTTTTTTTGTAATTGATAAGATAGCCATATAAAAATAGCTAAGAATCCATAAACATTGTCAAAGTATGACCGAAGATAGCTGAAACTACACCTAATGTAACAAGAAAAGTAACGTTTTTAAGCGTAGTTGAAATTTCATTCAACAAATTTCAACGCGTTTTGGACGGAGTTTGGCCGTCCCTCGCCGGGTATATACGTTCGTCTGGCACTAAAACAAACAACGAAGTGTTACCAATTCACGGATGGGTTGTGTTGCCGGTTAGATCCGGGTGCAGGTTTACCGGAAACGGTTTTTAACCGGAAAGACGAAACGAGGGACGACCTATTTCTTTATCTATTCTGCGTAGTGCTACGTCATCAGATTAATTTATACCTAATGTACCATCAAATCAATTCATCAACTTTTTTATTATTATTATTGAGATGGAAAGATGGCACATTACTTTCGAAAACAAAATGTCTGTAAGCTGTCTTAATAACTGGCAGGCTATTGAAGAAAGTCTCAAGAAAAAATGGCCGAGTCACCCCACGCGGTATTCGCCATTTCTTATCCGGAATTTCTCAGCATCATGGTCGTTGGGTTCCTCGTTTCTCCGCTTCCTGTATCCGGGTTCGGGTCCCGCCGCGCAAATTTCCGGACTCGCTGCGATTGCGAAAAAGGGGATGGGAGGAAAAAAAAAATCAGGAAAACGAATAAGAAAAGAAAAAAGTGGGAAAAGAAAATGGTGTTAGTTCCTTCTCCCCCTTTCCATGTACGGTTAAAAAAAAAAACATTAGAGAGAAAAAGGTACTAGGGTCAGGTTGCCACTGTTGGCAGGATATCACTACAAATTTCGCCAATGGTTTGAATTTCACGCTGGTTCTATAATTACCCTGAAAATAACTATGATGCGGCTTTCCCTCGCCAATACGTTTAATGAATATGATTACAGTTAACTCTCTCATTAACGAAGTTCAAGGGACGGAGAAAAACGTCGCTAAACAGAATAAAGACAATCAGGATGTGCGTAATTCTGCGAAGCATTGACTTGAACTACAAAAATGCGGTCATTAAACGAAAATAGTCGTTATTCAGAACGACCGCATTTACCAGGACCGCAAAAATGCGGTCTTTAAACAGAAATAGTCGGTTTTTAGAACGACCGCATGTGCTAGGACCGCAAAATGCGGTCGTTAAACGGAAATAGTCGTTATTTAGAACGACATTATTGGAAGTGTTTATATTTTACAAAACACGCGCCATGATTTCTTGTTTCATTAGATCAGTGGCTATAATTTGCACACAAATTGTACGTGTTTCCGACAGTATTCCATATGAACCAAGCGCGCCAACTTGGCATGACTTTGGCGTCATTCCATATAAAATCTTATTGGTGATTGAAGGCGGATACAGGTAAGGAGAACATCGCTTTCCAGCCCTCTAAAAAACTAGACGCTTCGTTAAGGCAAAGCCATACACGTCCGGAGTCTTTACCCACCCCGACTGGAAAGGCGAAGTTGGTAAAACGGGGCCCCACAGACTACGTGCAGGGGCAAAATTTTCAGGTAAGGAAGAGGTGGGTGGAGGAAAATCCCTCATTATGAAGTCCATGCCCGTATTTGGAGTTTTTCCTGAATTCACTGACTAGAGCTCTCCCGGAATTAAATGGTTTAAAAATCCGAATTGAGCATCTTTATCTTACAAAGTAAAGAAAGGGGCCCTGAAATGGACTGGGAAAGAATTTGGAAGTGAAATCGGGTTTAACTTTTATTTCGGGTTCTATCTGGTTCCGGTTCACTTTAACGGGAAATAAGAGTGCCTCATTAGGATGTTCCATGGCTAATGGGGGGGGGAGAATTAGAGTTTTAGGCTTTCAAAGCAAAGTTAAATCCATATTCCAAACGTATCCTTTTCAAAGTCAGTTTCACGAAATATGGAAACCACAGAAATCAACAATATGCATGAGTTATCTTCAATCTATTTCATGAGGAGGACCAAAATTTCATCTTTCTTCTTTCCATCAAAGCAAGTCCTTGCAATTTCTACACCACATGCACAATATTAAATAAATAAAAGAAAAATTCAAAATAAAGCAGTTTTTAATTTATCCAATACAATATAAATTGACCCCACCGGGGACAATTCATTTACCAGCTCTGACTTTAACCATTCCTTAACGATGTACTGTCCATTCGCGAGAAGTTGGCATCCAGATTCCGTTAGCTGAAGAAGCAGACGGGTTGTTCTATTGCAGTAGAGGGAAAGGCGTCTTGCCGTAACTGGTTTCACTGTAAATGTTGATAATGATGGCTATTGTTAACGTTGAAAACCTACCGAGTTACTTGAGAATTAGAGAGTTGCGGATTAGAGAGTTTCGAATTAGACGTGGATTAGAGAGTTGCGAATTAGAGAGTTGCGGATTAGAGAGTTACGGATTAAAAAGTTGCGAATTAATGTTAATTGAAACCCGCTAAATTTAAATATCGACCTTAGGCGATTTTCTTTCACTTTGTTGTTTTTAAATACGGAAAAGCGGCGCACACACGGCCCATTTTCAAATTTGTGTTAGTCAGGAGTGGGCGTCTCTTCTACATGGGATTCAGCATTCTTAAACTTTTAGGCATCTTTACTCACGCCTACCCACTCACAGGATTTCAGAAAGGGGGGTTTCGGATGAAAATGGGGATTGGATACAAAAATTTATCTTTTTTCATAAAGAAATTGATTTTACAGCCAATGAAATTGTCCAAATTGGAATGTTTAATCGCCACTTGCACAGGGTCTTGATCCATACGTATAGTGATATTACATGCTTCTAGAACCAGCACCTTCGTGTATGACTGCACAAACGAAAATATGTATTAAAATCTTTCATCATTGCGGCTATCAACCCATGAAAAGATATTACAAGAAATACCCATACCATTATAAACTGACTTAACTTTGTAAGGACCAACTTTACACCGGTGAGGATATATTATATTAGTCCGAAAGTGCGGATTATACTTCTTAATACATTATACAAGAAAAACTTCACTACCACTTAGGAAAAAATCCTAAAAAAATCCATCTATTTAACATGTAATAATCATAAATTCAGTTTGTCTTGGAATGATAAGACCGCTTTACTAGAAATTATTGTATTGATTTGAAAATTCATGGAAAATTATGAGAACAAACGAGAATAAATTATAGTGAAAATGTATACAAAACGCTGAGGAAATCTGATAGAAAATTTGATTTAAAAAAGTAATGTACAGTTTTTATTTTTATTTTATTTTTTGTATGATTTGTATACGATAGTGACCATTATTTAGTCAGCATAAGGATTTTTTTTTAATGTCCGTAGGCGGAAAATGATCCATTTCTCTTCTTACCGTCTAGATAGAAACAAGCATTCGCAATCTATAGACATGTAAAGGTGGTCTTAGAATTATCCTATCGGACAATCCTTTACAATAACTCAGATGATTGGATTTCATAATTATATCCAGGGGCGGACTGGGTCACAGGGGCGGTACGCCCTGATGGGCACTAGGACTCGCGTTCTCCGAAAATCCACGGTATGAGCTCTCTCTGAGAAGACCCAGCCCACCCCTGACGATATCTCAGTCAGGTAGGTGCATTGGACTATCTCTAATTCTAATGTTATTGAGATGTGCTTATAAAATAGTCATGGGCTGTTATCAATCCAAAATTTGCTACAAATTCGGGTTTTTTTAAAGCTAAGTTCGTATATTACATACGAAAACAAAACGTTTGGAAGAAGAAAAATGATTAAATTAATCAATGATATTAAGTTAAGTCCACATCCGTATTCAAGAAATACCAAAATTGCGGAGGAACTTCCGCCTTACCTCTGTTGCGGTCTTCTTCCGGTAGTAAGGGAGGTGAGCGGAGACGAGGAAGGTGAAGAGAAAGAGGAGCATCCCTCATGAGGAGCATGCAGAGGCGAAGAGAGGAGGGCGGAAGTCGAAGAGGTAATGGTGATCGGAGAGGAACTCTCGTACACACTGTAGATGCTTTCTTCTTCTTGGTCGCTTAAACAGCTGGACGGCTGGAAGAGGTAAAATATAATTCTTAAAAGGCAGAACAAGTCTTGAAAACATTAAATATGATGTACACCTGGTCGTAATCAGTTTCAAGAGGGGGGGGTCATGGCTATTTCCCCAATTTGCTAGACATAGCATTCATTCGCAATTCTTCCTTTTCTAAGGGGCTAGCCCCTTATCATGATCAAAGAAAGAATATCGAAGCTATCGTTCACATCATAAAAGTTACAACCAGAGGTTACCACATAGTAAAGGTGTTACCATCAGAGGTTACCACATCATAAAGGTTACCACCATAGGTTACAATCAGAGGTTATCACATCATAAACGTTACCACCAGATGTTACCACACCATAAAGGTTACCATCAGATGTTACCACAACATAAAGGTTACCACCAGAGGTTACCACATCATAAAGATTACTAGCATCAGATGGTCGGATTTATAATTCGTTTCGAATGTTTTCAGGAATCAATATTGAAAACACAAAGGTTAGCAATTATTATAATCTTATTCAAATGACGATTACCCTTTATATATAATAAAAATAACAATTTATTCTTTAAACATAATTTGACATATCAATTAATGAAGTTAATCGAATAAAGTAAGAATAATACGCGGGCCGTACTGAATAAATTGGCGGGCCGGATGTGGCTGAGGGCCATCATTTGGCTATCGCTTGTCTAGAGAATCAATCCTCAGAATAAGGAATTGAGCTTTTTTCCGTTTCGTTATGGCTAGGTAAATCCACAACTGCACTATCAAGCGCATGTACGTACACACACACACACACACACACACACACACACACACACACACACACACACAAGCTCTAATTTAATAAATAGGGTATTTACAAAAAGTATGTATTTATCCATATTCTCTATCTCTTGGACACATTTTAGAGCTAATACGGTGAAATATTTTGTAGAGTTTAAAAGTATATTTCGTCCAAAATAAAATTGATTGATTGATTTTAATGTCCACGACAGAATTGTCAACATCGGTAATTTTCGCGGTCCAGATAAACATAGGGTGTATAAATTTAAACCTTGTCTGTTTTCGACAAACTGTCTATAATGGCATTTTTATATTTTTTATAAAAAATATTAAATTTCTCTGCCACTAAAATATCGTCATAGACACAGGCCACTGTAGTAGCTATATAATACGAGGCAAATTGAGAAAACGCGAAAATCTAGATTAAAAAATGTGTTGTTTTAACCGTCAGTCAACGAACACCGTTATTATAAAAGCACCAGGCTGGAACCCTCAAGGATAAAGCACGGGAGATAGACCATAGATTTTAAGAAATTAAATCAAGGAAGGAAAAGAAGGAAGAAAAATGAAGAAAGCCGTGAAAATGCAAATATTTTACAAACGACATCAGTTCTCTTAGCAGTCAAGGGAATTGGGAAAGAAAGACGTGTCCACAAATTGCTCATATTTGACTTATTATCTACTTTACCATTCAGGATATCTTTGATCCACATTTTTCCTGGTGTCATGCCACTTGTGGACAAACCGAAATTGTATAGATTGGAATAGTTCGTCGGGGTATATGCGGCCAATTCCGCTGTTTCCACGCTGTTTCCACCATAGATGCTTCCTCACACTTTCTCCCGGGTGTTCAGTCATTTTTTTGGGTATTTTTTATGGCGCAAGGTCGTTGCGCGCCAAATAAAAATGGCAATACATAAGAGATTGCTCCCAGTATAATTCCGGAGGTTTAAAAATTGCAGGAATAATTCCTTACATCATTTTAAAACGACATAACGTCGTTTATCCGAAATTTCGGATTTGGTAATCGTCGTCAAATCTACGTTCGCATTTGGTTCCAAAGGCTAGTCCACACTGGAAGACCGGGTCTCGCGATTTTGGTCTCAGAAACCGGGTCTCGCGATTTTGGTCTCAGAAACCGAGTCTCGCGATTTTGGTCTCAGAGACCGAGTCTCGCGATTTTGGTCACAGAGACTGGGTCTCGCGATTTTGGTCTCAGAAACCGGGTCTCGAGCTTTTGGTCTCAGAGACTGGGTCTCGCGATTTTGGTCTCAGAGGCCGGGTCTCGCGATTTTGGTCTCAGAGACCGGGTCTAGCAATTGTCTATAGACTTCCATTAGCCCATCCAGTGGTCTACAGGCCGTTTTGAGACCAAAATCGCAGAACACTGGTCTCCCATCCGAAATGGGAGTCCTGAGACAATCACTATACAATGTTGCGTAACATTGCATAACGTGGAAGGTTGTGATACTGTAGACATAGGCCAGTCTGCCTCCAAGCTGATCGGTAAACACTTCGCCGACGTGCGATTTATTTTTTTGTCTAAGTTAATCTTAATTATAAGATTATCATATGTTGCCTTATTTATGGGACATTACTGGTACAAATTACAAAAATCGTTCGAAGAGAAGCAGTGGAAGACCTAGTTAAAAAACACGGTGTGTGTTCGTGGCTGATTTTGAAAAAAAAAATCACAATTTGGAAACGTCTTTCAATCGGGAGCTTGATTAATTTCAAATAAAATCGAGAGCTTGATTTTAATTTCAAACTTTAAGAATAAAAAGAAGCTGTGACTCTCATTACGTATCTCATTCGTCCGCATACAATCATTTGCTATTTCTTATGTAAGGGACTGAATCAAGGAAAAAAAATCAACGAAGAATGCTCGAATACTGACTCGAGATATGTACAGGTGTGGACGTGAGACAAACTCTATAGACAATGTCTACAGACCGTCCACAGAAAATTAAGAGACCCGGTCTCATAGTACGGACTTACTTTAAGGGTGGGTACAGACATGTAACAGAACGTTGTCCCGTAACATCCCGTGTTATGCGATGATGTTACGAGTAAATACGTTTTGGGGTACAACAGAACATCGCTGCGTATCAGAAAACTAACTTCGCAACCTAATCAGCTCTTTAAAACCAAGCACACTTTAAACTAGGAGAAGGTGCAAAGTTAATCCCCATGGATTAAACTTACCCAGAATGGCTCGGGGTTTCCACTCCTATTAGAGAAAAAATTCCCTTACTTTTCCGACAAAAATCCCTGTCCTTTTGAAATGAACTTTAATTTTGGGGAAAATGGTTTCACATTCGGATAAAATTTAGCCATCCAGAACGGAAGTTCCGAAGATTTTCCCTACATTTTCAGGTTTAAAATGTCGTTTTTCCCTGATTTTAGGGATACTTTCAAATTCCCTAACAATCCCAGGTTTTTCAGATGAGGGGAACCACAATGGCAACAACCTTTTTTTACCTGAAATATACACAAAGCGCAAACAAAGAGTATTGAATAGCGAAAACCTGAAAATTTTCATAAAAGAATTAGCATGCCACAAAGACACGAGCATGAACCCAGATACTATATTATAACAGCAGTGTAAGCGGGGGGGGGATGTTTATGGGGTATAACCCTCCATTGAGACGAACTTTTATATACAGGGTGTTCAGCAACCCTCGGGTAACAACCATAGAGCGGTATTCGTGGGAAAATTTTGAGATATAAAAGTGGTCTTTATTTTGGTGATAGGTCAATACTTTTTTGTGATATTCGCCAAAGACGTCCAACCAATGAGGAAGCTGTTTGCATCTGTTAACACCTTCGAGGGTTAGTTTAAGACGAATTACAGAAAACTCGTTTCTGTATGGGAGTGGCATAAAGAACTAGGCATTTTAATTGGTATTTTAATTTCAAAAGCAAAGCACACGCGGTTTTTTTCTTTTCAGCCAATTGGATAAATTTCACGTCAGGACTAGTGATTTTAGTATTGTAACCGTCCAACAAAGTCACTGCCTACTGTTGAGTAAAATATATCCAATTTGCTGAAGTAAAAAACAACTGCGCATGCGTTTCGCTGTTTGAAATTAAATTACCAATTAAACTGCCTAGTGCTTTATCCCTGCAGAAACAAGTTTTCTGTAATTCGTCTTAAACTAACCAGCGAAGGTGTTAACAGATGCAGACAGCTGGCTCATTGGTCGGACGTTTTTTGGCGATTATCACAAAAAGTCTTGACCTGTCACCAAAATGAAGGCCACTTTTATGTCTCAAAATTGTCCCAGGAATACCGCTGTGTACTTATTATCTGAGGGTTGCTGAACACCCTGTACATAAATATAAATACAGTGGAACCAGTTAAAGTAACCACTTTTTATGCAAGAGTACTGATAATAATGCGTATACCAAAGTCTGTCGTGTGTAGTGACTAATCTGCCTATAGTGACCATTGCAGTCCACTCCCAAAGACGGTCGTTTTAGACAGGTTCTAGTGTATATGGAGTTGTGGCTCTATAACCCTTCCCCTCACGAATTTTCTGTGCACGCCTACGTATTATAGCCAAATGGAAATAGCCTACTGATGCCCAAGAAAAATAAAACTTTTTTCAAAACTTTTGTTTACACTTTTAGACGTAATGAGGATGCTAAAAAAATTGTTTTAAGTTATTATTTAACCCATAATTCCATGTAGAATATTCTCCACATTGGGCAACTACTTTTCCTTCTTGTAGAACCCTCTCTACACGGGGCATCAGAAGGACAAAATATTTAATTAAGAATAGCAAAACTCTATACGACACAAAAAACTATCCAACATACATTTATCCAATTACAACTATTTATCCACACGAGTCGATTCGATTCTATTAGGCAAACTAGGACGAAAAATAATTTTAAATATAATTTCATAGATCGTGCTTGAACTCTGTTTAATTTCGATAATAAATATGGTAGAACCTACCCAAAGTGACCACCTCTGGGAACGGACTGCAATAGTTAATATGGACAGTTGATCGCCATACAAGACAGACTTTGGCATAGGTATGACTAAGTCTCTACCACTTCTCTCTTATAATAAGTGGTCACTTTATTTAGGTGGTCTATACTCTTATCACTTTTTTCAGGTGCACGTGTATCATCATCATCATCATCATATTCAACCATTATCTATCCACTGCTGGATGAAGGTCTCTCCAAATGCTTTCCACACAAGTCTATCCTGAGCAATTCGCTTCCACGTCACCCCAACCTGTTTTCTTATTTCATCCACCCATCTAGTTTGAGGACGTTTTCTAGGTCTTCGGTGGTCTCTTGGAATCCAGTTCAGAATTTCTGTTGTCCATCGTTGATCAGTTCTTCTTGCAATATGCCCAGCCCATCGCCATTTCAGCCCTTTTACTTTAACAATGATGTCCTCTACTCTAGTTTGCTCTCTCACCCAAGTGTTCCTTTTTCGATCTCTCCTAGTTATTCCAAGCATGCACCTCTCCATGCTCCTTTGCGTTGTCTGTAACTTTCGTATTGCTCCAACTGTTAGACTCCATGTCTCTGATCCATAAGAGAGGACTGGCAATACACACTGGTTGAAGACCTTTCTTTTTAGACACAAAGGCAATTTCCCCTTCAGGATAAAACTGTTTCTTCCAAATGCACTCCAGCCAAGTTTAATACGTCTGTTGAGTTCTTTCATAATGTTGCCATCCATTGAAATCAGCTGGCCAAGGTAAATATATGAATCAGCAATTTCTAGCTCAATGTTGTCAACTTGTATTTTTGTTTCCTCTACGAAATTATTGAACATGATCTTAGTTTTTTGTAGGTTCATCTTCAGTCCAACTTCTTTACTTCTAGTTGAGAGCTCCTGTACCATGTCTTGGAGTTCTGATGGGTTCGTTGAAAAAATAACAATGTCATCAGCAAACCGCAAATGATTTAAATATTCACCATTTATTTTTATTCCCCTGTTATTCCAATTTATTTGATGAAAAATCATCTGTAAAGCTGAAGTAAAAAGTTTTGGAGAAATGGTATCTCCCTGCCTCACACCTTTACCAATTTTAATAGTTTTGGTATCTTTATGTAACCGAAATTTTGCACTTGCATTTTTATACACACATTTCACCATGTCAATGTACACATCCTCGATGTCTGCTGATCTTAAAGAGTTGATGACTGCTGATGTTTTAATAGAGTCAAAGGCCTTCTCATAGTCAATAAATGCCACACACAATGGAAGTTCATATTCATGTGTTCTTTCAATTAATTCTCTTAATACTTGAATATGGTCCACTGTACTGAATCCACTTCGAAATCCAGCTTGTTCTCTTGGTTGAGCTGCATCTAATTTTTTCTGCAGGCGATGTGTTAGCACTTTTGTGAAGATTTTATAAATAGCAGGTAACAAGCTAATTGGTCGGTAATTTTTTAAATCCTCTTTATCACCTTTTTTATGCAAAAGAATTACTGTTGCAGAATCCCATTGGTTTGGTATGTTACCACTGTTGAGGCATTTGGTAAAGAATTTTGCGAGTATGTCTTCTACATGTTCTCCAGCTTCTTTTAAGATATCTAATGTAATGCCATCATCGCCAGGGGATCTTCCTTTCTTCATACTTTTTATTGCAAATGCTACTTCTTCTTTTAAGATTTTAGGAGCTGTTCCTTCGACTATCTCAGAGTCTTCGTTTAATCCACTGTTTCCCTCATACAGCTTTCTGTAGAATTCTTCAACTCTTCTAAGTATTTCTTCCCTATTTCTTGTTACAGTGCCATCCTCTCCTTTTAATGCAATGATGTGTTTCTTCCCAATAGACAAACTCCCTTTAACAACCCTAAGGCTCTTGTTGCTTTCAATGGCCTTCCTTACTAACTCACAATTGAATTTTCTTATATCTTCTTTCATGTTTTTGCGCAAAGTTTTGCAAAGTTCTACATACTCGATCTTGCGACTGGTATTTTGATTGTCCACCTTCATAAGTCTTCGCCTTTTCATGAGTTGTTTCGTCTTCTCAGATAATTTGCTATTCTGCTTTTTACAGGTTACACCACCAATTTCCCCAGCAGTTTCAACTATTGTCTTAACAATGTTTTCATTTGCTTCTGAGATGTCAACTTCTTCAATAAGTCCTTCCAGTGCAGAAAAGCGATTTTTTAATTCCAACTTGAATGCCTCGGTATTTTCTTTTAATTTCTTTAAATCCACCCTCTTACATACTTGTTTCCTAATGAGCTTCTGTCGTTCTAATTTAGTATTTAAGTGCACTTTACATCTCACCATTCGATGATCACTTCCAGTATTAAATCTGTTCAGTACACTGCAATCTTCAATAATTGATTTCTTGTTTGCCAGGATATAGTCAATTTCACTAGTTCCCCCATTTGGGTGTTTCCATGTCCATTTTCTTTGCGGTTTCTTCTTAAAAAATGAATTCATGATGCTAAGGTTTTCAGCTTCTGCAAATTCGATGAGTTGATCGCCACGTTCATTCCTTTCCCCATATCCGTATTTACCAACCGATGTCTCTCCTTGTTCCTGTTGTCCAATTCTTGCATTGAAATCCCCCATGATGAGCTTGATATGTTGTTTCCCTTTGGTGTGTAACTGTTTGATTTCTTCATAAAATTCTTCAACCTCTTCGTCGGTATGACTTAACGTTGGTGCATATACCTGCACTATTTGAAGTTGGTATCGCTGTGTCAGTTGAACAACGAGCCTCGCTGCTCGATCTGACAGGCTTTCGACTTCGAAGGTGAGATCTTTTAATTCTTTTGTTGATTAAAGGAAGCCAACACTACTTGTTCTTCCAGTTTCCGTTCCTCTATAATAAACAGATGTCCCGCTTTTAAGTTCCGCAACTCTTCACCTTTTCTTCTAACTTCATTGAGTCCTAGAATGTCCCATTTGATCTTGTCAAGTTCTTCTTCCAATTCCTGAAGTTTTGCTTCAGAAGCAAGGGATCGTCCATTATACGTTGCCAAGGTCAATAACAAACGGCAGCCTGGGCCATTCCAGTGATTCTTAGCACCCCCTGCTTTCATGCCACGCTGACCGCTGCCTTGATCAGGAGCACTCCAGCACCTGGAGACTAGGGGCCATGGTTTTTGGTGTATTAGCATATTGGAGGAATTAGCCATCATTTCACCACGCTGGCTAGACGGGTTGGTGAATTAGCCCTCCCCTTCCGCCTTTCCATCCGTGCAGCAAATATTAATTTGCCTCTTGGATAGAAAGCCCAGCCTGCACCACTTGAAGGCGGGGTAGGACACTAGGTTACTGGCCCGGCCGGTTCCACACATCGTCACATACGTTCAGCGTGTGGGTCTCCTTCCAGTTAGATACCAGCAACCCTTTTGCAGGCCACACGTGTGTATATATATATATATATACACACACACACGCACATACAAACAAAATGAACACTAGTAAAATGTACAAAAAAAGTAATGAAATGAAAAAAAAGTGATCTGTTTTTAATATTGTAAAAAAAAAAAAAGTCTTCAGCCTGCGTTTATATTTTTTAAATGACGGAGTAAAATCTAATGCGCGCAATCAAACGAATAAAAATTTGCCGCTCCCTAATATTTTTTGGGGAAGAGAGAAAAAAAAAATTTTTTTTTTATGAATATAAAAACAAATAAAAATTTAACGTATTCATTACTATAGTTTTTATTCCCTTAAAGTTGAAAAAAACTTCCGCCTTTCAAAAACATGCACATTTTTTATTCTCTCGTTTTGAATTTTTTAAGCGTAACAAATTACGGTAATGTGAATTTTCCCTAATTACTCAATTTCCTGCGTTTTTTATATTTGGATATGCAAATGAGGGTGGGGTTTTGGGAATAATACTTGCATTTGCTATGCACAGGTTGCGAAGAAAAAAACTTCACCCTGTCGCTCTAATATTTCTTTCTATGTATCTCTTTGTTCAAAACCGGTTTTATCATATTTGTGTTTACATTTTGTTTGAAACCCCAACGGGACTAAATCTAATTGAAGCTTGAGAATTTTAAAATTAATTGAATCATTAATTAATTAATTAATTACGAATTAATAGGTTTTTACCGAATATTTTCCTGGTTTAAAGCTCCGATTTGATTTTGCAGAAAGACTCTCCACTTGAAGCTAAAATAAAAAAAATAAAAAAATAAATTAATATAGCAACTAAAAAAATAACTCGATTTAATTGCAACCAAATTTAAATACCCACCATCGTATATAATAGCAATCTATCTCATAAGTCAAAAATCCACTTATTAAAAAATAAATTAAAAAATAATAATTTCGAAATATTATAGTTTGCAATTACTATTCACTAGCGAGTAAGGAAAAATGATGTTTGATAATTATTAATAAAATTATTATATTTTTCAGACATTTTAAGTGTACGTCCAAGCAGATAAGAAAACAAGGAGATCGCCATTTGGCGCACAATAGTTGTCGCCAACGGAACCAAAACTCCAAAATTCCGCAAAAGAAATACATTATCTCGTAAGTATATTTGAAATGACATTAATACAAACTATCGTGGTTACATAAGGAGACACATCTATGATACTTGTGATACGCCGTTGATACATGAACGATACGTTGTTATCAATTGTTTCGACAGAGATGCATGCGCCATCGTCAAAACACAAATCACAAATTGATCCATTCATTTTGCTTTGGTCTCGTGAAAAATGCTATGGTGCAATTCCCTTGAACACTGAAAACGTAGGGATTTGCCAGGAAATCAATTCACCTTTTCCGGGGTAACCCTACCGCCTTAGGCAGATAGGGTTGCCAATACCCCCCCACCTTTCTTGTGGTCACAGTAAAGTGGGGGTTGCCAAGATCATAAGGTAC
This sequence comes from Dysdera silvatica, assembly GCA_006491805.2. NCBI lineage: Eukaryota > Metazoa > Arthropoda > Arachnida > Araneae > Dysderidae > Dysdera > Dysdera silvatica. The sequence goes on along the minus strand of QLNU02015359.1, from coordinate 45,058,096 downwards.
ACACACACACACACACACACACACACACACAGGGTGTTTGGAAAATATCTGGCAAAACTTTAAGGGGTGGTAGGGGACACCAAATAAGGCATGTTTGACCATATCCCAATGTCTGCAAAGGGGCCAGTTTGGCTGTAGAGCGTAACTACTGTTTACGTCCACCACGTTGCTACGTAGCCAATTACATGCATTAAATACAATTTTGGATACACAATTTAAGTGATTGAGCTAATAATGCAGCAAAGACAAAGAAATCCAGAACTCCGTTTTGTGATTTATACAATAATTTATTATAAAATAAGCCTAAAATTGCCTTTTTTTTTAACACACTAGAAAAGAGTTGGGAACTGCCAAGTATGTGTAACAGGTGAAAAACATCAAAATAAACATTTTTTGTTCAGTGAATTTTTTCCAAAAATTAGCCGTTCGGGAGAATTTAGTATTTGCAACCACCACATTCAAGCTTTTCACAAATGGCTCTAATGCACCATTTTAAGAATTTTTCAAATTATTTAATGTCAACAGACGTCGGGCTCTCTCCGGCGATTTTTTAAAAATTGATTAAATTCACAGGAACTGTATGTGTAGAATTCATACAGTGAATGCTATAAGTATTCGTACACCTGCAGTGTGTTCTATTTAAGAAACTGCTATATTAGATATAGAGATATGAGACAAATGTCACCACAATTAATATAAATTTTTGTATTTACTTCATAAAAAAGAAAAAAATACACATGCACTGCAAATAACAATAAAAAATGAACAAACTTACACATAGCTCATGTGTCAAAAATATTCGTACACTAATTGTTTTTTGGTCAGAAAATTCATTAATAAAATAATAATTCATTCTTAATATTTCGTTGGGTTCCCTTTGGCTTTAATCACAGCTTTCATGCGTTTTGGCAACGAATCCACTAAGTTTTTGGTGACATCCGTTGAAATGGATGCCCATTCCTCGAGAAGCGCAATTTTCAAATCATTCTTATTTGATATGCGTCGTTTTCTCATCCGCGAGTCCAGAATGCTCCATAAATGTTCTATAGCGTTAATGTCAGGTGATTGTGGAGGGGTATTTAGCTGTTTGGGAGTATTGTAAAGGAGCCACAGCTTTGTATTATACGCAATATGTTTCGGGTCGTTATCTTGCTGAAAGATAAAGTTATTTTGAAGACTCATTTGAGCAGCACTAGGACCCAAATTTTCCTTCAGAATGTTAATATACATTCTGTGGTCCATGATTCCGTCGATAATGTGCAATTTTCCCACTCCCTCTGCACTCATACAGCCCCAAACTTGCATACTTCCACCTCCGTGTTTGATTGTTGGACACAGGTTCGTCGGTTGAAGCTCGGTGTTATTTTTACGCCATACCATTTGCCTGCTAGCTGATCCAAATATATTAAATTTGCTCTCGTCAGAGAATATAACTCTATTCCAAAAGTCAGGACCTTTATCAACATGTTTTTTTGCGAATTGCAAAAGCTTCTTTCTGTTTACCTTTGACACGAAAAACTTTTTACGAGCTACACGTCCATTGTACCCTGCATTTTTGAAAATGCGGCGCACCATGCTTTCTGACAGTGACACACCTTGATTCAGCAGCTCTTTTCTTATCTTTGGAGCACTTAATTTTGGATTTTTCTTAATTAATCTAACAATTAAACGTTTGTGCTTTTCAGTCAATTTTTGTGGACGTCCGCTTCCCGGCATATTTTGAATCGTATTTCTTTGACAATGCCGGTCAATTATGGACTGGACTGTAGAACGAGGTCTGCCGACGAGCTATGCAATCTCTCGTAAAGATTTATACTGGTTAAGGAGCCTCATTATGGGCTTTTGTTCCGCTACACTTGTTTCTTTATTTCTACGATTCATTTTTGCATACTTTCTGCAGAAATGATAGTAAACGGGTTTATTGTTCATTGGCTTTTAAATGAAATCGGTGCATTTCCCGCAGATTGCTTCGGGTGCACAAACAACATTGCAGTTCTATCATTTTAGGACAGACTTTTGCATGTACGAATGCTTTTGACACGTGAACTGTGAATAATTTTGATGCTAATTTATTGTAATTTGCAGTATTATATACATAGTTTTAAGTTTTTTAGTTGAAAATAAATTATATTTTCATGGCAATCATGATGGCGTTTGTCCTGTCTCTACGTACATCTAATAGTTATTATACAGCAGCTTCTTAAATAGAACACACTGCAGGTGTACGAATACTTATGGCATTCACTGTACAATCGCACCTGAAGCGGCGAATTCTACACATACAATTCTGGCGAATTTGACTGATTTTAAAAAATCGCCGGAGAGAGCCCGACGTCTGTTGACATTAAATAATTTTGAAAATTCGTGAAATGGCGCATTGTAGCCATTTGTGAAAACCTTGAATGTGGTGGATGCAAATACTAAATTCACTGTAGTGCCCGAACGGCTAATTTTTGGAAAAAAATTCACTAAACAAAAAATTTTTATTTTGATGTTCTTCACCTGTTACACATACTTGGCAGTTCCCAACTCTTTTCCAGTGTGTTAAAAAAGGCATTTTTAGGCTTATTTTCACTAAACAGTAACACAGATCAAAATCAGAAAACGGAATTCCGGATTTTTTTGTCTCTGCTGTATTATTAGCTCATTCACTTAAATTATGTATCAAAAATTGCATTTAATTCATGCAATTGGCTACGTAGCAACGTGATGGACGTAAACAGTGGTTACGCTCTACAGCCAAACCGGACCCTTTGCGGACACGGGGATATGGACAAACATGCCTTATTTGGTGTCCCCTACCATCCATTAAAGTCCTGCAAGATATTTTTCAAACACCCTGTATATTATAATGCAACTTATAAGGTTTGATTATTATAATTATTAAAGTAATTATTTTTCATGTAATATAACTTAAAAGATTAAAATTCCGTTTAAGATAAAAACCTTTTCAAAGTCTTTGTTTACTTCTTTGGGGGGCGAGGGGAGGCGTTATTCAAGGTGTCTACCGATGTAAAAAATAAAAATTAATGAAATAGTTTTTTTTTCATAAAAATGGACTTACATTTTATTTTTCGGAGGTTTTAAATGTTGGAAAATGAACTGAAAAATTTAAACGTATTGTTTCATAGAAAAATTATATAAAAATAATTTATGCATGATTTGATAAAACATTGTATTGGCAACCAATGTAAATTCTGAAATAAAGTGTGTGGTACATTCTTTACACAATTCACTCTTATTAAGTTAATGAATGAAATTTTTTCTCGACGTTTCAGCTCTTTAAATTTTTATATATAAACAGGGTCGGCGCAAGCAAGTAATCCATGCTAGGTGTATACCAACGTGTGCGCCCTCCCCCTGTAAAAATATCAACACCCCACTATATCTTACAACAATCGAAGAGCGACAAAATACGGCACATATGCACTCTCACTACAGTTACGGTTAAAACGAAGTTTGATAATTACAGCTTATGTTATAACACACAAACAAATGATAAAAAAAAAAAATATTCTGGGATTTTACTGTTG
>QLNU02015359.1:45042933-45054463 GCA_006491805.2 Dysdera silvatica | reverse complement strand
TCAGCATGTGTTAATGACTACTTCATAAGGGCGAGAGGAAAGTTTTTCCCTTGGAGCTTTAACTTCTGGTTTCAAGGAGTGCATTCAAAATATTACATTAAGAATCCGAAGCACGCGAAGCTGCAAATAGTTATACGTGAAAATTCCGACAGCCAAGTTTATTAGCTCATATTACGGCTTTTCGTTTTAGGAGAAAATGAGAGGCCATCCTCATCCTGTATAAATAATATCTTAAGGCTGTAAATAATCTTTAAAATAAACGGAACTGATCAGTCTTATTAATAAAATTTAACTGTCCTTTACGATTAAAAACAAAAACTGAAAGTAGCTAGATGTCTTTTGCAACATTCATTTATGTTACGGCATGCCACTTTCACTTCCGAGTGAAATTAACGCATTTTTCTTTTCCCCTTCAAAAATTATTTCTCAATGTCCATTGACTAATTTTGGGAAAAGGATGCTAGAAAGAGCGGGAAACGGCCACGTGTGTTGCTGCTTTCACTGCGCGAAGGTCATTTTCCCGCTGTTTAATGATTAAAAGTGTAATAGAAGATTTACATTGTTATGCCGCTGGATATTTGGTGAGTAGAGAAATATAGGCAAAACAGTGATGGTAGCAAGGATAGAGGCAGCAAAACGATGATGGTAGCAAAGGATAAAGGCAGCAAAACAGTGATGGTATAAAAGGATGAAGGCAGCAAAACGGATGGTAGCAAAAGGATGAAGGCGGCAAAACAGTGATGGTAGCAAAAGGATAGAGGCGGTAAAACAGTGATGGTAGCAAAAGGATGAAGGCAAGCAAAACAGTGATGGTAGCAAAAGGATGAAGGCGGTAAAACAGTGATGGTAGCAAAAGGATAGAGAGCGGCAAAACAGTGATGGTGACAAAAAGGGATGAAGGCGGTGAAACAGTGATGGTGCAAAGAATGGAGGCAGCAAAACGGTGATGGTTGCAAAAGGATGAAGGCGGCAAAACGGTGATGGTAGCAAAGGATGAAGGCGGCAAAACAGTGATGGTAGCAAAAGGATAAAGGCGGCAAAACACCTGGAAACGGCTCTGTCTGAAGGAACCGTTCTTTTAAAAAAGAACGCATTCTTCAAATTCACCCTTTACATGCGACTGGGTTTTTGGGATTCACTCACTAGGAAACAGATCACTTTGAGTTGGAACGCTTATTTTGAATGGAATGAGTTACATACGTTCAAGAAATGTGTGTCGTTCTTTTGAGTTATTCATTCCGCACACCGCGAATACATATATGTAAGTATCACACGCGACCAGTGTTATTTTGTACATTTCAAACAAATTAGTCAGATCGCTATCAAGTATTTTCCTTGTCACTGTCGCAGTAAATTTCTGCAAAAGAAACAGCATACATGGTCAGTGGCGTAGGCAGAAAATTCCTAAGGGTGGTTATGGGCTTAATGGGAGGGGTCACAGAGCTGTAACTGATATATATTCCTATGTTAAATATACAAAATTTCATTGCGATGGGGATGAGTTACAACCATCAACCCCCCCTTGGCTACGCCCCTGTGCATGGTGTCTGGCCAAATACAATTTCAAACTTTCTTTACTTTTCCAGGCCGAATTTTAATTAATTCCCAGTCGCTAATTATAGTAAACACACTACAACGCATGAAAATTTACATAAACAAAACGGTTTTCAAGACCATAAATCCACTAATGGAGTGCAAAACCGTTTATCAATCTATTGGCGAATTTAGAAATACAAATAGTTTTTCTAATACATAGTTTTTCTAATTAAAATTTAGAAATACAAAAGAAATGTATTTAAAAATGCTTGTACATGTATTTCATTACACTGAAAAAACCCATTAATTAAATATTTACAATAATATTTTCAACAGGTCACTTTGAATTCGTTATAAAAGGGGTCAACTGTATAATCGCAAAGTTGGAGTCTCACCTTTCATTCCATTTAAAAAGTATGGATAACTATATATATAATCTCTTAAGATCCGAGAGTTGGTCGACATGATGCAACTTCTGCAAAAGCGATTTTCGTCCCGCGATGTTTTAAGTTTTCCAACGACAAACAGTGACACAAAGGGAAAACTTAAAAGATGCACAAATGATAACCTTCGGTCTGAGTTTAAAGTTCATAGCAGTTTAGTAGAAAAAGGAATACTCAACTCAAGGTACACATATGAGTACCTCTGGAATGAAGAGGTTAAGGAAGGGGAAGACTGGTACGATTACAACATCTTAACGATAATATAACGATAACATTTTAACGATATATAACGACAACATCTTAACGATATATAATATAATGATAACATCTTAACAGTATCAATTTTAGGCTAAGACAATTTTTTGTTTTTCCTACTTTAGTCATGATTGGAAAACATTTTTTTCCAAAAAGATAACAATTTCATAAAATTATGAAACCCATATTACTTTTTTTTTTCTTTTTTAAGTTTAATAAAACGTATAAGTTTTTCAAATTTTCCGTATGCAATGCAGGAAAATTATTTTAATAAGCTATTTATTATAACAATGAATTTCAAATTTCCCTGACTTTTCTAATCAGAAAAACTTTTCTGACTTTTCTAGGTGGCCAGCCACCGAGATTACAGTTACTTGCATCTAGGCGTAGAATTGTATGGGCCTGGGGGACTGAGCCCCAAAAATGTAAAATAAATTTCGATTTTTATAGCGGTATGTAATGTATAAAATGTACATATGTACTTGTTCCCCCCCCCACAATAATTTTGAAAACTCCACATTGACAGCTAGTTGAATCGGTTCGTATATTTGACGTCTCAAGGCTTCTACGCAGGTCATCTGGGACGGATCGTTTAACGGACCTCAGAGCCACGATAGGCATACGCGGAAAGTTCATACGTAGGGAGTTATGAGCTGAATGAGGAGGGAAGGGGAGGGACATTTACAGAGCTATGACTCACACATTCCTATGTTAAATATACAAGATTTCATTGCAATGGGGAGTTACAGCTCTTATCAACACCCCCTGTGTATTCTAGTGTCAGAACCCTGTTAGGCGCTGCTACAACCAAGCTTATCGGGAGTCGAACCAAACGTATTGAGCCCGAAAATGGTTTTCATAACCACTGTTATAAAAATAACAAACAAGAACTATCTGTTATTAAAAAAACAACTACGTACAAACCTCAAAAACCACATTTGTTCTCAACGTAAAAATAAGCACCTATTAGACAAAATAATTAACACTGGAATAAAAAGAAAATTAATTATTCAACCAACAGATACCGCGAATGATTAGTTAGCGATGAAGATAAAAATACCTTTTAAGATAGGGACTCGTAACCAAATAATTACGTAGGCGCTCATACAGTATGTATGAGCCTAAAGGGACATAAGAAATCTAACAAAAATATATACGTAGAAGTCGAAATAATAGCTAGAAGAGAAGTACATGGGAGATACACGCAAGTGGTTATAATAGCTTACTAGAGTAGTAAACGAAGATGAAAAAAAAAAAATATATATATATTTCCAAAGATCGAAGATCCAATTTACGCTCTGAATTGAGGTAAGCAAACGTAATTTTCTGCTTATAAATTATTTAAAAGGATTCTGGTATTATTACGCATAAATTATATATAATAATATATATATTTATACAATTATATACCAATAGGCTATGTGTTTGGGGAAAGAGATTCATCCCTGTTGGGCGGGAGGAACCTCACACATTATTAACAAAAATTTTTTTTAGCTAATATTAGCATGTATAATTTCGTTTCACGAAATAGTTTCACAGCGCATTTTAAATTGTAAACAATTTTCGAGTTTAAAACTGTGTGGCAAAGTTATTAAGTAAGTTCAAATACTTAAAAAACTTAACGTTTCGGCTTGTCTTTGCGAACCTTCTTCTGAAGAATTCTCTATCAATGATGGCGGCGACCATCGTTGTTTGAGAATGCTGAAAATAGAATACAATTTCCGAGGAAAGAAAAATGTGCTCAAATTATGTAAAGGGATGTTGAATAGTTTAGGTATTTGTTTATTTTATGGTGGTGGTACATGTATAAAAGTACGGAATTTAGCTTTTTACGCAGGCGTTCTACCAGCAAAATTATAATTAGAAAACTATTGCCCAACACCTAGTTAGTTAATTAAAAGAAATTTCTCGTTTCTACGTTAAATAGTTGATGAGATACTCTATATCTAAAATTGTAGCTTTCATCACCAAATAGACCATCCACAAATTGAGAAAATGAAATAGTGTCTTTGATTAAATTCCGAGTTTGTGAGCCGTTCAAAACAAGTTTTCGCACGTTCGCTTCAACCTTTTTTTTTTTCCAGAAATATTCTCCTAAGGTTGTCATTGTTTCACCAAAAAGTCGCCAAAGAAGCGATAAAAGGTCACAAATGGTGAAATTTAACTTCCAGCAAATATTCTACTTAAAACATTATTTTTTCTTTATTTGACTAATTAGATACAGGGCAACATATTTTTCTAATTGGAGATTTTTTATTAAAAGGCTGTATAAAAATTAAATTCCGTACTTTTATACATCCCTTGTAAAATAAATAATATTGAACATCCTTATATGATTTGAGCCAAGCACGTAGCCAAAGGAAGGTCCTGGGGGTCCAGATCCCCCCCCCCCTCCCACTTCAGGAAAAAACTGAAAAAAAGGAGCATGAGAAATAATAATGCATGAAGTGAATCCATTTTTGAAAATTTTATTTTCTTTAGCCGCCTTTGGTTTTATTTCAACCTCCTCCCACCTCCTTTTTTTTGGATATACACTGAAGTGCTAGAAAAACTTGTACACCTCTAATATCGAGTATATGTTTCTTCGTAGTTATTTACATATTTGCTGCCCGAATTATCATCGGGCCCAAATCTGGTCCGGTCGCTATTGAAGCAAACGTTCCATGAGAAGCTCACAAATCAATCACGGTTGCCGAAATAGCAGAGCTCCGATTGTTACGACGATCGTGGTTGGTCTGTAAGCTCGCTTCAATAGTGACTGGACAAGAACTAGGGCTATTGCCTCATTGTCTCCTACTAAAGAAAACTTGTGGGTGTCGTTATTATGTATTGACTTTTTTTGCAAAAACACATTACCCCACGGTTCCAAAAATGAATCTTGCTTCGATCCACAATTTCAAAATGAAATTATAGGCATTTGTGGACAGCTAATTCAGGAAGAAATAGTTAAAAATGTCAATAATGCAGAGTGTTTCTCTATTATTGGAGACGAAACTCTTGATGTTTCTGCCCAGGAACAGTTTTCAATATGTATCAGATATATAGCAAAAACCATCCTTCACTGAGTGAAGAATTTGTAACCTTTTTTCCATTAACTGATTTATCTGCAGAGAATGTGGCTGGAAAATTTTTGGGTACTTGCAATTGCTTAGGCATTATCTAGATTAATAAACTGGTCACGGATATGATGGAGCTTCTACAATGAGCGGATGCAAAAATGATGTTCACATAAAAATTCTAAAATGTTATCCAAAAGCGATATACGTTCACTGAGAAAGTCATCGTCTAAATTTAGTTCTCACTGAGTCTCTTAATTAATCTCAAACAGCTTTGGAGTTTTAAATGAGGCAATTCAATTATTTAGACGCAAGCAGGGAACCTTTTAGAAGAAAACGTTTCTAAGATATTACCAGAATAAAAACAAAATCGAGATTGGTGGTGTTTTGAAAAACAAGGTTTGTTGAGCGTCGGGTCACTGTAAATACTTACGTTGAGCTTCTTGCTGCAATAGTTTAAAGTTTTCAGGAGCTTGCAGAAAATAACTGGTCATTTTCAAGCACTGTGTCACAACTTCCATTCGCCATGGAGAAAGGAAGCTTTATTGTATCTATGCTTGTTTGTAACTACATTTTTAGCCTCACATTATCACTTTCAGTATACCTCCAAAATCCTTAGCACGAACTAGCTTCTGCGGCAAGTTCAGTGAAGATATTCTGCAAATATTAAAGAATCTTCACACTGGCGATAAAGGTAAGAATGAGTTTCATAAGATCTTTCAGAAAGCTGTAGCTGTTGGTAAAACTGTTTCCAAAACTCATATTGATGTCCCGAGACAAACGAAAAAGCAAAACATGACAAGTGCCCACATAAATCTCCCAAGAAGTATTAAAGAAGGTCAGTTTTCTTACCATCTGTCGATGGACGCATTGCCAGGGATTTATACACACCCAACACCCCTCCAGAGTTTTTGATACACCCCCGTTAATGAAACCTAAACGCACATAAAATCTAATCCACACCCCCTAAAAATCTTGAACACCCCCAGTTTATGAAATCTGGATAAGGTCCTGCTCATTGCGAGTCTTGAACAAAGATTCAATCAAAATAGAGATTTATCTGCCATCGAGATGTTGTTTCCGAAAAACTATACACCGAATAATGTAGAAATAATCAAAAAGACTGAAAGTTTACTGTGAACATAGGATTTCTGAAACAACACCCCAAGCAGGGTGCATCTTGTGGTGAGAAAAATGGAAATCTAATCTACGAAGAAATCTGCCTTACCATCTCGAATTATGCTTATATTAGATGGTTGTGATAAAATCTTCCATCCAAATTTTCGACATCTACTCTGTGTCTCAGCATACTTACCACTCTTTACATGCTAAGCTGAGAGATCATTCTCAGCTCTCAAGAGAATAAAATCTTATTTAAGGAACAGGATGGGTAATGAACGATTAACTGGCTTAGCACTGATGTCCATATATTATATCTTTTAAAGAAGATGACGCATTAAGCGTTATGGCACGAATGGAGAAAAGAAGGTTGATATTGTAATTTTATTTTTTTTATGACTTCCAAACATGTGTAACGGGCACAAATGGCATAATTTGTAATTAAATTCATACAAAAATGTTTTTCCCATTTATTATTCAAAGCAACCAACAAGCTGTTACTTGTGTTCATGATGAAATTAGAAGCATTTACTTTCTCTATTAGTGGCGTATGCAGTATCTTATTAAGATATGGGGGGGGGGCGCGAACCGCTGCATTGTACTTTTTAATGTTAATTTTTTTCATTTGTTTGGGGGGGGAGGGGGGCTCTATAGCCCCATGGGCCATTCTCCTCCGCACTCCCTTGCTAGTCATGAATCCTAAGTGTTAAGAATATTTCACTTGATTATATTAATTAAATAACCATATTAAGTAACCACATTACGTTAATAAATTATATTAATTAATAAATTAAATTTATAATTTTTTAATCGACCTTCCCCTTACCAAAATCCTGGCTGCGTGCGTGTTTGAGGGCGGATTTTCTTCTAAATTGTTGATTCCTACGGTTGACAATTAAAAAGGTAATTGTCATTAAGATCTATTTTGGATTACCTTGTATATGTAAATGCGTTGCACTGAAGCCCATCTATAAGAAGACCTACTATTGGCGTATAATTTGGGGGTTAACCCCCCCCTCCTTTAGAAGAACGAAAACTAGAAATGAGTATTATGTGATGAGTATTATGTATAGAGCACTATGGAGGGGCTACAGGTACTAGCCTTTGAGATCAGCTACGCTAGTGTACAAGGCTGTTCGATATCCATGCAATTAACATTACTCCGTTAACTTTTTGTTAAAGACATGTAAAAGATCGAAATCTCTTTCTACAAACTATCAATTACAATTCTGTTAGGATAAATATTCTAATAATAGCTATCCTAATATGAGCTCTTCAAATTGATTGATTGTTTGGCTTTTTTATGGCGCAAGAGCATCTGGGCTATACTGCGCCACTCTTCGAATTCAATGATACAATTCTATTAAAGCAAATATCACGCTCTTTGAATTCAATCATACAATTCTATTAAAATAAATATTACCCTCTTTAAATTCAGTAATACAATTCTATTAAAGCAAATATCACGCTCTTTAAATTCAATAACACAATTCTATTAAAATAAATATCGCTTTCTTTAAATACAACAATACAATTCTAATAAAATAAATATCACGCTCTTTAAATTCAATCATACAATTCTATTAAAATAAATATCACCCTACTCTAAACTTCGCTTAAAAAAGTAGGGAAAAAAAAAGAAATAGCTCTAATTTCCACCAACAGGTTAAACCATAAGGAATAAACATATTAAACACATTTTGTCATTTTTTAATATAAAAACATATTAAATTAACATATATTTCGGAGCACGGTTACAAATCTCGGGTCAGCAATGAAGCTGTATGCTTTAACGTTAGATAACGTTGATATAAATGATGATAATATCTGACTGCAATAACGTGACGTATAGATCAAACTAAGCTTACGTCATCAGTTCATCGCTGATGACATCATAATTATTTATGAAAGCGGCATTGCTAGCAGGAAGATAACATATACGTTAGAAACTCACACTGTAATTCCAGGAAACAGTATTTGTACATTGTGGTTTTACCAAGGCTGTAGACAGGTCTTAATTTCGGGTTGGGGGGGGGGGATTCCAAAATTTTTACAAAATAATGTTGAATAAACATGAGTCACCTTTACCGAAAAGAAGAAATATAAATACATCATTCAAAAATAAATGAGAAAGTCCTAATTTTACATTCAGATACCATTGTAAATTTTTGCTTGTGGCTTTATAAAAATTAAAATTTTTTAAATTTGAAAAAATTAAATTTTGATGGCAATGTTCCCTTCTTAAAGGAAATGGTTCCCATATTTTTTTTCTTTGAAATATTCTCAAATTAATGGTCTACAAAACGAAGTGTCAGAACTACGACGTAGTGGTCAGAATTTTGATAGTTATTCAAGATTTGAGAGTTTTTCTCCCCCTTTTTACAAGTAAATACATATGTATTTTCACGATCTTATTTACAAATTTAGCTTCGAGAGGGGGGGAATCGGTCTCTAAGATTCCCCCACTCTGGGTACGGGCATGTGTTTTACATAATTTTATGGGATATTATATTAATATTATTCATTCAAAGAGATTTTCCAGGCGAAAATAGAGGTATCTTGGGTAAATCGCAAGGCAAATCGAAGTAAGCGAAGATGCGATTTTCAAATCCAAGAGTTCTGATTAAAATAAATCTGACTTTTTAAATATTTCGAACATATGATTGGTTAGTTTTTTTGTCACTAGTGTCCGTAAGGGGGTCACAACCACTATCACCCCACATACGCGACGTATGAGATGTCAATTTTCAATGTACAACATCGTGGATTGATTTTAGGTTACTAACCTGTTGTCTGAAAGGTAAACATATAAACGTTATCTCTTTTGTTTATTAACTTCTTTTTTTTCGGATAAGGTAATTTTGCACACGGTGAGTCGCCATGCTTCATTGGAGGTGTGCAAATTCTTTCATTGATGGAATGGGTAATTTCCTTTGCTTATCCGTTATGAATGAGCTGAATCGTCTTTGATTCACTCATTGTTCGATTTTACACCCTTCTAATGGCGACCAGATGAAAGTGTTTCAAATACAGATGGGAAAAATGATTCACTTCAAGAACCGTATTCTTCCACTCTCATTCTTTTGAAATAATACATTCTTGGGAGTCGGTCTTTTGAATCAATCATTCATTAACGGAATGAAATGCGAGTCATCATTCATTTAATGGGAAGAATAATAATGATCATTTTTTTAGGTTAATAAGATCTACCTCCGAGTTGAGAAGCTTTTCTAAAATTAGCAAAGAAAATCGGGATTCTATAATCGAGCATAAACATATCGGAAAAATCGGCCGTAATTGACGGCTCTGTATTCCCGGAGAAGGTTTGTGATGAATTGCAAAGTAGGTTAATGGACTAATGGATATTAGGAGACACCAAATATACGTTTTCGAAACTCACCGGTATAGGAGGAAAATCTATGGCAACCCTTCTTCGGCGGATGTCTTCAAGCCTGGACAAAACATCTTTTTGGTGAGTACGCAGCTCTTCGGCATACCTGCTCGCCAAAACTTCAAGATGGCCTCTGCTACCGTCCTAAAACAAAATAAAAATGATGTTTTCATTCAAACACAAAACAAGCTTTCAGTAGAAAATGCCACGAAATAACAGAAAAGGTTTACAAAAGAATAAACCATTCGAATTTCACTTTTCCAAAGCATTTCTCAGTTTTGAAAAAAATATATTTCTTTGCAAATATTTTTTCTCGCCCTCCTCGAAAAAATCTGTATACTTTTCAGCAATCTATGTAACAAAAAAAAAGCTTGCTCTCCAGGGGCCTCAGATGGGAAGTGGGACATAAATTGTAGCTCCTCCCGGTATATAAGGACTGCGCTGGGGGGGGGGGGTAATTCAAAAGAAAAAAAATAGTAGCGGAAGTATGGGGAATTTTATCGCGCCGTGTGCATAGTACCTGAGGGGATAGTTCGAAACTGTAGCCGGTATCTTCGGAAAAAAGTTAGTTCAATATTTGTCTCATTGACTGAGATGTTTTGTAACGTGTTAACACTAACAGGCTCGAATCTACCGAAAATGTGTTTTATTTTCACACATTAATGTGGTTGAAAGTTCAACAAATTCCAATTATGCAGATGGTTGCACACTTATTGTTGGATGATAGCAATGAGGTGGATAAAAAGGTGTCCCATTTGCGTACACCCCAGATGCGTACATGTCAAAATTTGTCCCAGATGCGTACAAGATGAGAAAATGAACTCATAGTTATAGTTTCTATTGGCTACCAATTTGGCCGCCATTTGGCGTCACACAAATATAATCCTTCATTTCTATACTGTATTTTTGTATAAATGAAAATTTTCATAACTACTTTAAGTCAGAGTTTTATCCAGGCTTTGGATTTATTGATGTTTAAAATTTATATAGAAAGTTCAGTCGTTAAGACGAGCACGCTTAAGACGAATTACTTTTAATACGAACCGTTTTCGGACGTTCCGTCAGAGTGTATAACATACTACCCTTTCCGGATAAGACGAATTACTGTTAATAGGAACAGATTTTCTGTTCCCCTTGGTGTTCGTCTTAACGAGGTTCGACTGTATATAATATATTATACATACATAAGGAAAAATTACGAAGTAAATTAAAGAATCAATTTTCTTAAAATTGTCAAAAGGAATGTCGAATATGCTAGAACTTACTGAAAGTTATACATTAAGCTAAAAATTAGGAAACATTTCCCGTATTTTTTAAATTTTAACGTTTAAAAAAAGTCAAAACTATTTCGAATCATAATTATGTTATGTAGCAGATACCTTGCTTAGTTTCTTTGAATAAGTATTTAAATAAACACTTGAAATATATATTTCACTAAGTAAAACAGGCGCTAAATCGCCAAGTTCTTATTCTCCTAAAACGGACTTGCTTCATCCCCATTGCGCTTTTCTCTCCCCCCCCCTCCCCCACTTTGTACGCAAGTGGGACAGTTTTTGACTTGTACGCATCTGGGATGTACGCAAATGAGCTATAATCGATAAAAAGACTTTCACTCTATTGTCATATTCAATCATAACATCGGCACTCTCATGATTGTCTATTTTGAACGCATCTTGGAAATATTGGCTATGGACATACCACAGTATCCATGTCCAAATACGCAGAAAGTT
>QLNU02015359.1:45020759-45040130 GCA_006491805.2 Dysdera silvatica | reverse complement strand
TTGACGCTCAGGCATCTCCCACTATTTTTGACGCTTAAGCATCTCTCTCTATTTTTGACGCTCAGGCATCTCTCCCCATTTCCCAAGGAGCACACCAACGTCGTAACAACTCGAAAGGCCTACGGCTGTACCATGTTGAAATCATAGGTTCCCGTTTGGTCTCTAAAATTAATAAACTTGCAGTGCGGTACCTTTTCGTGTGGGTGATCACCTGGAAACGGATGACGTATTGCGGGAAGCCGCTGTGCTGATACAAAGCCTTTTTTTCTTCTGTTATTAACAACATAAAGAGTTAATTTTAGATGCACTGCAGGGCGCTGGACACCTTTGTAAAGTCCGGAGTTCAATTTCCGTGGTGCAGGCGAAACATGGCCTTAGTTGCTCTTGCACAGTAAAACATACATAAATGCCTCGTATTTAAAATCATCGTTCCTATGTATCGACTCTTGGGGCAATAGGCTCAACCTGAATTCTTCTTCTTCTTTTTTTTTTGTCCTGTGGGGACGTAGTGGTAACGGGTCTGGCAATCATACGAATAATCCGGCTTGGAACCTAGCAAGTGTCTAGCGTCCATAGATCAGTTTTCTACAGATTCGTAACTCGGGGTTTGATTGCTTAAGCGACAGCGACAGGTCGGAGAATCGGAAAACTGCAGATCCCGGCGTAAGCATAATCTCAGAGGTCCTTGGGCCATGAAACGTAAACAAAAAACACTGCCTTTTTTCCGGCCGTTATATTTCAAGAGCCGTCTGTTTCTTGTGTCTGTTTCCGAAGGCTCGACGAAGAAGTTGAGATAGAATCTGAAGGGAGTGTCGGGCCATTACGACCCACTGCAAGATGCTAGAGATAGCACTGTGAACTCCTCTCAGACAAAATAGTTCCATCCAAGATATTCTCAAATTGAATTCCAGAAGATTTATCGGCACCGTATCCTTCCGCCTCGGAGCGATGTATCGGTCCGCAAGGAAACTGATGACCCGTCAGCCTCAGCGCGACAGGAAATGTCACACCAGTCCGCAGGAAATAGTGCCATGCCAGTGAACTGATAAAGCCCGCTTCGCATTCTCTCATTTCAACCATTCATTTCCCTGGTTCCCGCATCGAAATCCCGGTATTTGGGAGTACTCCTGAGGATAGGGGTATGCGTCAAGTGATAGACTGTGGTATTGTGTAGGGAATTGGCGGGAAATAACTTTATACACTGATATCACCTTACACGGATAAATAGCTCATTCCTTTTAATTTCCCATGCGCGGGAACTGGAGAGAATTATCCCTTTTTCCCTTTCCAATATTTTCCCTCTATAAACACAGCTCTTTTAAAGAATGTAAAACAAGAAGTCAGCAGTGCTGGGACAAGAAATATTTATGGGAAGTTAAAGGCTACGGTATGTGTTCAAAGTTAATTAAAAACATTAATTCCTTATATAATTAATATTAATTCAAAAGGGGAAAGAGAATTCCTTTCCAGCCTCCCTCCTCATAACATAATTTTTTTTTTATATTAATTATTTCAAAGGTAACAAATACGTAAATAATAAATAAACATTGCAATATATTATGCGATCTCAAATAATAACATGGTGTCCAGGGGAAAAGAAAAGAAATCTCGCATTTCCATGCTACTGTTCTATCCATTTCCGGATTTCAAACTGCTATCACGAGGATAAGGCTATCTAGAGCCTAATTACGTAACCTAATCACGTAAACAAATTACTTAACATGCTGGCTATTTATCCAAGGTCTACGTTTAAGTTCGCATATTAAAATATCCATTAATTAATTTTTAAATTAGGGAGCGTTCAAATATTACGTATGCAATATTTTGACCATTTCAATCCCCTCCCCCTCTAGTAAGTATAGATTAACATTGGCTAACATAGAAATAAGCAAAACGGTACCCCCTCCTCAAGGTGTTCAAGCAATATTTGAAATCTCCCTTACTTTGGTTACACACAGGAATGTTGATGTTTTATATTATGATTTCAGCATAACATCCCTCATTTTTAACGAGTGACAAACTTGTAATTTTAAGGGACAACAAAATTGTTGATCCAAAAATATCGAAGCGCATTGGGACTTTTCTACAAAATATTTGTCAGTATCCAAACATGGATTCAGTTTGCGTTTAAACTGAAATTTTATCGAAGGCGGCTCTACATTTCCAGACAGGGCGCACAATCTACGCAAGCAAACAGATGAAGAAAGCATCTCCGAAAGGAAGAAAAAGTGACAGGATGTACCAACAAGAAACAACCACCAGTGACATCGTATGTCTGAAATATACTTTACAATTGACTGTCGTTTTCTAAACAAAAGTATTGTACTTATTCTTACACCACTTGCGCATGCGCCGAGTCATATGACAGAAAAGAGCCGTCGGTGCGCATATACGGGCGAATCCACAAACATACAATCAAAAATCAATCCGTAGAAATAGTATATTCCAGCCCCATAATTATTCCCCAAAATTTTATGGAAAAAAAAGTTCAAACTACATTATTGCCTATACAAATAACTCATTTTTTGTTGTAAAGTAATTCTGCATACCTGCATATATATACACCAACAGTGTCAGAGACCTCATGGAGGCAATCAACCGGAAAGACATGGTGTAAAATAAGATGACATATAATTTTACTCCGTCTTTGTTTAACAAATTTCTGTAGGAAGGATTTGTAATGCATGAGTGCGAGCAATACGTAACGAATCTTACATCGTTTTAAAGGTCCGTTCTTGAAAAAAAAAATCGTCAATGTTTTATGTAAATAATTTGATGTTCCTACTATCCTGATATAATTGAAATATCTATTAATATAGGCATCGACCTATAAAATAGACTCGATTCGACAAAGTACTGGTTTGCCAATAGAACTGGATGAAACCGACATAAGTGTATTGACATTAACAGATATATCGGTTTCGTCTACATGCCTTCGGCGTAGGTATCATTTGCATGCCTTCGGAAGAATTCGAATGAAAACTGCAATTACCTTTATTTGTTCAATATCCGAAGAGAAATAATGAGTTTGGAATAGGTTACAAAACAATGGCTTGCTTCGTAATTTACATAATTTTTGTCATTTCAAATAAAGCGCATATTATAATATATAAATATATATACATATGGTCGATAATTCAGATAATATAGTTGATATATATATATATATATATATATATATATATGGCCTGCAAAAGGGTTGCTGGTATCTAACTGGAAGGAGACCCACACGCTGAACGTATGTGACGATGTGTGGAACCGGCCAGGCCAGTAACCTAGTGTCCTACCCCGCCTTCAAGTGGTGCAGGCTGAGCTTTCTATTTATGTGGCAAATTAATATTTGCTACACGGATAGAAAGGCGGAAGGGGAGGGCTAATTCACCAACCCGTCTAGCCAGCGTGGTGAAATTATGGCTAATTCCTCCATTATGTTGACACACCAGAAACCATGGCCCCTAGTCTCCAGGTGCTGGAGTGCTCCTGATCAAGGCAGCGGTCAGTGTGGCATGAAAGCAGGGGGTGCTAAGAATCACTGGAATGGCCCAGGCTGCCGTTTGTTATTGACCTTGGCTACGTTTAATGGACGATCCCTTGCTTCTGAAGCAAAACTTCAGGAATTGGAAGAAGAACTTGACAAGATCAAATGGGACATTGTAGGACTCAGTGAAGTTAGAAGAAAAGGTGAAGAGTTGGTGGAACTTAAAAGTGGACATTTGTTTTATTATAGAGGAACGGAAACTGGAAGAACAAGTGGTGTTGGCTTCTTAATCAACAAAAGAATTAAAGACTGTCTTCTGGAAGTTGAAAGTACATCAGATCGAGCAGCGAGGCTCGTTGTTCAACTAACCCAGCGATACCAACTTCAAATAGTACAGGTATATGCACCAACATCAAGCCATACCGACGAAGAGGTTGAAGAATTTTATGAAGAAATCAAAGAGTTACACACCAAAGGGAAACAACATATCAAGCTCATCATGGGGGATTTCAATGCAAGAATTGGACAACAGGAACAAGGAGAGACATCGGTTGGTAAATACGGATATGGGGAAAGGAATGAACGTGGCGATCAACTCATAGAATTTGCAGAAGCTGAAAATCTTAGCATCATGAATTCATTTTTTAAGAAGAAACTACAAAGAAAATGGACATGGAAACACCCCAATGGAGGAACCAGCGAAATTGACTATATACTGGCAAACAAGAAATCAATTATTGAAGATTGCAGCGTACTGAACAGATTTAATACTGGAAGTGATCATCGAATGGTGAGATGTAAAATGCACTTAAATACTAAATTAGAAAGACAGAAGCTCATTAGGAAACAAGTAAGTAAGAGGGTGGATTTAATGAAACTGAAAGTAAATACCGAGGCATTCAAGTTGGAATTAAAAAATCGCTTTTCTGCACTGGAAGGACTTATTGATGAAAGTGATATCTCAGAAGCAAATGAAAACATTGTTAAGACAATAGTTGAAACTGCTGGGGAAATTGGTGGTGTAACCTGTAAAAAGCACAATAGCAAATTATCTGAGAAGACGAAACAGCTCATGAAAAGGCGAAGAGATATGAAGGTGGACAATCGAAATACCAGTTCCAGGATTGAGTACATAGAACTTTGTAAAACTCTGCGCAAAAGCATGAAAGAAGACATAAGAAAATTCAACTGTGAGCTAGTAAGGAAAGCCATTGAAAATAACAAGAGCCTTAGGGTTGTTAAAGGAAGTTTATCTGTTGGGAAGAAACACATCATTGCATTAAAAGGAGAGGATGGCACCGTAACAAGAAATAGGGAAGAAATACTTAGAAGAGTTGAAGAATTCTACAAAAAACTATATGAAAGTAACAGTGGATTAAACGAAGACACTGAAATAGTCGAAGGAACAGCTCCTAAAATCTTAAAAGAAGAAGTTTCATTTGCAATAAAAAATATGAAGAAAGGAAGAGCCCCTGGTGATGATGGTATTACATTAGATATCCTAAAAGAAGCTGGAGAATATGTAGAAGACATACTTGCAAAATTCTTTACCAAATGTCTTAACAGCGGTAACATACCAAACCAATGGGATTCTGCAACAGTAATTCTTTTGCATAAAAAAGGTGATAAAGAGGATTTGAAAAATTACCGACCAATTAGCTTGTTACCTGCTATTTATAAAATCTTCACAAAAGTGCTAACACATCGCCTGCAGAAAAAATTAGATGCAGCTCAACCAAGAGAACAAGCTGGATTTCGAAGTGGATTCAGTACAGTGGACCATATTCAAGTATTAAGAGAATTAATTGAAAGAACACATGAATATGAACTTCCATTGTGTGTTGCATTTATTGACTATGAGAAGGCCTTTGACTCTATTAAAACATCAGCAGTCATCAACTCTTTAAGATCAACAGACATTGAGGATGTGTACATTGACATGGTGAAACGTGTGTATAAAAATGCAAGTGCAAAATTTCGGTTACATAAAGATACCGAAGCTATCAAAATTGGTAAAGGTGTGAGGCAGGGAGATACCATTTCTCCAAAACTTTTTACTTCAGCTTTACAGATGATTTTTCAGCAGATAAATTGGAATGACAAGGGAATAAAAATAAATGGTGAATATTTAAATCATTTGCGGTTTGCTGATGACATTGTTATTTTTTCAACGGACCCATTAGAACTCCAAGACATGGTACAGGAGCTCTCAACTAGAAGTAAAGAAGTTGGACTCAAGATGAACCTACAAAAAACTAAGATCATGTTCAATAATTTTGTAGAGGAAACAAAAATACAAGTTGACAACATTGAGCTAGAAATGCTGATGCATATATTTACCATTGCCAGCTGATTTCAATGGATTGCAACATTATAAAAGAATCAATAGACATTATTAAACTTAGCGGAGTGGCATTTGGAAAGAAACAGTTTTATCCGGAAAGGGAAATTGCCGTTGTGTCTAAAAAGAAGGTCTTCAACCAGTGTGTATTGCCAGTCCTCTCCTATGGATCAGTAGACATGGAGTCTAACAGTTTGAGCAATACGAAAGTTACATACAACTGCAAAGGAGCATGGAGAGATGCATGCTTGAATAACTAAGAGAAGATCAAAAAAGAAACAATTGGGTGAGGGAGCAAACTAGAGTAGAGGACGTCATTGTTAAAGTAAAAGGGGCTGAATGGCGATGGGCTGGACATATGCAAGAAGAACTGATCAATGATGGACAACAGAAATTCTGAACTGCATTCCAAGGGACCACCGAAGACCTAGAAAACATCCTCAAACTAGATAGGTAGATGATATACGAAAAAGGTGGGGGTGACATGGAAGCGAATTGCTCATGATGGACTTGTACGTAAAGCATTTGGAGAGACCTTCATCCAGCAGTGGATAGATAATGGTTGAATATGATGATGATGACATAGTACTTTTAAAAATGTAAGAAAGTTATGTAAAATTGAAATGACAGGAAATTGACAGAAATAGAGATAGCAGAAACACAGTAAAAACATTAAAACTAAAAATCAACAGAGTAACAGTAAATTAGTAAAACTTTTCACTACCAATAAGTTTAACAACTTCATGAGAAACACAAAATTACCGTTAAGTGATTAAAAACCAACAATTTAGATAAGAAACGGAGAGAATTCGACAAACATAGCATAATAAATGGAAAATGAAAAAAGTGACACCACGTGTAGGAACTTTTTCAAGGGAGGCTCCAAGCACGTGGTCCTTCAGCAATGGAATGTTTCTGTACAGAAAATAGCTTAAGCAAAAAAAAAATTCAACGTCTCCAGACATTTCAGGAGCAAAAAACGAGCCGAATTAAAACGAATAAAATTTATGAAAATGATAAAAAATTGGGGGATATACATTGGGATGCAGACGGAATAACGATACAGCGAACAAGGTGTGAACAAAGTTAGGCTTAAACAGAAAAGAGCGGAGGGGAGGGCAACAGGGCAGCAGAATTGCCAGACTAAAGCTAAGGGACCTTTTATGAATTGCTTATGCTTCTTTTCATTTAATTTAATTAATTTTATTAATTGCTTATATTTCTTTTCATTTAATTTATTTAATTCTTTATCATATATGTATATATTTTTTATTTCGTTTTTCCTCATTATTAATTTACTATATATATATAATATATAATAATATATTTTCGGAATCCACGTTAGCAATCTGTCGCCAAAATCACAGCATTACACACGTTACATATTCATACGCAGAGCCGACAATGGGGGGGGGGTAGCACAGCCCGGGGCCGGGATAAAGTCTAGAAGCCCGTGCTGGCAAGGACCTATGCCGTGGGGGGGCCCGGCCAAGGGAAGGGGTCATAGAGACGGTCGAAGTGAGACTGGGGGCCCACGTTCTCGACGCCACTGTTTATACACACGGTCTCACCTTTTTTGGTGAAGAATGGCCTTTGTTATCGTTGTGTTATAAAAGCTCACGTGTCCGTCCAACCATTGACGTACGCAGGAGGATGTTGATGGGATTGTGAACTCCGCCCATTGCAATGAAATTTTGTATATTTAACATAGGAATATGTGAATTGTAGCTCCATAACCCCCAACGAGTCTATAACCAACCCCTTACGAGCTTTCTGCGTACGCCTATGCGCCTAATTAACCAGCACATTATGTACTCGTATACAAAATATTAAATCCCTTGAATTGTTGCTACAACCGACTTCAACTGTACAAACATTTATTGATTTTTAAGGGATCCGAATCCTTTAGACACTATAAAATCTTAAGCTATATGACTTTTACGGGTCCAATAGAATTACAAATTTATTACAATGGAGTATTATTATTTTTCTTTTTTAAAAGCAACTCTTTTGGCCTTTAGATATTACTCGGTGACTACGCCTAAACCCAGCTTTGCGAGACTGTATGGCGCCAAAATAGAGCTACTTATTTGGAAATTGTAACAAGCTTATGCAAAAATGTAGCAATGTGCAGTTACTAATAACGTGGGGTGCGCAAATCAATGTGATGGTGGTCCTTAACCCGAAGCGGGCAAAATAAAAGTGGTGAGGCCCAGCGAATTTCGTCTATAATTATCTGTGGGTATCTTTATCAGCGGGAAATTGAAACACATTCATTATCATGGTTTTCAGGGAGAAAAGAATCCTTTCACAAGGTTTCATAATACTTTCTGGGTTAAAGATGTTTCTTTTGAAGATTATTTAGAATTAGTGGACAAGCTATCGAACTGGAAATGGTAAGTTCTGACATACTGCCGAGAGAAGATATGCACCTATGGGCAGTGGCGTAGCATTTAAAAAACATTACGTCGCCCCGGGCGCCACAATTCGGAGGGGGCGGAAATTAGCCTTTAAAAAACAAAATTTGTTTTGTTACCTCATTGGTGGTGGGGGTGGCAATGACAGTCACTTACCCCGGGCGGCAAAATATCTAGCTACGTCACCATGCCACTGCATACTGCAAAAGTATAAAATGTGGGGTACGAAGCAGTACTGTAACGCTAAAAGTACTCAGAACAAGTGTCAAAGAGTAAGGGGGCTTAAAATTTATAGGTCGTCTCTAGAGAATACCCTGCTATCTCATCCTGTTACATTATCTGAAATGGAAAAGCGGTAGAACAAATATGGCGCCAACGCAGCGCCATCTATCGAGGGAAAAGTCATTGAGAGTAATTAATTAACAGCGGTGGTAATATATCTTGTGTTAATTAACTCAGAATAATTATCTACCTCTTCGAACCGATATCGTTAAAGTAAAATACCATGGCAGTAAATTTTCGAAGTAGCAAAAGCAGACACTAGATTAATTATTGTAGTTAGCGGTATCTTATTCTGGACAAGTTAAGTGTGTATATAATTAATATAGCAAATTATATATTACTTTATTAATAAAGAGATATTTTGTACCGCATTCTAGCTATGCAAGAATGTATAAATGGTGTGTATATATATATATATATACACCATTTATATGGTACATTATATTACATTATAAATGGTATATATGTATAAAAGGTATGTACATACCACTGACGTCACAATCAGGCGCGGTTTCAGAATTTTTTTTATGGGTGGGCCTTCATTGGGGTAACTGGAGAAGAGGGGGGTCTCCCAAGTGGCGTGCCAAAAGGGGGGAGCTGTCGGCAGTGGGTGCCACGGAAGAGGTGGGGGGCGGCATTTTCGTACATTAGCTTTAACAAATATAAAATAAAACTTCCATTAACGGACACCTTTTTAGAACGAAAAGCTGAGAATAACGAACCTATCTCTGGGACAATTGAGAAACACTCCGATAGAAAACGTATGTTATTTTAACATGCATAATAGTTTTCGGTATTTATTTTACATAAACAAATACTTAAATACATATTTGAATTACACCATATATCTCATGGTTATACTCCGAAGTCTACTATACAATACCTAATAAAAAAAATAACACGCTTCAGAATCAACTTGTGTTTTAATATTTTAGCAAAGCTAATTGGCTCGGAAATGATGAAAAAACGAATATTTTCAATTAATACTTTCTCATATTTCTTCGCAATTTTATCTCTATTTCTGTTTTTTCTTCAATCTCTACTATCCTATTATCTCTCTACTCTCCACTATCCTATCATCTCTCTACTCTCCACTCTCCTATTATCTTTCTATTCTCTACTATTTATTATCCTCTTTATCTCCATTTTCGCTATTTCTTTCAACATATTCTTTCATTTAATGAATATTTACAACGAAAACTGACGTCGTTATCCCTTTCGAGGTGCAAATTTGTCAATTACTGTGTCAGGATTAGTCATAAGGGCATTTCCGAGTTCACGCTCAATGGATATAACGGCTAAGTTATGAAGCCGTTTCCTCAGCCCTACTTGCTCGTAGGCAGGGCTGTCCCCAAAGGACTGCTTTTTTGCAAAGGACTGCTTTGGAAAAAAGCTGTCCCGCGTTCTGTGCGCCGCGTACTCTCAAGAAATTTTGACTCAATGCTCTTTGATTGAAGTATCAAGCACCGTATACTCTCAATAATTTTCTTGGGACAGTTCTGCTAGGTGTGTCTTCATACACTTCATAGTGGAAAAACTCTGTTCAGCTAAGGCTGAAATAAAGAAATATTTCATATAGCCCTTATATTGATTTACACAGGTTTAACTGCATTCTGAATACATTAACCTAAGCATTTGCACGATCCATGTGAATGTTTATGTTCATGTCTGTACCTTTCTCGCTTATTTTCTTCATTATAGAAAAAAATAGGTTAAAAAAATTGATTTACGTTAATAAAAGTAGAACAATTTAACAATGCAAGTGTATATCATACAGTTTGGGCAATTACGGTAAGCGGAAAACATGAGTTGGATAAAATAACCAATAGAAAAATATTTATGGAAACAGAAGTATGGTAATGGTCTTTAATTTCCTAATTGAGGAAATGCATAATTATTAAATGAAATTTCTTAATAGCTATAGAAATTAGTTGGTACATCATTTGATACATCAAAGGAAATCATCCTTATCAAACCCTCTCGATTTGCATATTGCTATCATGAAAATATAACTACACAAATCAGTAAGATTTGATACAGAAATGTACATGGAATTTAGTAGACGTGGCTTCAATAGCAGTCGAGATAAATAATACGAGGCTGCGGCACACCTCGATATGCCCCTGATAGGTTGCATGTTAAAGGCACTCATGTATACTCTGTCTATGAAATTTGGTAAATGTGACTTCAATAGCAGCAGAGATAAATAAGGGGGGGAGCTGCGGCACATTTCGATACGCCTCTGATATGTTGTCATGTATAAAGACACTCATGTGTACTATCTGTCTATAAAATTTGGTAGATGTGACTTTAGTAGCATCCGAGATAAAGGCACCCCTCGATGCATCAATGATGATAATCGTTTTAAGAGGGTTGCAGCTGTGAACATTGCAGTTATTTCAATTGCAATTAAAATTATGAAATTTGTGAACGCCCCACTTTCCTATTGATCGGCTCTTTTTTCCAGGCCATGTTTTTTTTGTTTTTTTTAAAAAATAAGAAATGGCGGCCAACAGAACAAAATATTTCTTCGTTCTTAACCGAGTACTCAATCCATGCATTCTTTTCATATCAAGTACTGTGAAATGATCTATACTTATCACCCATGTGTCGGCGGGAAAAGTCAAGTTTGGCTGTGTTGGCCCTTTATTACAATTTTCATTTAAATTCGGGGTTATTTTTTCATCTCAGTCCATGTTGCATTCGTGTTAAGATGAAACCTGATAGCGTTTCAGTCTGTATATCCATTTTTAATTGTTCTCACACTTTTGAAATATTCTCGCGAAGGAGTAAACGTTTTACACATTACATATTCTGACCCTTACATATACAATAAATAAAGATTTACCCCGTATAAAACATGCGGCTAAAAGCAACTCTATTGCAATTATGTTTTAAAAAACCCCGCCTTTTCACACGTTGACAAACTTTCAAACTTTTTACCTTTCACAAAAAAATAACTAAAATATTTGGATGGGCCAAGGCCCACCCGCTAAAACCGCCACTGATCACAATCCCTCATTCAGCCAGATTTCACTCTATGGCCAGTTATATCAGAACACCGACATGGGCACCCATATGGGGGGGGGATGTCGAGACCCCCTAGCCGTTTAAAAATTTGATTTGCCCGAACCTGCTATGCATTTACTTTCAAAAGTTTTACAGTCACATTTTAAAATAAGGTACTTTTTAGCTCATTACTAATTGTCAAGCAGTATCAATTATTTTTGTAGCGTTTTGGTATCTTGTACATTCACTAAAATTCTCGACAGCTTTGAGAAAGAGGTAATAATTTTTCTCAGCTTCCGCCCCCTACAAGCACTATTTCATTTTTCTCAGCCTAGAAGTACTCGTATGGGCGTCCGTGAACACCGATATTAAATTTAGTACTTGGTAGTATTTAAGTTATTCCCATATCGAAATACTGAACTCCAAAGTGCACACGTATAAAT
Organism: Dysdera silvatica; assembly: GCA_006491805.2. Lineage (NCBI taxonomy): Eukaryota > Metazoa > Arthropoda > Arachnida > Araneae > Dysderidae > Dysdera > Dysdera silvatica. The sequence continues at coordinate 45,028,160 of QLNU02015359.1, read as the reverse complement.
GAATGGTAAAACTTTCACAAGGCGGCCATCTATGATTCAGCTGGAAAATAATGGACATCTAGGATTAAACTTAAAATGACTGCCTAGGATTAAACTTAAAATGACTGCCTAGGATTGAACTTAAAATGACTGCCTAGGATTAAACTTAAAAAGGTGACGTAAGATTCAGTTGAAAAGAAGGCCATCTACAGGGCTGGCTGAAAAGGGGGGGGCAGGCAAAAAATCCAACTTCGTTTATTTGTCTCTGACCATACTTCGAACCGTGTGTTCGTACGTTCGTCTGCATATTTTACGTCCGAAGTCTATGAGCCATTGGAGGTGAAACTGACGTTTTAAAGTGACTGCAGAAACATGATAGATTTGTATACAGCCCAAGAATACCGAAAGCAACACACATCCCAGCGACCCCGAAAGCGGTGGACATAATCGCTGGAACGCCATGATTCATATTTGAACACATTCCTTAGCCAAACGCAGACGAACTTTTTTTACAGAAACTTCTCATAAATTGCAATATTTCTCGCATACAAACCTTTCCAAAGGGAATTCACGAACATTTTACATTTCAGAAATGTCTCGTTTAAATGGAAACATACATATCTTTGGAATTTTATAATTGATCTTCGCCGAGTTTGGAAAACTCACACAACGGAGTTTGTAGAAATTGAACGCAATCGATTTCACATGATTGCGAGCACGGAGAACCATTTTAGAAAGGGCATAAAAGCGGACCATTGAACAGATAGGTCCCAAGAGACGTAAAATCGTTCCTTCCGTCATAAAAAATTTTCTTTAGAACTCCAAAAACTGATTGCATCCAATCAGTTTCATTTGCCTTTCTAAACAGCATGACTTGACGCGAAAAAAAAAGCTTGAAATTGTATGTGAGCGATACATATTTAAAATTTTATATAATATAGATATTACTACATAAAGTACACTAATAACAATACGAATAAAGTCAGGGGCGGTTTTGGAATTTTTCTGAGAATATGTCCATTTGCTTATAGGGTTCTGATATGTTTCTAATAAAAATTTTTTTTAAATAATAATTTATTGCTTCGTATTAAAATGATACTTGACTTTTTGTATTAAAATGATACTTGACTTTTTGTATTAATATGATACTTGACTTTTTGTATTAATATGATACCTGACTTTTTGTATTAATATGATAATCGACTTTTTGTATTAATATGATAATCGACTTTTTGTATTAATATGATAATTGACTTTTTGTACCAATATGATAATTGACTTTTTGTACCAGTATGTTAATTGACTTTTTGTATTAATATGATAAATGACTATTTGTATTAATATAATAATTAATATATTAATCTCGTAGTAGATCTTTTGCTACAACTATTTTTTACAAACTGTAGCTCACAAACCGAGTTCCTACCTTTTAGCAATCAAGAAACTTAAACAATAATTGTATCAGTGCTTGTCCTGTCGTTTTCATCTCAAGTTACAGATAAGACATTTCGGAGAAGCGGCTCAAACCTGGATCGTAACATTAATAAATAACTGCATTAAGAAGATGCAAATTCCAAAACTCTGGAGGAAAGCGCGGGTTGTTGCGATTTTAAAACCTGGTAAAGACCCAAATAAAGCTAAAAACTTTCTCCCTGTATCACTACTCTGCCATTTATTCAAAATTATGGAGAGGATGATTCTAAAGAGAATAGCTGCCTTTATTGATGAGGCCTTGATCAAAGAACAAGCTGGCTTCAGGCCAGGACGGTCATGCTGCGGACAACTACTTAACTTGATGCAATACATTGAGGATGGCTTCGAAAGAGGAGAGATTACCGGAATAGGCTTTCTTGACCTCAGTGCAGCTTACGATACCGTCAATCACAAACTTCTCACTCAGAAAGTGTACCGGTTAACTAAAGAATACACATTCTCAAAATTTATTGAATGTATGCTCCAAAACAGATGTTTCTTCGTTAATTTGCAATCCAAAAAAAGTAGATGGAGAAACCAGAAAAATTGCCTTGCTCAGGGAAGTGTCCTGGCTCCTATACTGTTTAATATATACACCAATGACCAGCCGATTAAATCTTATACGAAAAAATGTATATATGCCGACGATACAGCAGTCGCCGCCCAAGGCAAGACTTTCGAAGCAGTGCAAAGTAAATTAACAACATCTTTGGCAGAACTCGCAACCTATTACGAAGACAATGCCCTTAGGCCGAATCCAAGCAAATCTCAGGTTTGCGCGTTCCACCTGAGAAATAGGCAGGCCAGGCGAAAACTTGAAGTCAACTGGAAAGGCCAACGATTAGAACATTCTAACAACCCAAAATACCTAGGCGTTAAGCTTGATAGAACTCTTACCTTTAAACAGCATTGCCATGACACCAAGAAAAAAGTCTGTGCTAGGAATAACATACTGCGCAAACTAACCGGTTCATCCTGGGGAGCACAACCAGACGTCCTGCGTACTACGGGATCGGCACTAAGTATTTCTACGGCGGAATATGCAGCACCGGTATGGAGGTGCTCAGCTCACTCCAAACAAGTGGATGTCGCAGTGAACGAGACTGTCCGTATAGTTACAGGATGCCTTAAGCCGACTCCTATCTCAAGCATATATCCTATAATAGGTATAGCACCACCTGTAGTGCGCAGGAGAATTGCAACTGAAATCAAGCACTTGAAACAGAAGGAAGACCCTCACCATCCTTTGTACGAGCACAAGATACAGACTGTTAGATTAAAATCTAGAAAAAGTTTTATAAACTCAACAGAAGAACTGAAAACTTCTCCGGAAGCACGACAGATGTCGCTGTGGAAAGCAATGATGCCGCTTACTTCGATAAAACTTCTAGAATCAGGACTAAAAGGACTTCAACTACCTTTCTCTACATGGAAGTCCCTCAACCGCTTGCGGACCGAGGTCACCCGGTGCAAAACAAACCTAATTAAATGGGAGATGGGTAATGACGACGAGTGCGGCATGATTCAGAACTACGATCACTTACTGGTATGTCCGAGAATGTCCATAACTTGACCGAGGGAAGATCTGGCAAAGGTAAATGACAGTGCTTTATATGCTGCCGAATATTGGAAAAATATTTAATAAGTACTTAGGACACGAGAGAAGAAGACCGATCACTATACTTGGTAATTTTTTCTCTTTTTGTTACTAATCTACCCCCTTGATACTGTAACCTCTATCAACAACACTTTTCATTTATCTTTTCTTTATTATTATTATCATCATCAATGTATTTGGGGCACATTATGTGGTAAATATTCATCTCACAATGGATTTGAAAATCTCATAACATTTAGGTGTTTTCGTTTCCAACGATCGTTGCAGGATTATGCTTACAACGATTTTTAATTGCCGGTAAATGATGTTCAGAACTGCATCAGCGACCAATTTTTGGCACTTTCTTATGACATTTCTTATAACTAGACTCTGTGCAATCTTTTTACACACACACATGCAATGTGTTCTACAATTTTCTCTTCTTGTTGACAAGGACATTATTATTATTCTGTGTGGGTTCTCTCACTTAGTGGCGTAGGCTTAAAATGGGTAAAGGCAATTACCGAAGTTTACATTGTATGTTCATAGCATATTCACATGTTACATTCTATGTTCCTAGCATATTCACATGTTACATTCTATGTTCCTAGCATATCCACACGTTACATTATATGTTCATAGCATATTCTTATGTTACATTGTATGTTCATAGCATATTCCTATGTAACATTCTATGCTCATAGCATATCCCTATGTTACATCCTGCGTTCATAGCATATCCCTATGTTACATCCTGCGTTCATAGCATATCCCTATATTACATTCTATATTCATAGCATACTCATATGTTACATTCTATGTTCATAGCGTATTCATATGTTGCATACTATGTTCATAGAATATTCATATGTTACATTCTATGTTCATAGCGTATTCATATGTGTTAAGAACTATCGTCCTGTGTAGCTCAAGGTGTTGGGGGCGATACCAAGTGTATTCCTAGATTTCTGTCTGTCTGTGTATGAGAGAGGGGGGGGGTTATTAGATCTGGAACTGAAGACACTATGAGTAAGTACAGTTTCAACGTTTTCCATATGAAACTCGTTTTAATTTTATGCCTGAAATGTGTATGCTGCTTGTGTTAGGTATTGCTATATCCATAATATACGTCGTTTTGCTAACTTTATGAATCTAGATTATGTCTGGCCGGTCGTATGGTGTCTTAACTCTTATTGTCTAAAAATCCAGTTATGTCTATCCATTATTTTATTATTACTATCAATAATATAATTTTAACGTGAATGGAAAATAGAGTTTAATAAGGGTTTAGAGAAATTTACTACCTTCAGAAACCCGTAGCTATAAATAACAAAAACGTGAGCAGGGAATTCTCCTGACCCAGTTCAATTATATTTTAAATGAAAACAAAGGGATGACTCAGCTCATTTTAAAGGAAGGGCGGACATTTTAACAAATTCCTTTGAGGCGTAGTTACACCTGCGGTCCACACGAACTTCTGGCACGACGGCGTGCAACCCTCTAGCGGGTTCGAGGCTATCTGCGGCCGACCAATCAGCGATGAGTATGTGATGTCAGTGAAGACTACATGAAGTGATCGTTTAACCCAACACGGGCATAAGCAGAATATTAATACTTTAAAAGGCGAAATGAAGAACGAGTATATGCACTGCGTCCCGACACGAGGAATCATTTGCACCTCTGTCAAAGGACGGTGACCTTTCTTTCTCAATACAGTTTTAATCCCCAATATTTTTCCCTTTTCTTTACCAAATTTCCATTAAATTCTTTCTCCCCCTCTACCGTAAGTATTACGCTCCTAACGTCCCGCTATTTAATTAAAGTTTTACAAACAAAACATCTGAATTAAAGTAACACTTTCAGGCTTCCTACTCACATCAGAGAAAAAAAAAATTCCCTAACTTTTCCACGTTTTTCCCTAACCTTCTAAGCAAAATCCCCTGACCAATCATAAAGCTTTCAATTAAATTTTGGTTGCGGGTCAAATAATTTCCTCCACCTTTGTGGAAGATTTAGCTATTCAAAATAGAAGTTAAAATTTTTTTACCGAACTTTTCCAGATTTCGACTACAAAAATTTTTTCCCTGACCTTTAGGGGCGATTTCAAATTCTCCGACAATTCCAGGTTCTCCAGGTGGGGTGAGAACCCTACACTTTCATCAAAATACAGCGGTACACACCTTTAGTTACATATTCCTCGTGTTTACAATTGAGTTAATTGGGATAAGCCTTCGTCCCCGTGAAAAAATGTATTCCCCTAAAAAATGAAAATTGAAAGTGAAGATTATGTGCCGAACATTGAGTTGGGGGGCTATAACTCTCCATAGAACTTTGGACTAGTTACGCCAATGGCAGAGGCGCAGCAATTAAAAATTATGGGGGAGGTTCCAGTAGCCTTAAAAGGGATAAAGTGATTAGGCACGGAAAACAATTTACTTTGTTACCTAGTGGGGGGCCTGAGACCCTTAACCTCCTCCCTCCCTTTCCGACGCCACTGACCAATGGTGATTATTTACTATTCTACGTCTATATTTTTTACATTATATTATAAAATCTTATAAAAATTTGTAACTCCTTTCTAGGGTGTCTGAGACAATATATTTGATCAGTAAAGTATATAAATCCTCTTTATAGAAATTTAGAAGCAGATTTATAATACAGAATATTCTTTTACATGTAAAATGACAAGGACTTACACCTTTGCTTAAAACAAGTAAGAAACAAACAAAACTTTCTTTTTTTTAACTATGAATGAAGAAAATTGGAAAATTTTTCCATTAAATGAACATAAACTTTATTTGGCACCAAAGGTTTAACCTTATTTTAAAGTTTAAAAAAAAAAAACTTTCCCCTCACTTATATTCAACGATTCAAACTGAAATTTTTAAAGAAAACGTCATTTTGAAATTATACGAGATGGCAAAAAATGATTTATTTGGTAATGAAAATAAAGCTTATATTTTGGGTTCAGACATGATGTTTCTCTGGGGGCTTCTCATCGAAAACGCAATTCTGCCTTACGGCAATACAGTGATGACAACGAGAAAATCTGCCATTATAACTCAGTGTCATAATGTCATAAGTTTATAAAATAATGACTAACCGAAAACCATCTAAATTACACGGACTTCTGTCCAGGGAATATTGCGCCCTGGACCACAATTTTGAGCAACCAGTAATAAGTCGTAATTTTGTCACGGACCAGAACACTCATTCCGGTCGTGAAAACAAATTTCCCAAAAGACAAATCCGGACGGAAAGAAATAAGACAAAGCATAACGGCTTTTAATCCGGAATAGACATTTTACCGGAACCCCAGGGAGGGTTCCGGGATAGCAATAAACGTGATCCACTAATTATGTTCTTTGACAGCAGTGGACTAAGGGTGGCCAGAAATTTAGTATCAACATTAAAGCCGGGGAAGAAAGTCTGTATTGCTCAGGTTTAAGCCTTATCTTAATGGCCAGGTTTACAAGGCAGACATTTAACCAGATCGTTACACAATCGTAAATTTTAGGGCAGCGTTAGCAGGTCTTATTTATAGGCGGGACGCAGGTAAAACTACAAAAAGGGCCTTAAAGTCGCCTACCAGCTTTCCGAAAACAAAATGGCTCAGGCATCAGAGAAGTAAAACCCGGTAATCCGAAAGCTCGAGTAATCCGAACTACTTAAAGTAAGTACGCAAGTCGTACGTATTTACTTTGACCATCGATATAGAGCAAATTTATAAAATACAAATAAAAATACGACAGATACTTGCTCTTTGTTTTTTCCTCGCTTCAGAGTAGCATTGTGCGCTGGAGAGAATCTTGTTGTTGCTGGAGTCTAATTTTAAGAGCTATTTTTTATTGGGCATTATTTTCATTCGTGTTAAGGATACGCATGCAGCACATTTGAGTTAGTTGTTGGCATGGGGATTGGATCCGAATTACGTAAAAGAAGTAATTCTAAAAATAAATCATAAGGCGGAACAATGAAGATTCTAAAGTGAAGCGAAGAGATTATATATAACCCCCACGCAATTAGCGAATAGGACCATGGGCGAGGTATACAGGGTGTCCAAAAAACCCTGACCGCCCCTCTAATTCCTTAAATATTGATTCTAGACATATGTGTTAAATTGGAAAGTGGCGTAAAAAAAAGGTGCAGAATTTTATGAAATCGATTAAAATTGCAGAGGATTATTTTTCGAAGAAATACAAAATTTAAATTTTTGTACGGTCCCTGTACACAAAAATTTCCATTTAGTAAAATGTGCCCCATACTCTAGTAGGTCAATATACAAAATTTCAGCATTCTAGTGGAAAAATAACCAGAGATATCAAAGTCCAAAATAACTAACAACACTTTTT
>QLNU02015359.1:44978851-45012477 GCA_006491805.2 Dysdera silvatica | reverse complement strand
TTTCCGGTTTTAGCATATTTTTCCTTTCCGGTTTTAACGTATTTTTCCTTTCCGGTTTTAACGTATTTTTCCTTTCCGGTTTTAACATATTTTTCCTTTCCGGTTTTAACATATTTTCCTTTTTCGTTTCGCGTATTATTTTTAAATTTATTTTAAAATAGCTAAATGAAAAATTTGGCATCGTTTATATTATTCATTCTAAGCTGTTCCCGTTTGCTTTACCCTCTATAAATAAAAATGAGGAAAAGTCGAATTTGGAACCAACAAGACGTTTTTGTTATAAATACATTTTTTTTTTTCCCCTCTTCCTTTTTTCGAATAATTTGTGATAGTTTGTGTACTAAATTTCGACGATTTATGTACTAAATATATATTAATGATTTATTTGCTATATGATTATAGATGGTTTGTCTACTAAATTTTGTTTGTCCTACTAAACGTAAGCGTTACTTGGGGGTTAAATATAGCGTTAACTGTTGGACAAAAAACCCAAAATTGTATGGGGAAAAGTACGATTTTGCCTCTTTTCTCAAACTGGGGAAGAGGCAAATGCTCCCTTGCCTCCCGCCAGATTACGCCTCTACTACTGAGTTACTGTATTTTGATTTGTCTACTATATTTGACGATCCGTCTACTAAATGCCGAGGTCAGCAGTAAATTCTAATAACAAAGTCAGAAAAATTTGTCAGCTAAATTTTGATATTTTTTCCAACAATCTTTGTTGCAAGTATCAAGAAATGTACATGGAAGAAATTGTTAAAAACAAAAATTAATGAAAATCTCATGCATAAAACTGCAACTATTGGTATGATAAATATGTGAATTAATAAAAAAATGTGAAAAGTAACTATTTTAGCCCCCCCTCCACATATACGTTGTGAAGAAAAAAATGGAATATGCCCCCGATCACCAGCAAGATCCCAATCTTGTCCTAAGTACGTCCTGATCATGAACTGACACATGTCAATTTATCTGCAGCTACTCGATCCAAGCAAAGAAAAAAAAGATGAACGTTCCAAAAGGAAGAAAAGAAAAGTGAAATTGATATATTCTACTTTCATAATGTTTACCATGTATATTTCTTTTCTGCTGGAACGGGGTGCGGCTAATGGGCGGACGCGTTGTTACGACCGCCGCTGTCCCAAGATATCCGTATGACAGTCCTGAGACGTAGGTTATGCAAATACGAAATCTGAGCATCATTTTTGATGGGTATATTGCAGTTAGCATGTCTTTTCTATAGTGGTTACGTCTTCTCTTCGTGCTCTTGACCGGATCGAGAAAATGTTGGTGGGGTCGTACTGAGGGTCGAGGGGCAAGCAAATGTACGCCTGTCTCGTTGAGAGATGAAATTTCATTTCTTTGTGCTGTCGGTTGTTTCTGTAGTTACTTTGTCCTCCCTCAAGACCGTGCTTACTGCGTCAGCGACCCTCAAAAATGTAACACACACACAAAACTGGCCGAGATTTACCATTATAAAATGAAGTTCTTCACTGTTCCAAACGCCAAAAGTAAAGGGAAGATAATGAAGTTAAATTAAAAGTATGTATTTCTAAACAAAGTTAACTAGGGACATACCAATGACGGGGGCATTTCTTGCTTAACTTCTATCTGATGGATAAATGATAGGTTTTATTTACTTCTACTGCAGCATTATAAACACAAAGAAAAACCAGCCCAATGTAGTTATAAATTTCTACTTCTCAGAGCTGTGCGGCAAGTTTTGTTTTTGTTTTTCGGAAACTGGGGGTCTCCGTAGTGGCTATAAGGCCACCACAAAGAACACGATAACGTTTTTGATTCATGTATATTTATGTGTATATTTACGTCTATAATCACGTGTATATTTACGTGTATAATCACGTGTATATTTACGTGCATAATCACGTGTATAATAAGGCGTATATTTATTTTAACCACCATTTAGAAGTTTCATCAACGTCATGGGAAATATAACGTCACACACAAAAGGTCAATTGATGAAATACTCTGGGAAGGTATATAAAGGCCGCTAAAAACTTATTTCATGGTGCTTGTACTGCATTTTTTTAGCGGCCCTGGGCGGCCGCCCAGCTCGCCATTCCCTAAGCACGGCCCTGTTCACAGCCAATGGAGAAAGTATTTTCTTTGAAATTCGCCGTTTGGTGTAGGGCCATTCTTAGAGATCCTATACCCAACGACGCAAAAAACAAAGAACGCTTCCCAACTAACTGCCCACTGTAGTCCCTGGGTGGGTTCCTTTTGTCTTTAAAGGGCTCGGATCCCTCGGAGAATCGTAAGTCCCGGCGTAACATCACCGTTGCTGTCCTTGCGCCATAGGACTAGATCTAAAACCGCTCTGAGGTGACGTTACGCGTGGTAGTACTTTTATCTGCTATACGAAGCGTCTGGTTTCGATTTCCCGTCATACCTATCGCTGTATGGCTTCTCTGCCGATTTGCAGTCCAGGGTTTAATCCCCCTAGGCGACCGTGGTCCAGATTCCTCGGAAAACTGCAAGTCATGGCGCAGGATCGCAGATGTCCTTGCGCCATAAAACGTAAACAAATATGACTTACTCCAGATGCTTACGAAATTTGGCGGGACTTTTTCTTCAACCATCTTGCCCGTTACAGAAGGCCCGCCATTTAGCATTGGAACATAAAATACATAAAATTGTGTGTCTTACATTAAATTATGAAGTTTTACGTTTAACAGAAAATTTTACCAACCCATTTACTCAATAGTACGAACGAATTTTATGTTGGTTTCAGACTATATTGCACCGAAGAGGCTATGTAAAAAAAAATATAGTTCCGGATTTCACCACCGGGTTAAAAAATGGCGCTGCTCATAGAAATAACTAATAACAAAAACTGCTAAATTTTCTGATTCGATATAACATAAAAGCGCGGTAGTAATTTGCAATCTTTCGAAGATCTCCATAGATAAATGTTTGGTGGTAAAACGCTATGTCTGTACCACTAGTGGTAATTTTATGAAGTTTTTATGTGTCTTGCACAAGTCGTCTGCATAATGCAATTTACAATTTTAAGTCTGTGTAGCGCATTCAGTGCCTTAACCTTCATTATTCCCACCTATTTCCCACTCCTAAGAGGAGTATCTCCTCTAACTCTTTCCCATTCCAAGAATGGTTCATCTTCTACAGGTGTCCTGTCATACATCGTTCATTTGGTTCATTGAACGAAATGAACGATTTTGGCCTTTATCATAAATGAGCAGAACACTCGTTCAGTCATTCAATAATTGAACGATTGGGCACCGCCACTATCTCCTTCCCACTCAGAGGAGGAATGCCTTCTCCACCTGCTTCCCACTGACTGGGAACGCCCGGTGTTAAAAGTGCAACGCCCTAGCTCAGAAATAACAATTAGCGATGATAATAATAATTAGCACCTCTAGTTAGCGCAAAGCTTAAAAAATGTTTAACATGACGCATGTAATACATACGTAGGTATACTGTGTACCCTGTGTAAAATATTCAGTTGCATAAGCATCCAGTATCTAAAACACGTGCTGACACACGTGCGCCCACTGCGAAAGCTAATAATCAAATATTAAGATTTAAAATGGAAAATTATAGCGATATTTTCTGAGGTCACTGAGAGTTAGTATTTAAGAATAAAGTATCAAGTATTTAAGTTCAGAGTATCGGGTATTTAGGTTCACAGTATCGAGTATTTAGGAATAAAGTATCGATTATTTAAGAATAAAATATAGAGTATTTAAGTATGAAGTATCTGTAGATACCGTTATAGACAAGGTTGAATTTGATGGGCTCTGTATACTTAAATGCTCTGTTCTTTATTCTTAAATACTCGATACTTTATTCTTAAAAACTCGATACTTTGTACTTAAATACTCGGCACTTGACACTTAAATATTTGGTATTTCATACTTAAATACTCGACATTTCAATAGAATTAAAAATTAATTCAACTTACGAATAGTTTGTGATGGTGCACCAGCTGCGTGCGTAAGATTTCAGATGTTACTTCGATATTTGAGATTCAGAAAGAGAAGGTTGATACGATTAGGTATTCGATATCTAAGTGTCAATTTTTAAATACTCTGTACTTGATATTTAATGCTCAACTTTTGACACTTAATACTTAAATACTTACTTCATGCATGGAATATTTGATTATATGAACCGGATTCGGTCCGAATTAGTTGTGATATTCGACGCTTTGCCATAGTCCCAACGGCAGTAGAAGAATTCGTGGTGGATTTTATTGTTTTGTGTATTTATTCGTTTAGAGGAGGATGCGTAATTGTATTTTTATTTCTTTACTACATTTCCCCCCAAAAAATCCCTTTTAAATAAAGTTCGAATGGGAAAAGGGAAAAAATACGGAAACCGCATAATTCTCTTGGACGGTATTTCCAATATTTCCGATTTAAATTCAATTTTCGAAATTCGCAAAAGCCAGTCATGGGAAAAATTTAATTTCTTACGTTTTTTGGGTAAACAAGGAATGTTCTTTTTCCTTTCTTTGGAAAAAGGGGGGAAACGGAATAACAACCTTTTTCCCAAATAAAATGGAAAACTACATTCCGAGCGAAAACGAAATAAAGGGAAAAAATCCTTATCTAAATGCGTTTGAAAAACCATTAATGCAAAGCATGTAAAGTGAAAATGATTTGAGAGCGAGAAAGTCGGTAGGGATTTTCCCTCTTTTTTGGAACGTACCGTGCAATTTTGTATTTCCAGGTTTTTCTTCCTATACATTCTTTAAACCATTTGTTAGGCACCTGTGTATTTTTATGTGTGAAATACTGCCATACTGCTTTGTATACCAAGTGAGAAAATAGTACTTTGGTTTTTTTTCTTTCTCTATTTTAATTACAGATATATGACTATAAGGCAACCTTTATTTTTATAGCGATGTATTTTAAATGTGTATTTCAAGTATCCTTTATTTTAATGATGTATCATATGTGTTACATAAGGTATTCTTTATTTTAACGGTATATTGTATGTAAAGTGACCTTTAGCGATATATCGTTAAAGGTCACTTTACATACGATATATCGTTAAAGATCACTTTGCATACGATATACCGTTAAAGATCACTTTGCATACGATATACCGTTAAAGATCACTTTACATACGATATACCGTTAAAGATCACTTTACATACGATATATCGTTAAAGGTCATTTTATATTGTATGCCCAAATGTGTCTTATTTTAATGATATATCGTATGTGCAAATGCGCCTTATTTAATGATGTATCGTACACTCAAAGTAAGCTTCATTTACACGATGTATCGTACGCTCAAAGTGTGCTTTATTTACGCGATGCATCGTATGCTCAAAGAATGCTTTATGTACACGACGTATCGCATGTTCGAAGTATGCTTTATCTGCACGATGCTTCATATACCTATAGTGTGTTTTAACTTAATAATGCATCAGGCGTTTAGGGTACCATTAATACTCACGTTTATAAAAATTGCAACACCATACAGGACTCGTCCGAATTGAATGAAATTGAAAATGCAAACGACTTGTGTTAATACAAATAAACAATATTACATGTCGAAAATCAGTATTTGGTAAAGGCACCACGCGCTGCAATAAGTGATGCTATACGACGTGGCATGGAATCAAACAGATGTTGAATGTGTGCCTGAGGAAGAGCATTCCAGATTGCTTGTATGCGACCCCAAAGTTCATCTGTAGTAGCTATATGACGAGGATCACGAGCCAGACGCCGCCCAACAAAATCCCACACATGTTCAATCGGCGACATATCCGGCGAATAGGCAGGCCAAGGAAGAAGCTGTATCTGTTGTGATGAAAAGAAGTCTTGAACATTCCTGGCAATATGTGGGCGGGCATTGTCCTGTTGAAATACAGCTCCGGGAATGCCTTGAAGGAAGGGAACAACTTCGGGCTCCAGAACTTCATTGATGTACCGGTTGCTGTTAAGATTACCCACAATTCGTAGCAGCTGAGATCGTCCATGATACGCAATCGCACCCCAGACCATAACGCTAGGGTTTCGTCCACTATGACGTTGGATAATGCACTCCGGAAGGTGGCGTTCACCGGTATAGCGTCTAACACGGATGCGGCCATCACTGTACCCCAAATTAAAGCGGGATTCATCAGAAAACACCACTTGTTGCCAATCAGCACGCCAGTCTCTATGTCCATGAGCCCATTGTAGCCGCAGGCGCCGATGGTTTTGCGTCAGGAGGATCCTGTATAAAGGAACTCTTGCACGCAGTCCACGGTGCAGTAGACGCCGACGAATTGATGAAGCACACAATGATACACTTGTAGCAATGCACCAACGTTCTGCCAACTGTCCAGATGAAGCAAAACGGTCCGTCACCGCCATGCGGACCAGGTGTCTATCATCCCGTGCTGACGTCACCTTTCGACGTCCACTCCCGGATTTTCGAGTTGTCTGGTTCTCTTGAACCCACTGCTTCCACACTCGCATCGCTGTGCTGCTGTTACGCCCCATACGAGCTGCTATTCCCGATAAGAAAATCCTCCTTCACGAAGGCCGATCACTAGTTCCCTTTCAAACTCCTTAACTTGCTTAAATGTCCACCTGTTTTGTCCTAGATACATAGTGACGTCTCGTGTAACGTTTACCACTAGAAGATAACCATACATGCCCCACTACAGCCCTCCATTTATATGGATCCATCAGCAGTTCAGGATGCGCTGCTCAGCCCACGCATGCCCGATGACTCTTATATTCTAACCATTCGAATAGCGCACCCTAATTTGTATTTCCTGAAAGTTTCAGCACAATCACGTGATTCCTTCATGGTGTTGCAATTTTTACAAACATGAGTTTATTTTAGTAGTGTATGATATACACAATATCTCTGAAATAATTTTCGATGCATTTGTCGCACCGTGTGCGTGTATAAAACTTCTATTTTCTCCCTTACCCACGGTTGCTGATATTGGGAAGAGTATCTGTACGCTGAACTTCGATGGAAATGTCTGGACCAGGTCGTGCCAGCTGATGTGAACTCTGTAGTCTTGAAACAATGTTTATACTTCGATTATCTTCACACACACAAACAAAGGACATTATACTTTTGACTGCGTGAGTGTATGTGGAATTGTGACGTGTTTTATGTTAGGTGGGGGTGAGACAATTCGTTCCAAGCGCTTACTATTTTATTAAACAACTCACCAAACCGTGGTACCCGCGTTGTATGTGGGCAATGCATGCAAGAAGCTTTCATAACGGGAAAAGTGCTAAGAGGCGTAAAAAGTGATTCATCAGTGTATAGATAGATGATGGATGATGTGTTGGCATAATGGTATGATGCACTAATGATGTAATTAAATAATGATATTTTATTTATTTATATGATTAATTATATGTTTATCCATTATGAGTCTTTTCATTATGACTCCCACTCCCGAAATAAGCAAAATTATCAACGAATCTCAGTTCAGTCATACAATAAACCATATTTTTTTTCTAATCCGCAAACATTTTATTAAAACGTCCCTTTTCATCATAAAATTAGATGTTACCACCATAAAGACATATTCAAAGCATTCGGTGTATTATATGATAGCCAAGAAGACGTTAAATATGCGCTTAACTAGACATATAGCCAAAAAAAGAAATACATTGTAAGTATAACCAAACACACACATGGGCGGATTTACGTTCCTATGCTATTTTTGCCGCTCTTTCCTACCCGTCCGCCCCAATCAGTGGTAGGAACATAAAAATTGCTACATGCAACACACGCCAAAAACTTTTGTATTAACAATAAATATGCTGAAAAACGAACTCATAAATTGAAACCAGTAGCGTAGCCAGGGGGCAAAAGGGGGGCTGTCGCCCCGGGCGCCACAATTTGGGGGCGGCAATTAGCCTTTAAGAAACAATGAAGGCGCAACAATTACGACAATGAGAGTCACTCGCCCCGGGTCGCAAAATGTCTAGCCCCTCCACATGTTGAGACATAAACATTAAACGATATAAATTTATACTGAATGAAGTATTATCTGTTCTTACAAGGGAATCATGTTCGTCGCACCTGGAGTCGACATTAAGGTTATTTTGTATAGTTTTTAACGCTGATTCAGTATATGTCTTTAGTTTTTTGCAAAACTCAATTTTCGAACAAGTATGTCCACTTAAAAATGACGAGTTGGCGACCTTTTGGCGAGAAATTTATATTGTGGCATGTTTAAAACCTTTCAACGATCGCATAATTTTCAAGAAAACAGTAAAAAAGCGGCTATTTTTTCAAGAAAATTGTATAAAAGTAAGTGTACGAAAAATATATGTATTCATTTTTAATTTTTGGAATTCTTTTTTAGTTTTAAATCTAAAGTATAAGTATATTTTCCTGGTATAAGAAATGAGTTGTTTTTAATCTTTTTGGTGTATAATTAATTAATTTTAATAAATAAATTAATTTTTGGTGTATAATAATAATTTTGAACACTCTAGCCCGGAAATATCATGGGCACGAGAAATAGAGGTCGAAACCCAGCCCCGTAATTTTGACCGGGGCGAGAAGGAAGGGGTTAAGATTTGGCTCGAAATCGTTTAGTAGCCAACATAGTCTAAACCAGGTGCTCACTCAACCAGTGTAATTCATTTCGCAGTTTTAAAAGCTCGCTGACGTCCAAGAACTGTCATTTAAATTGAATCCCGAGAACTGTAACATTTTTCATTATGACAACTATTCATTTTTTAAAATGTAGGCATTGTCATAATTTTTTTGTGTTTTCCCATTTTTACATACGGTCTCAGTACCATTAAAAGGTTATAATATTTTATTTAACAAAAATCGGATTAAAATTTCTCGCGAAAAGGTCGCCAACTCTTCATATCTAAGTGGTCATAATTTCTCGAAAAATGAGTTTTGCCAAAAACTAAAGACCTATTCTGAATCAACATTAAAAACTATACAAAATAATTCTAGTTTCGACTCCAGGTGCGACGAACGTGGTAAAAGGTTCCCTGGTTAGTATATAATAAATCAAATTCAATTTTATAGAAATAAATTTTAATTTTAGCAAAAAATACAAGGGCCTATCGAACACTGGTATTTAAATGGAAAGCATGACGTCTAGCTTTCTTCTCGGCAAAACATCTGATTATATCATCGTATGGTATTGATTTTGTTATATCAGACTTCATACACAAAATTTTGCCGCCCTAGTCTATAGCCTAGTATAGCTTATTGGGAAATGCGGCACTGCAGAAACATATAGATAAAAAGACATACGTATGGCATATAGATAAAAAGACATACGTATGGCATGTAGATAAAAAGACATATGTAACAAATAAGGCATATATTCAGTAATAACATTAGATGCGCATATGAATATTCTTTGTCTATGTGTGTATTTAAAAGATGTGATATATCTAGCTAAAAGTTCGTTTATGTAGCTAAAAGAGACGTTAAATATAGCCATAAAGCCATAGCATGTAACTAATATAATAAAAGGAGTTATATATCATTCAAAGATACCTGAGAAACATTTTCAACGACATTGTCTCTCCTTCCAAAACATCGAAATGGCTATTAAACGGTTGGATTCATGCTATCTTCCGAAATTAATGGTTGTCAATTATAAAAAGAAACCGAAACAGAACGAGCGGAATTGTTTCCTCGAAATAATATATTAGAAAAGAGACTACTTTCTTAAATGTCCCAGTCGTTATTTATCCTCTGCTCTTCCTTCTTCTCGGGGAAGGGAGGAATGGGGATTTTTGTTCTTGCGAACATGGAATATTTTGTACATGATGTATTTAAGACCGTAGGGATTTTCCGAATAGCCTTCTTTAAATCTTCATTACTCACTTATAAATGCCGCTCGCTATAAAAGGAAAAGATTTCCCCACAAAGTAGCAACAACGTAAAAACGAATTAGACGTGAGTAGGCTATGCCCTTTAAATGTGGTGGCCAATAGAACGAAATTTAGCTAACAACACTAGCCATTTTAGCCGCCACACTTTGCGAAAAACAGAAAAGAACTTGCAAAAATAGCTGCTAATGGCTATTTTTGTCTGCCCTCAATGCCTTTCCTTATCTACTTTAAATTAATTGCTATTTATGGATGTCGTGTCTTTCGTAATAAGTTATTCGACAGGAATAACTACAACTTCCGAAATATTTAAACAAAAATGAATGTAACATTGTGCGATTAGTTTTTTTTTTTAAACGTAAGTTTTAATGCTTTTTTTTAAATTTATTTGTTAGTAGGGTTTTAAATTCGGACTGGACTCCTGAAAAATTCTTTATAAAACCGCAATTTTATTTAGTACATTCGACCCCGCTTAAACGAATATTGGCGGTTCTAATAATGGGTATTCGATTGAGCTTAGATTCGGTTATCCGGCTAAACGAATACACATCTACATGTATACTGAACTGCCTTAGTATATACATAAAATATATAATATAAAATGAAATATATAACAACATAAAATGAATATATAATAACCTAAAATGAATATATAATAACCTAAAATGAAATGCATAATATAAAATAAAATATAACACAAAATGAAATATACCATAAAATGAAATATAACACAAAATGAAATATACCATAAAATGAAATATAACATAAAATGAAATATATAACATAAAATGAAATATATAATAACGTAAAGTGAAATATATAATAACATAATGTGAAATATATAATATAATGAAATAATATCGAAAGAATAAGACTATGTACAAAAAAGAAAATGCTATACGAAATTATACTTTTAATGAAAAAATTGTACACTAACAGCCATCTATGGCTTCTACCTGTGGCGAAGTTTGAAACACTTTGCAATTTGACTTGCATTGCTTTTTATTGCCTCTAAAACTTTTAACTTGCGGCGCAAACCAGGATTTAACGAAACAATACAGAGTTTCACCAGGAGATTCCATAACAAACAGTTATTTCGACACTGGCGTAAGGTTTAAAAACACGACGTTTCGGGAGCCAACTGCTCCCTTTGTCAAGTGAAGGCAGAATGAAGAGTTCATTTTGACAAAGGAGCAGCTATTCCCCGAAACGTCGTGTTTTTTTTTAAACCTTACGCCAGTGTCGAAATAACTGTTTGTCAGATTTAAGTTCCTTTGACCCAAGTATCCCTCCACCCCTCAAATAGTTGACGGCTCTAAAATACACAAAAATATAAAAATCATTCATATTTTTACTTAACATGTTATATAAAAAGGAACTCAGTATTTATTATTCATTATTTCAGTTACTCAGTGTTGAAAGTAGACGTCTTTTAAAATTAATTGAAGATTTAAATGATAAAATGAATTAGAGACTTCTTGCTTAGTTTCATCTTGAAACTTTATTGGACTACAAGCTTTTAAATGATAAAAAAAAAAACATTAACGTGTTTGTCTTGCTCTTTACGCAAGAACCATCCCAACAAGAAGTGAACAAACTGCAATCAAAAAAAATATGGGACCTGATACAGGGCCGCAGAAAAAATAACTACGTCATACTGTGACGTAAATATGCAAATTGTTATTGACGCAAATACACAAATTATTACAGTATTCTCTAACACTTTGACCCACGGGTCTCTTCACCTCTCGAATAGTTAACGGCTGTAAAATACACAAAAATATAAAAATCATTCTTATTTTTACGTAACATGTTATATAAAAAGTTAATGTCGCGACGCTCTTAACCGCAACTCCCCAAGGAACCGCGATGCAGTGCTTTGAAGCCACTGATATACATATTATTATTATATTTATTATTATTAGTAGTATGCAATTTCTTCGTTAATGAGCATCAAACTGCCAAGTATGAAACTCCCCCCACTTTTTCGGACTTTTGCAATGACAAATTTTCCCATCTGTTCGCTTTTTTCCTTGTTTGAGCGCTGATATTAAGGTTGTCATCTTTATGCGATTATCAAAGGACCGCCCGTAAAAATTGTTCGTTAAAGCAGGGAAATTTGGCATTGATCCTGCAGGGAAATTTTTGGTTCTAATAGATTTTATTCTTTTAAGTGGGGCATTCGATGAGCCGTGACCCAATAAGTGGTGCTGAATGTATTGCTAAACGTTGAATAAATTACGACTAAAAATTAATTAATATTTGAACTAATTAATTAAATTATAATTAAAAGGAATATGTGTAATTATAAACGCATTAATAAATATTGCATCAAAAACTGTCAATTTATTAAATATACGAGTATGTATGTATTTTTTTATTTTTTTTTTAACTGGGATTTCCCTAATAGTTGCATCTACGGTCGCCGAACCCAACGGACTGCGACCGATTCCTAATAAATTTCATTATATGATGTAAACGCGTCGTGTTTTGAAGACTGCAATTCTTCTTAAAACGTAAAACAACAAACAAAAAATATAAAAATTATAAAAATAAATTCTTTTTAATTTTATAATCATTACTAAAACAACTTTTTAGTTCGTGTAAACTCTGTCCAGATCATAGGCGTAGAATTTTCATAATTATTGAGGGTGGGGGGCCCGGGCCCCCGATATAACTCTACGCCTGCGGTCCAGATTATTATAATTTTATTCGTGTGCAGTGTCGTTCTAACGCAAACAGCGGGGCCATTTTTTACAATAAGAAAAATATCATATGTAGTAAACATAAACATTGCCAATATGGGGCCTGGGGCCCAGTTAGCTTACCCGTTAAGGCAATACTGTCTGAGTACATGCCAAAAAACGACTAAACGTCAAATAATGCTACCAATTAATATGTATACTAATATTAATAAACAGGCAATACATAAACAGGTAGGCCATATTAATAAACAGGTAAAATTTTAGAAAATATTAGTAAAATGGTAAAATTAATTGGCAGTAAGTTAAATTAGCGAATGATTTGGTAAAACGAATCGGTAAACTCTTAAATTAGTAAGTGATTTGGTAAAATAGTAACTTGGTAAATGAAGTGCTACAGTATAGAATTAATTCTTTGATGGATGAATTCCTAAGTACAATAAGTTAGCAAATTAGTAACTGTGAATTGGTAAAACGTTGAATTAATATGAATTGTATTAATAAACAAAGTTCTAAATTAATTGGTAGCTGAGTTAGCAGTAATAAATACTTCATTGTATAAATTAGAAATTTCCAAATTAGTAAATAAATCGTGAAAATAATTTAATATTAATTATTTAAATTGGCAATTTTTGTGTTTTCAACGCTTAAAATTCTGAGAAAAATTCTGAAACAAATTGCAGTTCTATTTTTGAAAATAAAAAATTCTCCACGTTCTGAATACTTCACTGAATACTCCACTTCCAGCCACACAGTCAATGAATACTAGTATGAGACGGATGTGTCTTTTTCGACTCGTGTTGTTTCAAGGGAAATCGATGCCAAATCAGGGATAATATTTTCCTTTGAGTCCCTGCTTTTCATGTTGGACCAATCTGGAGTCAGGAAAATTTCCAGATGATGCCGCAAAAGTCTCCAGATGTGACCATAGAACTACGCCAAATAAGTTAATACGCTTTAGCTATCATTGACTCAATAATGCAGAGAATGCCATTTATTTTGCGTTCTTGTCAGCAAAATAATTATTTTTCTATGATTTATAACAAAGCTTCCGTCGACTCAATTTGAGCGGGCATTCTTGGAGCGCAGTTAAAATAATATTTCATAAACGATGACATGTACTTACACACTCGTCTCTTTCCATCTACTCTCCTTTGAATTCATAAAGTTCCCATTTTGACTTATTTCTGCAAAAGCATGTATGAACGCGAGGTGTGCAGTTCAGCTCATAGTGATTCAATCTTTTGTATAATATGACTGCTTGTGTGTGTGTGATTTAGTTCGATTTGACTCTGCCGATATTGCTCATTTCCTTTTGTCATGGACTTTTGAGTGCACTGAGCTTTATTGTGACTCAAAGGTTACCTTGAGTCATGGGTCCCATCTGCAACAATTCATTGTTCAATCTTCAGATGTAAAAATGGCCTCTCGCTTTCTTCTGTACTAGTAAAGGAAATCCTAACTCATTCTTTTTGTATATAGTATTGCGAAACATTTGTATTTCGTAAGCTATTCAAGAATCGTTGGAGACACCCATCCCAAAAAACGACGAATTTTTGTTTCGAAATTTACCAGTTTAACCACTGTGTGTGTGTGTGTGGGGGGGTAGGGTTATAACTCTCCATTGCGATGAAATTTTGTATGTGTATATATGGATCTACATATATATATATATGGAATTGTAGCTCCGTAATCCCCCCCTCCCTTTATAAGTCGGTATCCCCCGTATGAACGTACGTATCCCAATATAACTTTCTGCGGTCGCTTATGGACTTAATATATAAAGCTAAACACGTTTGATTTAAATTACAATAGATCCTCATTTATCTGAAGTAATCGGGATAGAAACATGTTCGGATTAACTGAAATCTTTACTTTAGAATTTACTGTAAGCCAGGGGCGAACTGCGTTCTCTCAAAAGGGCGCATGCCTTGGGTTATCAAAGGGCGCGAATCCTTGCCCATTTGGAGGCGCGGGTCCTATCGCTCACGAGGGCGCGCCGGGCTGGTTGTCCAACGGCCCAGTCCGCCCCTGCTTAGTTGATGTGTGTGTGATTTAGTGGGCACATGTAACCGATAACGAATGACGTGCGGATGACGCCACTTTTCTTTATGAGAAATTTCAATGGATTAGAAGCACACGCAATGTATTGTATCATTTACATTTTGATAGTCAGCAATGTTCTCTTCATTACGCCAAAAAAGAGATGGCCGATTTTATGAACATGTCATACAATTAATTAGTGCAAGTGTAGGCTCCCACAATAGGCATGCTGCTTGTTCACTTTGCAGGCTTCCTTAGTTGTTGCCATTGAGAATACTAAAAAACACAAACTTAATAATTACAGTTTCTGAAATTGGCAACATACCAAATTGTTTCCTTTTATATGTTATCCAAATGTACATAACTCCACTTTCCACATCTGGTAACGTATATTGTATAATTAAAATTTTATTTTTTGTATTTTGTAACTGCGTTCGAATTCTAAAATAATGATCAGTCTTCCGTTTACCATCGAAGTATGCACACGTCATTTTCGGAGGCTCCGCCAAAAAGGCGTACTAAATTCTTTTAACGTTGTATTTAATTATTTACCTTTTAGCGTCTTAATTAACTATTCTAAATATTTAATGTTTTAATAAATATTATTTTAACTGAATGAAATTACTGCATTGCTTCAATACACATGCCTTCAATTGGTGACCTGGACGTGATAATAAATAAAGTACATACTGTAGAACGCAAATACAAACTGTATTCAGGGCTGTCCCCAAAGGGTACGCGCTGTGTGCGCCGCGTACACCCAAAAATTTTCGAAAAACACAGAGTACGCGCCGCGTACTGTCAAGGAAGCTGGTTTTTGGACAACTTTCAACAAAGTTCAGCCTTTTTTTTAGTCATTTACAAACTTGAAGGGAAACAAATGAGGAAAAACATCCTGAACTCCCCCAAGCCTCAAAATAATATCCTGCGTACGGCTAGGAGAGGAATGAAAAACTGATGAAAGTGGCAAGTGACACCTTGGGCTTGGATAGACGATAGACGACCAGTCAAATGCCGGTCAGAACGATACAGTAATGTCAATTTCAATACTCTTCAATTAAGACAGCACCGCATACTCTCAATAATTTTCTTCAGGACAGCCCTGGCTGTATTAGTACATACTATAGAACGTTGTATTTTTTTATCGTAGTTGTTAGCTGAACAAAATAAATGTCCTTTGTAAAATGAAAAAACAATTCTGATTAGCGGGGTGCGGATTAACGAGACCATACTGTATTCCACCTATAACTACTTGAATTCTATAAGTGACTGATCATTTATATGAAGTACTCGAGATCTAAATAAACTTTAGGAATCCCCCACTTCGAATTTGCTAGTCCCATTGGCAATTGAAAATGCACAATCGCAAAATGACCCTTCCAGTTCCATTGATAAGTAATTCAAACGACATGCCCATCGAAAAAAAATGTCATACAGATATTCTTGCGGGCGTTTAATTTTCCCCCGAACGACATATGTGTAAAACAAATATCGTTTTTAAGAATATAAATAACGACTATCCCTGGATGAGTAGAGTTCCCATGATGTGACAGTTCAAATTAAGTTTTCGTAATCTCTCGTTTTGGCAAAAAAATTTCATTCCGAGAAAATTGCATCTCAAATTCGAATTAACGTTGGAATAAATTGTGCTTTAATATTTAATGCGTTGGGGATTTGTTGACATTTTTGTATCTCGACACATGGACTATTTTACGCTGTGAACATGCGCAGTAATACCAATTTTCCAAAGACGTGGGCGTTTTGCATCTCATTGCTCTGGGCTTAAAACGATAGACAGTGTACTCGTTATATCGATAAATCAATTAATTGTTGTTTGTGTGCATATATGAATGTTGGAAAAGTTGGCCGAGCGAGCGGCACTGTATTTCCAGATAAGGTTGCATCGATGTCCAATGATCTAGAATAAAGACCAAATTTTCTAAAGAAGATCCCCTCTCTCTCTCTCTTACAGAAGTGTTGACGAACTCGGTCTTAGTTCAGTTTTAGAGAATCTTCTTAGAGTAACAGGTTTGTGAAGCGGTTTGACAGTCAATTTGGACTGGGTCAATTAAGATTTGTTTTATTTTTGGCTGAGCGTTTCCCGATTGGTGGAATGATGGCTGGCGTCGCAGTGTTCTTTGACAAAGATCGTAAAATTAATTCCTTACAAAAAATCGTGATTGCAAGTGGGGGGAGGGGGTGAAAAAATATACGTTAGGATTTAAAAAGGAAGAATTATCGTCTTTTTTCGTCTGCTACTAGCTTGATGCATTGGCGACACGTCCTCGTACTTCCTTATGGTCAGGCGAATCAATCACCTCATATTTCTTTACATTCAACCACTCAACCAGAAACTCCATCAGAGCAATCCTTACATTCACCGATCCATTACCAAAGTTCTGGCTCATTCTATCACCACAATTTCCATAGTATCCGGAGGTATAAGGCTCAAGCTTGTTGGTACCCAACTTCTTCAGTTTGTGGCTTGATCTAGAGAGGTGGATATATGTATATGTATATGTGGTCTCCTAATTGTTCATTGTTTAGAGTTACATACAGGCATGGGCACACATGTAGGGGTCAGAGAGGGGGATAGAGCCCCTAGCCGTTTAAAAATTTGATTTTCCCGAACCTGCTATGCATTTACTTTCAAAAGTTTTACAGTCACATTTTAAAATAAGACACTTTATAGCTCATTACTAATTGTCAAGCAGTATCAATTATTTTTGTAGCGTTTTGCTATCTTGTACATTCACTTGTAGGGTTACCAATTGCGGTTTCTACATTTATAGATTTGGTTATCGTTCTATGATGGATTGCAGAACGATGGAGCGGTGATAGACTCCATAATATCACCGATAGATTATAAGTTATATCAGAAGGGTTTTAGCTCCTGCGTCAACTCACGTGGATTGTTACCCTGGAACCTTATCGAAATTGAGTCAGGGATACCAAGATACAGATGAACTATGTAGACAGCATGTCTCTACGTTAAACAATTTATTTACAATCACATAGCAAAATAACTTAAATTGTTACGATTAAGAATTGACATTATTATTGTAAGACATTATGAATGTCCATCATGGGCAGCGTGACCATCTCGCTAAGAGTCCTACCGAAAGAATGTCTTTTATTGGTGTTCGCCTCATCGTCTCTACACTCGCAATGATCTTATTGGCTGTTCACCCTTTTCATACGCAAATGTTCATTGGTTACCCCTTTAACACTAATTGATGATTTGCTGTTCCACTCAAGGGTTCGTGGTGTCACACTCGGAGGGTCGTAATCATCATGTCCAGTAGGGGTACTTATAAGCAGAAAATGCCTGTCAAGGAGTTTAACAAAATACTATTAAGTTATCTTTATTCCGTACCGTGTTGTACACTAAACTCAATCGTCGCCTGCAGCCAATGTCTTTTCCGTCGCCGGGAACAGAGCGAACCGCTGATGAGTCGGTCCATCTGGATTCTGGATGAGAAAAGCGTATGTGCGGGGAAACAAAATGGTGAACATTAAATCATGATTAAACCTTTTGGAAATGTGGGTTCATGAGTCCCTACACACAAAAATTCTCGACAGCTTTCAAGAGGTGGTAATAATTTTTTTCAGCCCCCCCCCCATTACTTGTATGGGCCCCCATACATACAGGTACACACATTCTCCGTATTTTAAATTCTTAACGTTTTTTGCCAGGGTTTATTTTCAGAATTACGTTTTTACATGAATTATACGTATATCCACGGTAGCAATTAGTACAATCGTTCTATATTATGTACAAGAACGAAAATACTTCGTAATAAGCAAGATAATACTTCATAATAAGCAAGATAATACACCAATAAACAATATCGGAGATGAGCGTTCTTAAGAGGTGAAAGAATAAGAAATGTCTTTATGGAAAAGATAAAATAGCAGTATATACAGACGCACACACACACACCTTTCAATCCGACTCTAGCTTGCGAAAAGAGGGCGGGGCTACGTTTCTGTGTGACGTCATGTGCAAAGGATTTAGTAAAGAATTAAAACCAAATTTAATTAATGCAATGTAAGTTCTTATTGCTAACAGTCAGGGGCGGACAGGGCCGCCGGCCAATCGGCGCCCGGGCCAATGCGCTTTCCTGAGCGCTAGGACTCGCGCCTCCAAATGGGCAAGGATTCGCGCCCTCCGATAACCCAAGGTTTACGCCCTTTGAGAGGACCCAGTCCGCCCCTGCTTACAATAATCAGGCTCGATTTTCGTTACAAGGAATCGCGGGATTTGGAAAGTTAGTCTACCGTGTGTGTGTGGATTAGAGGTGGGCCAAACCGCTCATTGACCGACACAATGAATGATTCTGCCGATCTCTAATAGACCGATCTTTAGTGACCGAATCTCTAGTGACCGATTTTGTCAATCTCTGGTGTGTGTATATGTAACGAAATATTCATTGATGGAATACAATAGGACCCATTTTATAACGAGCTCGGATTTAATGGGAGAAAGTATGGATTATGTTTAGCATAATGCTAAAGGGCAATGCATTTATTCGTTTGTAGCAAGCAAAACAGGCGCTCCATGGATTGAACGAGAAAAATGTACAATCAGGCTGATGTAGAAAAAAATGCATTGGGGTGCTTATCACCCAAAATTTTGATAAGAATTTTCTTGACCTCATTAAGAGCAGACAGAAAGACGCCCTGTACCCAGAAAAACTTTTCTATCGTATAAACCAGTGTTTCCCAACTTCCTTCACGTCTGGACACCCTTTATAGTAACCAAGTAATTCGCGACCCCCTTTATAGTAACCAAAAGATCTGCGACCCCTCTGTCCGCCGCCACATTTGCATAATAAAAGCATTTTTAACGGAGTAAAGAAAACACATTAAATAGAAAATTATATTATATTAATTATATATATCAATGTATATTATAATTGTAAAGTTAACAATCATTAGCCGAATATTGCAATGTGGCCATGTTGAAATAAAAAAGCGTTGATAACGTTTGGTATGAAATTTCTTATAAAAATAATTGCAACTGAAAATAGCTGGGGTGACCCCACAAAATCAGTTCGCGACCCCCTTGATGGTCGCTACCCGCATGTTCGGAACCATTGGTTTAAACAATTGAGTCTGTCTGCACACGAAATGTCGTTAGCTAACTTACCTTAGAGAACTGCAAGTAAGCCTATGAATCCCCGCAGCTCAGCACGTGAGGAATGCGAGGCTGCAATTTTTTAAAACTGCCATTAGTTTACGTGTACTGTATATAGGTGAATTTAAAGCCGAATATTATTGTACGCCTATTATATACACAAGTTACCTATACAGGCTCTAATTTCAAAATTTTAAATGCCACACCGGATTTAACGAACATTTCGTTGGTCACAATCTCCTCATTATATGCAGGTTCTATTATATTATACAGGGTGCACACAAATTAGTTGGAAAATTTCATAACTGAATAATTTGCGAAACATGAATTCTAAGGTATCAGTTCAATGGCAGATGAGTAGTACTGTATCCTAAGTTTGCGAATTTCCTAAATCAACAGTTACTAAAATCCTGCGAAAACGTTTGAAGTTTAGATCTTACAAATTGCAAATTGTTCAAGCTCTGAAGCCCATGTACCTGTCGAAGAGAAAACTTCTTTCTCTGATACATTACAGAGCATAGAAATCGATCACGATTTCTCTTGTCACAATTAGTCTTTAGTGACGAGGCAACTTTTCATTTGAGTGACAAAATGAATAGACATAAGTTAATGCAAGATTTGGAGATCAGAAAATCCTTATGCCACCTCAAACCATGAAAGTGATAGTCCCAAGGTAAACGTGTTTGGTGTCGTAAGTTTTTCTAATGCCTTCGGCCCATTCATCTTTGCTGAAAAATTTATTATGGAAATTGTATACCTTGAAATGCTTCAGATTTACCTTACGCTAATGCTGAAGGATACAATCCATGGAGCTTTCATTTTCCAACAACATGGCGCACCATGTCACTTTCGCATGCAGATTACTTCTTACCTGCATGCTGAAGTTCCAGTTTGTTTTGGGCGCAAAGGTGTTGGTCCATGGCCACCATTATCACCAGACCTTTCACCCATCGCATCGATTTCGGTGTATGGGTTTGTTAAAGATCGGTTTTGCAGTCTGCTGCTTCCGACATCTATTTCTGAATTGAGATCACGAATCAACACTGCATAATTTGATCGACGCGAACATGCTCACATACATATGGCAAGAACTGATTTACCGATGGGACATTTGCAGAGTAACGAAGGGCGGCTACATCGAACAATTGTGAAAAACGTAAACTTCGTGTGTTTCACTATTATATAATCATGCGTACTCGCATGTTTGGTTGTATAATTACGCATAATGAACTATTCTTTTTGCCCAACTAATTTGTGTACACCCTGTATATTACATAACACGTAGCTGCCAACTTTCTTGTATAAACCGGACACTCCCATGCTTTTGAATATGAAATGTTCCGGTTTGTACATGGCATTTGGCAGCTATGCATGGCAAGTATATTCGATATGAAATAAAAGCTGTGTTAACGAAGTTTTTATTTTTCTCGAGGGGAGAGGGTGTTGTAGATTACGTATAAATACTATTTATACACGGCCATATATATAAACAAACAAATGCATGCACCTGTAAATGTATCTCAAATGATTTCGTCTATATAAAATATAATGTATAATGTACAGTGTTTTTTCTCCTGCACCACCTTTCTCTTATAAACAGCAATTTTTGGGTAAGTTTTCATGAGCGGGCACATTTTTGTGTTTCTTCCAATATTGAGATACGTAAAAATAAATCTGGAGAAAGGGAAAAGTCGTTCGCTTTTTTTCCCTCTGGGGAAATGTTCAGTTTTAAGATTCCCTCTCCGTTCCTGTTTTATTTAGGTTTTGTATTTTTTCTAATCTTATCTCTCCAGGACATGGCGCGTTTTCCTTTTGCCTGTCTTGTGTTCTTTTTAACGTTGCAATTTGGCCTGTTTTTATAGTATAACGGGTCCTGGAAAATAAAAATTCCTATAAAATAAAGATGAAATAGGAAATCTTCAGTCACTTGAAAATTTGATGTTCCCGTTACGAGCTCCCTGGAAAAATTGGGAAACACGCAAACCGTGCTATGGCGGTTTACTGTCTGTCGCTTGAAGATGTTTAAGACATTCGTGGTATTCAATAAAGAACTTTGATATCTTGTAAACGATCACGCCTGCGTATTTCTATGCTAGATGTTGAAACTTCTGAAGTCTCTTTGTTCGTAAGTCAGTCATGACATTGTGTGTGTGCTTACAGGGTGTCCCAAAAACATTGACCGCCCCTCTAATTCCTTAAATATTGATCCTAGACATATGCATAAAATTGGAAAGTGGCGTAAAAAAGGTGCAGCATTTTATGAAATCAATTAAAATGGTAGAGAATTATTTTTCGAAGAAATACAAAATTTAAGTTTTTGTACGGTCCCTGTATACAAAAATTTCCAATAAGTGAAATGTGCCTCATACTCCAATAGGTCAATATACAAAATTTCAGCATTCTAGTGGAACAAGAACCAGAGATATGAAGACCCAAATAATAATGTGACTTAACAGAATGAATTTCCCCATCTTCCCCGCATGTACCTATTGCACCCACTTCAAAAGTGTTGTTAGTTATTTTGGGCTTTCATATCTCTAGTTGTTTTTCCACTAGAATGCCGAAATTTTGTATATTGAGCTACTAGAGTATGGGGAACATTTTACTAAATGGACATTTTTGTGTACAGGGACTGTATAAAAATTTAAATTTCGTATTTTTTCGAAAAATAATCCTCTGCAATTTTAATCGATTTCATAAAATTCTGCACCTTTTTTTTACGCCACTTTCCAATTCAATACATATATCTAGAATCAATATTTAAGAAATTAGAACTACGGTCAATGTTTTTGGGACACCCTGTATACCTCGCCCATGGTCCTATTCGCTAATTGCGTGGGGGTTATATATAATCTCTTCGCTTCACTTTAGAATCTTCATTGTTCCGCCTTATGATTTATTTTTAGAATTACTTCTTTTACGTAATTCGGATCCAATCCCCATGCCAACAACTAACTCAAATGTGCTGCATGCGTATCCTTAACACGAATGAAAATAATGCCCAATAAAAAATAGCTCTTAAAATTAGACTCCAGCAACAACAAGATTCTCTCCAGCGCACAATGCTACTCTGAAGCGAGGAAAAAACAAAGAGCAAGTATCTGTCGTATTTTTATTTGTATTTTATAAATTTGCTCTATATCGATGGTCAAAGTAAATACGTACGACTTGCGTACTTACTTTAAGTAGTTCGGATTACTCGAGCTTTCGGATTACCGGGTTTTACTTCTCTGATGCCTGAGCCATTTTGTTTTCGGAAAGCTGGTAGGCGACTTTAAGGCCCTTTTTGTAGTTTTACCTGCGTCCCGCCTATAAATAAGACCTGCTAACGCTGCCCTAAAATTTACGATTGTGTAACGATCTGGTTAAATGTCTGCCTTGTAAACCTGGCCATTAAGATAAGGCTTAAACCTGAGCAATACAGACTTTCTTCCCCGGCTTTAATGTTGATACTAAATTTCTGGCCACCCTTAGTCCACTGCTGTCAAAGAACATAATTAGTGGATCACGTTTATTGCTATCCCGGAACCCTCCCTGGGGTTCCGGTAAAATGTCTATTCCGGATTAAAAGCCGTTATGCTTTGTCTTATTTCTTTCCGTCCGGATTTGTCTTTTGGGAAATTTGTTTTCACGACCGGAATGAGTGTTCTGGTCCGTGACAAAATTACGACTTATTACTGGTTGCTCAAAATTGTGGTCCAGGGCGCAATATTCCCTGGACAGAAGTCCGTGTAATTTAGATGGTTTTCGGTTAGTCATTATTTTATAAACTTATGACATTATGACACTGAGTTATAATGGCAGATTTTCTCGTTGTCATCACTGTATTGCCGTAAGGCAGAATTGCGTTTTCGATGAGAAGCCCCCAGAGAAACATCATGTCTGAACCCAAAATATAAGCTTTATTTTCATTACCAAATAAATCATTTTTTGCCATCTCGTATAATTTCAAAATGACGTTTTCTTTAAAAATTTCAGTTTGAATCGTTGAATATAAGTGAGGGGAAAGTTTTTTTTTTTTAAACTTTAAAATAAGGTTAAACCTTTGGTGCCAAATAAAGTTTATGTTCATTTAATGGAAAAATTTTCCAATTTTCTTCATTCATAGTTAAAAAAAAGAAAGTTTTGTTTGTTTCTTACTTGTTTTAAGCAAAGGTGTAAGTCCTTGTCATTTTACATGTAAAAGAATATTCTGTATTATAAATCTGCTTCTAAATTTCTATAAAGAGGATTTATATACTTTACTGATCAAATATATTGTCTCAGACACCCTAGAAAGGAGTTACAAATTTTTATAAGATTTTATAATATAATGTAAAAAATATAGACGTAGAATAGTAAATAATCACCATTGGTCAGTGGCGTCGGAAAGGGAGGGAGGAGGTTAAGGGTCTCAGGCCCCCCACTAGGTAACAAAGTAAATTGTTTTCCGTGCCTAATCACTTTATCCCTTTTAAGGCTACTGGAACCTCCCCCATAATTTTTAATTGCTGCGCCTCTGCCATTGGCGTAACTAGTCCAAAGTTCTATGGAGAGTTATAGCCCCCCAACTCAATGTTCGGCACATAATCTTCACTTTCAATTTTCATTTTTTAGGGGAATACATTTTTTCACGGGGACGAAGGCTTATCCCAATTAACTCAATTGTAAACACGAGGAATATGTAACTAAAGGTGTGTACCGCTGTATTTTGATGAAAGTGTAGGGTTCTCACCCCACCTGGAGAACCTGGAATTGTCGGAGAATTTGAAATCGCCCCTAAAGGTCAGGGAAAAAATTTTTGTAGTCGAAATCTGGAAAAGTTCGGTAAAAAAATTTTAACTTCTATTTTGAATAGCTAAATCTTCCACAAAGGTGGAGGAAATTATTTGACCCGCAACCAAAATTTAATTGAAAGCTTTATGATTGGTCAGGGGATTTTGCTTAGAAGGTTAGGGAAAAACGTGGAAAAGTTAGGGAATTTTTTTTTTCTCTGATGTGAGTAGGAAGCCTGAAAGTGTTACTTTAATTCAGATGTTTTGTTTGTAAAACTTTAATTAAATAGCGGGACGTTAGGAGCGTAATACTTACGGTAGAGGGGGAGAAAGAATTTAATGGAAATTTGGTAAAGAAAAGGGAAAAATATTGGGGATTAAAACTGTATTGAGAAAGAAAGGTCACCGTCCTTTGACAGAGGTGCAAATGATTCCTCGTGTCGGGACGCAGTGCATATACTCGTTCTTCATTTCGCCTTTTAAAGTATTAATATTCTGCTTATGCCCGTGTTGGGTTAAACGATCACTTCATGTAGTCTTCACTGACATCACATACTCATCGCTGATTGGTCGGCCGCAGATAGCCTCGAACCCGCTAGAGGGTTGCACGCCGTCGTGCCAGAAGTTCGTGTGGACCGCAGGTGTAACTACGCCTCAAAGGAATTTGTTAAAATGTCCGCCCTTCCTTTAAAATGAGCTGAGTCATCCCTTTGTTTTCATTTAAAATATAATTGAACTGGGTCAGGAGAATTCCCTGCTCACGTTTTTGTTATTTATAGCTACGGGTTTCTGAAGGTAGTAAATTTCTCTAAACCCTTATTAAACTCTATTTTCCATTCACGTTAAAATTATATTATTGATAGTAATAATAAAATAATGGATAGACATAACTGGATTTTTAGACAATAAGAGTTAAGACACCATACGACCGGCCAGACATAATCTAGATTCATAAAGTTAGCAAAACGACGTATATTATGGATATAGCAATACCTAACACAAGCAGCATACACATTTCAGGCATAAAATTAAAACGAGTTTCATATGGAAAACGTTGAAACTGTACTTACTCATAGTGTCTTCAGTTCCAGATCTAATAGCAACCCCTCTCTCTCATACACAGACAGACAGAAATCTAGGAATACACTTGGTATCGCCCCCAACACCTTGAGCTACACAGGACGATAGTTCTTAACACATATGAATACGCTATGAACATAGAATGTAACATATGAATATTCTATGAACATAGTATGCAACATATGAATACGCTATGAACATAGAATGTAACATATGAGTATGCTATGAATATAGAATGTAATATAGGGATATGCTATGAACGCAGGATGTAACATAGGGATATGCTATGAACGCAGGATGTAACATAGGGATATGCTATGAGCATAGAATGTTACATAGGAATATGCTATGAACATACAATGTAACATAAGAATATGCTATGAACATATAATGTAACGTGTGGATATGCTAGGAACATAGAATGTAACATGTGAATATGCTAGGAACATAGAATGTAACATGTGAATATGCTATGAACATACAATGTAAACTTCGGTAATTGCCTTTACCCATTTTAAGCCTACGCCACTAAGTGAGAGAACCCACACAGAATAATAATAATGTCCTTGTCAACAAGAAGAGAAAATTGTAGAACACATTGCATGTGTGTGTGTAAAAAGATTGCACAGAGTCTAGTTATAAGAAATGTCATAAGAAAGTGCCAAAAATTGGTCGCTGATGCAGTTCTGAACATCATTTACCGGCAATTAAAAATCGTTGTAAGCATAATCCTGCAACGATCGTTGGAAACGAAAACACCTAAATGTTATGAGATTTTCAAATCCATTGTGAGATGAATATTTACCACATAATGTGCCCCAAATACATTGATGATGATAATAATAATAAAGAAAAGATAAATGAAAAGTGTTGTTGATAGAGGTTACAGTATCAAGGGGTAGATTAGTAAACAAAAAGAGAGAAATTACCAAGTATAGCATCAGCTCTTCTCTCGTGTCCTAAGTACTTATTAAATATTTTTCCAATATTCGGCAGCATATAAAGCACTGTCATTTACCTTTGCCAGATCTTCCCTCGGTCAAGTTATGGACATTCTCGGACATACCAGTAAGTGATCGTAGTTCTGAATCATGCCGCACTCGTCGTCATTACCCATCTCCCATTTAATTAGGTTTGTTTTGCACCGGGTGACCTCGGTCCGCAAGCGGTTGAGGGACTTCCATGTAAAATAAAGAAAGGTAGTTGAAGTCCTTTTAGTCCTGATTCTAGAAGTTTTATCGAAGTAAGCGGCATCATTGCTTTCCACAGCGACATCTGTCGTGCTTCCGGAGAAGTTTTCAGTTCTTCTGTTGAGTTTATAAAACTTTTTCTAGATTTTAGTCTAACAGTCTGTATCTTGTGCTCGTACAAAGGATGGCGAGGGTCATCCTTCTGTTTCAAGTGCTTGATTTCAGTTGCAATTCTCCTGCGCACTACAGGTGGTGCTATACCTATTATAGGATATATGCTTGAGATAGGAGTCGGCTTAAGGCATCCTGTAACTATACGGACAGTCTCGTTCACTGCGACATCCACTTGTTTGGAGTGAGCTGAGCACCTCCATACCGGTGCTGCATATTCCGCCGTAGAAATACTTAGTGCCGATCCCATACAGGACGTCTGGTTGTGCTCCCCAGGATGAACCGGTTAGTTTGCGCAGTATGTTATTCCTAGCACAGACTTTTTTCTTGGTGTCATGGCAATGCTGTTTAAAGGTAAGAGTTCTATCAAGCTTAACGCCTAGGTATTTTGGGTTGTTAGAATGTTCTAATCGTTGGCCTTTCCAGTTGACTTCAAGTTTTCGCCTGGCTTACCTATTTCTCAGGTGGAACGCGCAAACCTGAGATTTGCTTGGATTCGGCCTAAGGGCATTGTCTTCGTAATAGGTTGCGAGTTCTGCCAAAGATGTTGTTAATTTACTTTACACTGCTTTGAAAGTCTTGCCTTGGGCGGCGACTGCTGTATCGTCGGCATATATACATTTTTTCGTATAAGATTTAATCGGCTGGTCATTGGTGTATATATTAAACAGTATAGGAGCCAGGACACTTCCCTGAGCAAGGCAATTTTTCTGGTTTCTCCATCTACTTTTTTTGGATTGCAAATTAACGAAGAAACATCTGTTTTGGAGCATACATTCAATAAATTTTGAGAATGTGTATTCTTTAGTTAACCGGTACACTTTCTGAGTGAGAAGTTTGTGATTGACGGTATTGTAAGCTGCACTAAGGTCAAGAAAGCCTATTCCGGTAATCTCTCCTCTTTCGAAGCCATCCTCAATGTATTGCATCAAGTTAAGTAGTTGTCCGCAGCATGACCGTCCTGGCCTGAAGCCAGCTTGTTCTTTGATCAAGGCCTCATCAATAAAGGCAGCTATTGTCTTTAGAATCATCCTCTCCATAATTTTGAATAAATGGCAGAGTAGTGATACAGGGAGAAAGTTTTTAGCTTTATTTGGGTCTTTACCAGGTTTTAAAATCGCAACAACCCGCGCTTTCCTCCAGAGTTTTGGGATTTGCATCTTCTTAATGCAGTTATTTATTAATGTTACAATCCAGGTTTGAGCCGCTTCTCCGAAATGTCTTATCTCTTCAATTTTGATATCATCGAGTCCTGCGGCTTTGTTATTTTTCATTTCACCAACTGCATTTTGAAATTCCTCGGTCGAGAAAGGTTGGAATAGAAACTCATTTTCTTTACTCACGTCTCTATCAATTTTGCAGACCCTGAATAACTAACAATTAGCAGTCTTAATTGTTATATTGTATAAAATAGGGAATGATGAATATGTAATCTATGATGTTATGACTAATTATAGCAAAAATTGTATTTTAAATGATGTAGCATATAGTGCAAAAGGTGCATGAAGTATTTCTGTGTAATAAATAAAACGTTTTTTAAAACAACCTAATTGTCAGTCAAAAAAATTGCCAATTGTGGTAATTTTACATAAAGCTAGGTAATGTCTTGCATCACAATTCTTGTTTTCTCAAAAAGTGTGTGGGGGTATGTTTGAGAAAGGGAAATCATTTCAAAGCCCAGTGAGGCTTTCACTTTCTACTGTAATAAGCAGGACTTGGTGAGAACCGCTTACAAAACAAATCACTAAGAAAAGGGTGGCCAAATTTTATTCTCATTGGCTAGTTTTCAAATATTAATAACTTGAAAACTATGGATTTCTTAGCATTTTTGCATAACATTTTTTGCTTAGAATTTTGCAAGGAATACCGCTGTGCAGAGTTTATGCGGTCTTTTACGGGACACCTTATATATACAGTAGACTCTCGACTATCCGGCCTAGTTAAATTATTATTTCTGGATTCCCTCTGCCATGCTACTGTCTGGCTATGCTTGGAAAGTGGGCAATCCTGGGCCATTCCCCTTTCATTCAAATTCAGAAATCTTTAAAACCTGGTTCCAAAATGAATGCATACTGACTGTAGAAAAACATACTAAAAATGTGAATCATTGTGCAACATTAAGTTTAGCAATAGAAACAAGACTAACAAGGGAACCCCTTTCGCTGTTCACTGCACTTTGAGATCAGACCTATGGAAGATGATAGTGCTTGACTTCCTGATCACAAGTATGTAATCATTTGTCTGCTAAAATGATATGACAATTTTTTATGAATATTTGAAGTCCAAAAATGACACTTTTTTCGCCAGGTTTGATATTTTTTAATCGCACTGTATGTGAGCAAAAACAGGTTTGAAGTCGGTAAGATTATGAAGGATCATCGTATTTAACGGATAAAAATAAAAAAATTATGTCTCAGCTGATTCAAACCAGGTAATAAAAAATAAGAAAAATGAAATTTTAGTATAGATATTTGGCGAATTTGGCGACAAATTTGAAGGCTATGCCAGGTTTCGTATTACCGCAGCCCATGTCAAGTTTCTTTTACATTTCTTTTTCCAAAATATTATCTCATAAGGAAAAGAAGCACATGAATACATATAAGCATGCATACATGAGTATAAATAAATGAATGAATGAATGGATATTCATATATGAGATGTATGAATAAATGACGTGTATGAATAATGAAAAGTTGCTATATTTACACAACCTGGATGTGGTCATTGCATATCACATGCTGTTGCAACCATGGAATTTAAAAAAATTGTGAACAAAACTTAATAGTAGGCTATTTGAAAATGCATTTATTGTAATTAGAAAAAATGTGAACAAAATTTCATGAAATGTATTTTATTTCATGAAGTTATTTAACCATAAATTGTGGATTAATTGTTGAATTATGCTCTTTATTTAAAAATGAGAAAAATTAAACTGTGTACATCTCAGGAATGTCGTAAAAGTGTTACAGTACAAAAAAAGAAAAGAGTGAAGCAAAGCAATTGATCACAGTGGGCACATTTTAAGAATGACAGATTTTTGCAATTATCTCGGCTACAATTGTTGTATTCAATTTCAAAAGAAATTTCCTCAACATTTTTGAATTTTCCGGGATCATGATCGCTATAACAGCACCTAAACCAAGCATATTGTAATATAGGGCGATATTTTTTAGACTGTAATTGATTGTGAACCAAAGAATGCATTTTTATTATCTCATTTCGATGTCGTATGTCAATATCCATTTCATCGATTGCTATTTTATTGGTTATTTTTTTTTACAAATTTTTTATATTGTCGAAAGAAATAAACATCCAGCGGTTGTATGAGGGATGTTGCTTTGGGGGGTATTTGCAAGGATATACAATTTTCCGGAAAATCTTAATAAGTGTTTGGGTCTGTACTACCTGTTCATGAGTTTAGTAAAACACAGGAAGGAGGAGACATGATGGGTTTCATACAACATTCTACCCACTTTCTCATTTTGATTTTGTCCATTTTTTCCGACTTGGAGCATGTAATATATAAGTTTGGAGGTTGAAATAAATTCTTTTTGACATTCGGGTCAAATTTTTTCGCGGCTTCTCTTAAAGTAACATTTTCCCTGTCAGTTCCCCATTCATTGATATTATTGGCGTTTTTGTATATGAATATGTTCTACCAAAATTAGACCCTATTAAAGAAAATGTCTGTTTTTCACCTTTATGCGATAGCTGCCTTTAATTTGGAAGAAAATAATTAAAACCACTTTGATCAGAGTTAAAAATTTGTTGGGGGATAATATTAGCAGTAACATTTCTCGTTATCAAAATAAATTCTATGGCACTATCTTCTATATTACCCATATTCTGGGTGTATATTTGAGTGATATATTTTGTTACTTTCCGCGCAACTATTTTGTTTTGGCTCTTAAAATTATCTATAAAATTATCGGAACATTTAAAATCCTCAAATCCTAACTCTTGGGATTTCAGGATCGCCCATCTTTTCAAATCTATATCATGAACAGGTAAATAATTTTCCATAACTTTTGTAAATCTGGCTAACATTTCATTTTTTATTATTTTATACTTTTCTATATTTGTGCCCATATTTGATATATATTTTCTAAACCTCGAAATATAAGTAGGGTATTTTACTGTTGGATATCTCCTGTTTGTTTTCTGGAATTTATTTTTTTGACAACTGTCAAAATACTGAACAATTGTTTGCATATTTTCTAAACTGAATTCATTTGCCAATTGATCGCCCTTTACAGTACAGTTATAATATTCGTCACCGACTATACTAATATCACTTTCTTCGTCGATACGGAAATCACAATTGTCTTCAAAATCTAAACTGATATTTTCACTGACATTGTTATTAAAAATTATGTTTTCGATTTTCGACAATACTTCCCGACTTTCCTTAAGTTCTTGATCAGTTATTAACGACGGAAGCGTGTCGTATTTATTAACGACCAAATTCAAAACGGATTGAATTATGTTCACTATATTTTTCATTTTCTCACAATCGGAAACTCGTACAACTATATTGACGTTATACTTGCGGACGAGTTTATATAGCTAGTGGAATGCGAAACTTAAATGTCCCGCCAACTCTTCAAAATTGTCGCCAAATTCGCCAAATATCTATGCTAAAAGTTCATTTTTCATATTAATTTTTTTTACCATTTATCCTTATTATCCTCTATACAGTAAAATAAATTCGCTCATTTTAATGCGGTTTTTACTTTCTTAATTTTTTACTTGCAATGTCACGTTGTACAAAGAATCCGCACACAGTATTCGTTCTATAGTAGCCTGAATTTACTCTTATCGATTTCAGAAAACTTGTGGAAGTAAGCCTAATTACACATTATATTCATAAAAATTATAAAACATCAATTTGATTTATTCAAACATATTTGAATACAAGCACTTAAATGATAAAATTGGATTTGGCCTTGTTTGCATTTCGGGATCGTTAAGACATTTTGTCGCTCCCCCTTGGCTTGGCGTCCAGTGCAACGGCAGCAGTCGTACCACCTTTAATCCGCTATCAGCCAACGATTTGGTTTAATATGAATATCATTGTTTAGAGTAGTGTTTTTCAACCGCCGGGACACGGCTCGGTAGCTTGCCCTGGCATCAATTATACCGGGCCGCGAGAGATTCTCCTGGAATTTGTCCTATTAATTTGCTAAGCAGTTTTGCTGAGTAAATATATTATTGTGGAACTATTCTGAGAAGAAGAATAGTCGCGAATGTGTCGGAACTCTCAGATCCAGAACGCCTATAAAACGTCTGTTTAGCAACTACCAGCGACCAATCCATATATTTTTAAATATATAAATGTTCATGAATGATCCAGGATTTTCAGATATCGAAATGTTTTAGCTTTATAGAGAAGGCATACAGCTCATTGTGACCTGTCATAAAAAGTGCCTGCAATCCGATTACGATAATGTACGGTGCATCCTCTGTTCTTAAAACGCAACGAAATAACATCTGTATTTCAAATGCCAGTGACCAATCAACAAGCAAGTGTATAAGCGAAATTCATATTAATCGAAGAGCGTGTACTGGTACATAATTATGCCGTAATTAATTATTCACACTTATGATAATTTAATGTTGGAACTTTAAAAAAAAGCAAAGTTTTTTAAATAATAATATTTGTTTAAAACTCATTAGGTTACAATAAACTCTCACGCTGAGAGTAAAACCATGAAACATAACATAGAAAAAATATGAAATCAAAAAAGGAAAACACGTTAAAAAAAACGCGACATATCACAGTTTTCAAGAGCAACACAGAAAAGAGTCCCAGGCGATCACCTCCTCCGGCGATATGTTCCAAATTCTGCCAGTTCTCAGTGAAAAAAAGTGGAAAGGAAAAGTTCCTATCATCACCGGTATCTTCACATGTATTGAATGACTTCAAGTAGCACGATAATCGAAGAATCGCGTCATCAGTTAGGGCCGAGAAGTTCCTTTCTAGCAATAGCAGCCAAACGCCGATGCCTAAAAGGATGTCTGGCAACATGCCTGGGAACGCAGTCAACATATCTCTAAAAACATGCCTGCAAAAAGGCCTAACGTATTTGAAAAGTCGCAGGCCGGATTAAAGAATGAAGGATCCAATGAGTCAAGCCCCGTTGCCATCTTGATCGTAATCAGCGGCCTAAAAATTGAGGCACTCGCCCCTGTTTCGACTAAACACAGGCAACACAAAAGATGAAAGTATTAGTATACGAGGCGGGTCATCATCAAATGAGAACAAGTTAAATGAGGAAGTCTCGAGAAACAAAAAAGCCTCATTTGCAAAAATCAAGTCCAAAGACTCTCACAACGAGTAGAGAAGTCAACAACCCGCCTAAGGCCCGAAAACTCCAAGCAATTTATAAAACCACATTATTTACCTGTAAATTTATTGAAATCTTATGAAAAAAAGAATTTACGGAGTCGCGATCTCACAAAGTTTGAGAAGCACTAGTTTAGAGGCAATTATATTATCTCATTTTAAATCTCGAAAATATTCGCTTTATCTCTGTAAATTAAAATATCCTCTTTTCAAAGTAGAGCTTATTATCTGCAATATCTGTAAAACAAGCCCTCAATAGTACAACTACCAAATTTAATAAAGCCATACCTCGCTAATATCTATGCAGCATACCAAGCATAAATGGCTCACAAAATCCATGCAAAAGTGAAAAAACGTAACTAACCAAAATCAT
>QLNU02015359.1:44963603-44978751 GCA_006491805.2 Dysdera silvatica | reverse complement strand
TGAAGAATTCTACAAAAAACTATATGAAAGTAACAGTGGATTAAACGAAGACACTGAAATAGTCGAAGGAACAGCTCCTAAAATCTTAAAAGAAGAAGTTTCATTTGCAATAAAAAGTATGAAGAAAGGAAGAGCCCCTGGTGATGATGGTATTACATTAGATATCCTAAAAGAAGCTGGAGAATATGTAGAAGACATACTTGCAAAATTCTTTACCAAATGTCTTAACAGCGGTAACATACCAAACCAATGGGATTCTGCAACAGTAATTCTTTTGCATAAAAAAGGTGATAAAGAGGATTTGAAAAATTACCGACCAATTAGCTTGTTACCTGCTATTTATAAAATCTTCACAAAAGTGCTAACACATCGCCTGCAGAAAAAATTAGATGCAGCTCAACCAAGAGAACAAGCTGGATTTCGAAGTGGATTCAGTACAGTGGACCATATTCAAGTATTAAGAGAATTAATTGAAAGAACACATGAATATGAACTTCCATTGTGTGTTGCATTTATTGACTATGAGAAGGCCTTTGACTCTATTAAAACATCAGCAGTCATCAACTCTTTAAGATCAACAGACATTGAGGATGTGTACATTGACATATTGAAACCTTATTAAATAAAATTAAACATATTATCACAGTTAAAATAAATACGATGGTTTATAGCTATTTCGGAAGCGCGTTTAGGCTTCCTTCTTCAGAACCCTAGTTACACTAATGTGGCACACGTGCTAGAAAAACTATCGATGCCAAATTGCTAGTCCAAAATTAGTTCGGGTAAACCAGTTGTGGGTCCAGTCCGACAGTCTTTCTAGCACGTGTGCCACATTAGTGTAACTAGGGTTCTGAAGAAGGAAGCCTAAACGCGCTTCCGAAATAGCTATAAACCATCGCATTTATTTTAACTGTGTTAATGTGTTTTATTTTATTTAATATTTTGCGCAGTGTGTCGTTTCATCTTTACTATATTGAAACGTGTGTATAAAAATGCAAGTGCAAAATTTCGGTTACATAAAGATACCAAAACTATCAAAATTGGTAAAGGTGTGAGGCAGGGAGATACCATTTCTCCAAAACTTTTTACTTCAGCTTTACAGATGATTTTTCAGCTGATAAATTGGAATAACAAGGGAATAAAAATAAATGGTGAATATTTAAATCATTTGCGGTTTGCTGATGACATTGTTATTTTTTCAACGAACCCATTAGAACTCCAAGACATGGTACAAGAGCTCTCAACTAGAAGTGAAGAAGTTGGACTCAAGATGAACCTACAAAAAACTAAGATCATGTTCAATAATTTTGTAGAGGAAACAAAAATACAAGTTGACAACATTGAGCTAGAAATTGCTGATTCATATATTTACCTTGGCCAGCTGATT
Source organism: Dysdera silvatica (assembly GCA_006491805.2). Classification (NCBI taxonomy): domain Eukaryota; kingdom Metazoa; phylum Arthropoda; class Arachnida; order Araneae; family Dysderidae; genus Dysdera; species Dysdera silvatica. The sequence goes on along the minus strand of QLNU02015359.1, from coordinate 44,977,364 downwards.
TCAATGGATGGCAACATTATGAAAGAACTCAACAGACGTATTAAACTTGGCTGGAGTGCATTTGGAAGAAACAGTTTTATCCTGAAGGGGAAATTGCCTTTGTGTCTAAAAAGAAAGGTCTTCAACCAGTGTGTATTGCCAGTCCTCTCTTATGGATCAGAGACATGGAGTCTAACAGTTGGAGCAATACGAAAGTTACAGACAACGCAAAGGAGCATGGAGAGGTGCATGCTTGGAATAACTAGGAGAGATCGAAAAAGAAACACTTGGGTGAGAGAGCAAACTAGAGTAGAGGACATCATTGTTAAAGTAAAAGGGCTGAAATGGCGATGGGCTGGGCATATTGCAAGAAGAACTGATCAACGATGGACAACAGAAATTCTGAACTGGATTCCAAGAGACCACCGAAGACCTAGAAAACGTCCTCAAACTAGATGGGTGGATGAAATAAGAAAAGAGGTTGGGGTGACGTGGAAGCGGATAGCTTCCACGTCAGGACCAGGAGGTTGGGTTACAAATTCCATTGCAAATTTTGTATATTTGATGAAGAAATATGTGAGTTATAGCTCTATAACCCCCATTGAGCATATAACTCTGTTATTTTAAATATAAGTTAAAGCCCTAAACAAAATTAAAGTAAAGATTCAATAATATTTTCAGTCATTTCGCTCCAACTGTAGGCTTAAATATATAATAGCAGCTAGCTTGAAAGTCTTGTACACGCGCTCAATATGTAATAACCAGGGCATTGAACTTATGGCGTACATGGTCCATATGGATCTATAAAAGATTTCATTGGCTCCCGTAACATCTCTTCCCATTGGTTAAAATTCCAATAGTCCCATTGGATAAAGTTTCGGATGTATCGAAACTATAAATAAGAAATATACAACAAACTCAAGGAGAATGCCTTTAAATCTGGTCTGGAACTGACTGTAAGCGCGGCCGGGCATAGCTCGAAATGACCTCTTACGTTATTAAATGAAATATCTGTAATATCTTTTAATTTACGTGAATAAATTGTTGGTGTTTTAAAAGTGCATATTCTTCTCAACTTAACAATGGATACCACGAATCTTATCAACATGTAGTTATTTACGATGCTGTACATCCAACAAAAATGTAAGTACTTTACATTTAATTTCCGCTCAAGGAACTGTTTAAGTGGGAATGAAAAAACCCACATACCTTTAAAAGGAAGATAGGACATTTTTGGTGTCAGAAGTGGGATATGAAATGTGGGATGTGAAATATGAAAAGTAGAATATGAAATCTGGAAAGTAGGATATGAAAAGTGAAAAATAGGATATGAAATAGGAAAAATGGGATGTTTGAAATATAATATATGAAATAGGCAATGAGAAATATGGTATACGAATTTTGAAATGTGAAATGATATATGAATTGTGAAATATGAAATGATATGTGAATTTTGAAATATGATATGTGAATTTTGAGATATGAAATGTGATATACGGGATATAATATATGGGATATGATATATAAGATAGGAAGTGCGATATATGGGATTTGATATATGGTGAATGATATATATACGATATAGTAAGGAAATTTGGAATGTTGCGTGCTATGTATTTGAATAATTAAAAGATAGTTGTGTAAGAAGAGGAAAACGGGAAATTCAATTTAAATGCATAGTAAATATTAGCAAAAATCAGATTTGAGAATTGAAAGAAGGGAAGTAGAAAGAAATAAGTTACAATGAATACGAGGTCAATGAATACGCGCGCGCGCGAAGAAACTTCGAATGTAGAGAGGGTAATTGAAGACGTAGCGGTCGGACAAATACTAGATGCTCCAGATGAAGCGTTAGAGAGCCGGGAAAGAAACCCATATTACGATGTCGATGATTTACACTCAACGTCTTAAGTAGTTCGAGTAGAGGAAACCAAGAGGATTTAAGAAGGTTTGAAATTAAAGGTCAGTATAAAATAAAAATGGCAGAAATAGAAAGAACATTGGCCGCCATTGTTTAAAGAACATACATTTACATGACATTACATTTCATGAAAGAACATTGTAATCCAGAACAAAACTTTCATGTAATATAATCTCATGAAACTTTTATTATTTTAATCCAATTAATTTAATTTAAAATGTCGTTAGAATAAAAGGCACTTATTATATTCATTATACAGTAAAACCTCCCTACAACGATGTCCGATATAACGATAAATCCCTCTACAACGATAATTTTTCTTGGTCCGTATAATAGTGTTGCAGAGAGGTTTTACTGTATAATGAACCCTCCCTATAACAATGACTCCCTCTACAACGATAATTTTTCTCGGTCCGTATAATAGTGTTGTGTAAAGGTTTTACTGTGTTTGTACTGCTCTAACGGAGTTGGTCTTAGCGGAGTTTAAGAAACAAATTGAGTTAAGCGATTGCAATTAAAAACTACGAAGTATTCTATTTCGGAAAATTATGATTAAATTTTAATTAATTTTAACTGAAATATTAGAATTTTTCCATAGGCCCAAATATTTAACATTTAATGATGGTAATCACCATAAAGTAATAATGAGATTTACTCGAAAATTTTATCAGTTTCTTTAGCAACATTTGAATGCTTCTTTTTAGTTTTCAATACAACGGAAAAGGGGATTTTGGACAGTCCCCGAATGAATTTCATTTTCTTATCTTTGACAGTACATAATGATTCAAAATAGTAAGTAATTTCCGAGGATAAATTCTTTAGTTTATCCCCTTTTCCTATTAAGAGGTATAAGAAAGGAAAATCGATGATCCAATTTTCCGTTTTGCTAAACAAAGGAAAAAAAATTTGTATGCCTAAATCGTTTATCCATACAAAACGTCAACAGCGTAAATCGTCTAAGACAGGGATTTTCAATCCGCGGACCACTCGCGGCTCGGGGCATGCTTTATAAGGCCCGCAGGCCGATGAAAAAATACAAAAGTAACGCTCCTTGCTTCCATTAAACCTTAAATCTATGTATTTCATTCCGTTTACATTTTCACACTTCGTAATAAATATCTTAAAACGTTAAAGAACTAAAGTAATACGCGGTCTTCCCTCAGTCGTGTTTTAGTTTTCTATCGTATATTTGCATTAGGGAGAGTCAAAATGGGCGACAGTTATAAATGGCTCCTTAATACTAAAGACCCGATCATTAACTACTACCCAGTTAAACCACCCAATTTGCGTCATTCTTCAGATTCTCCGCCAGAATGAAGATAAAGTGCTTTGGTCAATGTTCCTTCAAAATGGGTCCTTCGAATGGAAAAGATTGAAGAACCCCAATCTAAGAACTTTAAAGAATAATACATGCGTAACCGGAATTGCTGCCATCCACATACGCGCACACAAAAGAAGAACATTTGATAATTGTAAAAATAATCAACTCGATTAATCATACAATCATAAACAACTAACATTAATAATAAATAATCTAACACAGTACAGGCAACATAAACTTAATTGTACGTGATGGTACAATTATTTAAGTTAATAGTACATGACAGTACAATCATTCAAGTTAAGAGTTCATGATAGTATTATCGAAAATTAACAGTATACGTAATAGTACAATCTCGTTAGTAGCATTAAGGAAAGGGGGTGGGGCTAATGGAAGATCCGTCATATGCATTGGCGTACGCAGGAGGTGTTAATGGGGGGTTGTAACTCCACATTGCAATGAATTTTGTACATTTAATATAGGAATACGTAAGTTGTAGCTCTGTAACCCCCACCATTGGGATCATATCCTCCTTATGAACTTTCTGCGTACGCCTATGGTCATGTGTACAATCAAGTGAGCCAACCAGAGCTAGAAAATACATAAACAAAAATAATTAGCTTATTTCATATGTTATATATTTTGCCCTAATTTATAGTCTGCATTTATTTATTTATTGTTCATAAGTTTGGGGAGGGCCCGTCCCCCAAGTTATTTTTTGAGGGGCCAAAGGGACATTGAACCTATCAGAGTAGAAGCCCTTGATCAATAACCGCAATGACTAGTGAATGTAGAAAACAAAGGAGTAACCATAAAAAGTTATTAAACAATCAGAAATCAAATAACTTACACATTTTCTATCAAATACAGTACATTAACATTTTGAAAAACGTCGTACTAATAACTTTCACGCATTTGGAATTTATTAGTTCAGAATAATTCAATTTTTAACAACATGTGTGAAATCTTTAGTTTCATTCTGCGAAACACATCAATCATGAAAAAGTAAATGAAAATTAAAAATACCGAAATGGCATCGAAAGAAAAAAAAACCGCACATGTACTTAACAAATTAATCTTTGACAATGTATAATAAAAATAAAAAATCTTCTGCCGTATTTTTCAAAATTAGATTTATTGTAGAATATTTCCAATTTTTCAAAACAAAGGAAATCAGAAAATCAATTTCAGAACAATTGGATTGTTACCATGGGACACATAACTGTTTTCTTTTTTTATGAAATGAATTGCGTTAAAGATTTCTCTCTTATCTGCTATTGACATTCATTGTTTACAGATTATGTTAAATTATTTTCAAGTTTTTATTTTTAAAAACAGAACATTTTAATAATGTGTCGATTAAGTAACAAATTAAATAAGTTACAAAAAAAATTATGCTAGGAAATTTAAAAACCGTTTAGTAATTGAAACGGACGTCGTTATCTATGTGAAAATTAAAAAAATTCATAAATTTTTAATACGTAATCATGTTCATTCAAGTAAATGCAATCACAATAAAACAATATTAAGGCAATTGGAAAGGGTAAAGACTGACTAGTTCGAAAATTCAAAGACTGAAGTATTCAAAAGGTCAAAGTTTAGGTTATTAGCAATGTAAAATTTTGAACTATTTGAAGAGTTCGAAGTCTCAAGCAATAGAGAACACAAAAGAGAGTGGAATATTTGAAAAGGTTAAAGTAGGGTTTCTGAAAAATATCGAAGTTTCTGTATTATTCAAAAAGGTTCAAGTTGGATTATACAAAAAGGTTTAAGCTTGGATCATTTAAAAAGGTTCAAGCTTGGATTATTTAAAAGTATTCAAGCTTGAATTATTCAAAATGACTCGAATTTGGAATATTTATAAAAATGTAAATCACTGACAGAAATGGCATAATAACAGAGTATAAAAAAATCATGATTTTTTTTTTAAAAAATAAAAATAAATCAGATTTTTTGATTTAAATCTGACTTTTTTGAAGGGCAAGTTTTCTGGTTAAGATTGTATACCTCAGAAATAAATCAAAAATTTTATTTATGCAAGATTTTAACATTCAATTTACTTTTCTTAAGTGGTAAGTGAATATCTAAATAACGTATTTAATAATATAAAAAACAAATATTCAATGCCTTTATTTCTTGTTTATCGAGACTACAATATACATTAGAGATCTCAATTATGATATTATTAAAAACCAACATTTAAGGATTTAAATAAAAATGCCAACTTTGCTGCCTTCTCAACTCCTAATTGATTTCGTAACTTGCTATGCACAAGTCCAAATATGGAAAGCAAGTAGTTATACGGGTAGCTCCGGGACGGAAGTGATGTCATCGAGGGGGAGATAAGGGTTTTTTACTGATAAGGGTGTTTTTACTGATAATGTTTTTACTGATGAGGATTTTTATTACTGATAAGGATTTTTTTAAGGTCACGTGATATTATTACCTCGTTATTAATTTTCGTCTGAGGGTTATTATTACTGATAAGGTCAATTATATCGGTATAAGCGCGTGATTAAGTTTGTTACTAGTTTTTATTCGCTGATATTAAAAGGCGGCGTTTGTGATGTCAACGCGACGGCGGTGTATGAAAAATATTTTATAAGAGATATCATTACTGATAAGGAAATTTTAAGGGGCTATTAATTTAATTGTTGCTATTAAAAAGCTGTTGTTTTTAATCACTGATATAAAAAGGCGGTCATTATCTTGTCTGCGTGATGGAGGTGTATGAATAATATTTTATCATGATTATCATCACTGCTAAGGATTTTTAAGGACACGTGATATTATCTTGTTCTTGAAAGCGGTGGTTATTTAGTATTCGCTGTCATTAAAATACGGATGGTAATAGTTACTGATAAGGTTAATTATGCTGGTGAGTTTGTCACTAGTTTTTAATCGTTAATTAAAGAAAATTGGCTAAATGATATAATATTGTAATTCGTTGTTATTAAAAGACGGTTGGTTGAGAGCGCGGGTCTAATAGTTTTAATCGGTTTAATTAAAGGTGAGTTCAAAAAATCTTTAGCGTCCAGAGGGTATGACCATTGGTCGCTACCGCCAGAGAGGGGTGATGCTGATAAGGTTTTGGTGGGAATGATCTGGTTCACTCTACCGTGATCTTTGTCCCGGGAGGTGATAAGGAATGTGGAGAAGTTTTCTGTTTCCACCGTGTGCTTGACATTTGGCCTCTATTGCAGGGATGTGAAAATTTGGAAAGAAATGCGTACTGGGTGCTTTGACCTTTGGTCGGAGAAGAGATGAATCTTGTCTGGAATTTTCTTTTTTATGGGGCGAAGGGGTATTTTAATTTTTTATTTTTATTCCTTCGGCGCACTTTTGTTCTGGCAGTGATTTGGTGTGGATGATGATGATTCTCTTAGGATCGCTATTTTTTTTGTAAATAATGGTACACCTTTGGTTTTTTTGTCATATGGGAGTATAGTGTCGTGGCGGGTAGATGAGTTTCAACGTGACTCTGTCTGTTGACGCTATAAATTATTGCAATGACCGAGGAAGTATTGGCTCCGACGTACTAGATTCCGGAACATTCCGAGTCTTTCGGAGGTATAGATGCCTTATACCGTGCTGTGGGAAAAAAAGTTCCAAGAGCGAAAATCCAGGACTGGCTTCAGTCCCAGTGTTCGTACACGTTGCACAAGCCGCTTCGTCGAAAATTCAAAACGACTCCAGTCGTCGTGGGAGGGATCGATGAAAAGTGGCAGGCGAATTTAGCTGATCTGTCGAGCCTATCCAAGTACAACGACGGTTTTAGATATCTGTTGACGTGTATCGATATCTTTTCAAAGCACGCGTGGGTCGTCTCCCTGAAAAAAAAAAGTAATTTCGAAACCATCGAAGTCGTTATAAGAACTAGCACGGGGAAAAAAGTGGCATTCGAAAGGGGGAAGTTTGTGTTAAAGTTACACTTTCGTCTGAAGCAGCTGTGATCATGTATCACCCCTACACTTGTTGTACAAAGTCCCTAGAAGAGTACTACACCAATCAAGCCGGATCCGGTCTATCTATCTTATTATCAGGGCAGCCCCTACAACACAGGCACGGTCTGGGTGGGTTTTTTCGCTCGTTGATGAGAGGTATCATCCCTCTGTTCAAGAGAGGTGCCAAGGTGGTTGGGAAGCAGGCGTTACGTAGCGGTGTCGATCTGGCCAGTGACGTCATGCAAGGTCAAGATTTCAAGACGGCAGCCACCCGACGTGTAAAAGAAGCCGGAAGCATCCTAGTTGATAAGGCGGCTGCCAAAATGAAAAACATGGTTGGAGAAGGTAAAAAAGACGACGACGAATAATATTAATAAAAGAAAGAGGAAATCACTAAAGCCAATCATTCGTTCAAAAGCCCGGAAATTGCAGGCACGTGACATTTTTAGTCCGTAATGGCCCTCATTCGACACGATTCCCCGACATGTATCAAATCAGAACTGGACTTGTTTGCCCTACCCCCCACCCAAGTCAGTATAGAAAATGGAAAAAGTTTCATCCTCTCTCCACAGTCAAGGATGCGGCTCAGATCGAGTTCAACGTTTCCGGATCGGGAGAGGAATATATGGACTTGGCCTCGAGCCAAGTCTACCTCAAGGTGAAGATCGTGAAAGCCGACTGTTCTAACCTGGTTGACACCGATATCGTATCTCCGAGCAACCTTTTCCTCCATTCCCTGTTTTCTCAGGTGGACGTGAGCTTAAACGAACGTTTGATATCCGCCTCTTCCAACACGTACCCCTATCGCGCCTATATCGAAACGTTGTTAAATTTCGGAGAAGATGCCAAAAAAACGATGCTGTCGACGGAATGTTTCTACAAGGACACGGCCGGACACTTGCATCAGACGAGCCCCATGGACCCCGGGAACGAGGGCTTGGCGAAGCGCCACGAGCTCATTAAGAGCAGCAGAGTCTTGGACCTGATCGGGAACCTGCATTGCGATATGTTTTATCAAAACAGATTATTGTTAAATCTGGTGGACGTCAAGATCAAGATGGTTCGTAGTAAACCGGATTTCTGCCTGTTGTTCCTCACAACCGGAGCCAGTTACAGAGTCGTGATAGAGCAAGCCTCTCTCTTTGTGAGAAAGGTCAAAGTCAGCCCCGGTGTGTTATTGGGCATACCAAAGCCCTGGAGCGAACGGCTGCCAAGTACCCCATCGATCGGATTCTCTGCAAGGTGTACTCTGTCCCGCAGGGGAGTATGAATTTCGTCCAAGATAACATCTTCATCGGTCAGATACCTAAGCGGGTGATCTTGGCGATCACTCAGAACGAAGCCTTCATCGGTATCTACGCGACCAACCCTTTCGACTTCAAGCATTACGATGTGAATGTCGTAAGCGTGTTTATAAACGGCAACCAGCTGCCGGGAAGAGCCTTCGAACCAGACTATTCTCAAAACACCTACGTTCGCGCCTATCACTCGCTCTTTGCGGGTACCGAGAAGCTGAATCAGGACCGTGGCATTCACTTGACCCGCAAGGATTACCCGAAGGGCTACGCCTTGTACGCTTTCGACCTGGTGGCCGATCTCTGAGATAACGGCTGTCTGCAATTGGTACGCCCGGGAAATTTACGACTGGAGATAAAATTCGGCAAGACGCTGTCCAAGACGATCTCCATCATCGTCTACGTCGAGTTCCAGAACGTGATAGAAATCACCAAGTCCAGGATCGTGATTTGCGATTTTTCGAACTAGTGCGATGGACACGATGCAGATCATGGGGATCTTACGGAGGGACCCCCATACCTCCCCATAGTTTTTGGGTGTTTATCCGAGCAGCAGGCTTCCAAAGGCTGTGGGGAAATTTCCCTCTTCTCTGGTGGTGAACGTGGACCCCGATACCGAGCCCGGTAGCCACTGGGTGGGTATGTACATGGAAACCCCCTCGAAGGCCGAGTTTTTTGACTCTTGCGGTCATCACCCCGGATATTTCAAGGGACCCATTGCCCGATTCCTGGCAAAATACCAAGTGCTTCACAACGACACGCCCTTACAACGTTCGAATTCGTCCGCGTGTGGACAATACTGTATTTACTTTTTACACGCCCGATGTCGGGGGAAAGATCTTCGATCGATCGTGTGATCGTTTCAACCGAAATGTTCGGCCAATGACCTGCGCGTCTACAATTTTGTGAAGACCAAGTTTGGCGTCCTTGTAAAATTTAGAGATTTCTAATAAATAAAAGATATTTTTTCCCAATCTATTCCTCATTGGTTTCCTAATCATGGATCCTTACACACTACACGCTCCGTTTACCTGCGTTCTCGCCGGTCCTTCGGACACTGGAAAGTCTTATTTTGTGCGCGATGTATTAGCACATAGGTGGGAGATGATACAGCCACCTTCCGATAGGGTGGTCTGGTTTTACGGCATTCACCAGAGTCTGTACGACGAGATACCCGACGTCGAGTTTGTGGAAGGCCTTCCGAACGATTTCAAAGACTATGTGGGGCAATCGTCAAATTCGAACGGCACGCTTTTCGTGATCGACGACCTGATGAGCGAATGCGGAAACGATAAGCGAATCACCCATTTCTTTACGAGAGGGAGTCATCACTTGAACCTGTCTGTCATCTTTATAAGCCAACACTTTTTCCACAAGGGGAAAGAAATGAGGGAGATTTCCCTGAACGCCCACTATCTCTTTTTGTTTAAGAATCGCAGGGACTTGAACCAAATCACTCGCCTGGGAAGACAGTTGTATCCGAATCACCTCATGTTTTTCCAGGAGGTGTACCAGGACGCCACGAAGAATCCCTATTCTTATCTGATGGTGGACTTACACCCCCAGACCCACGAAGAGTCTCGCCTGAGAAGTAACGTTCTTCCAAATCAGACTCAAGTCGTATATCAGAAACGATCCTAGCGAAGCTAACCTACAGCAAAGCTATAAAAAATAGCGTAGCTAAATAGTATACTAGAAGACAGGCCCCCTCCCACCCTCAATTTAAAAAAACGACAGTCGTCGTGTCGCGTATTCGATGAGATGACTCTGTCGAAAGCAGACATACAGCAGCTGCGTCTCATCTGTCTTTGTCACAAAAAGTCTAGGAAAGAACTGTTGAAAAAGCTACCCATCTCTGGCATCAGGGCCGTGTGCGAGTGTGTTTTGAACACTCTGAAGGGGAACGTCCCGCTCTCTCCCAAGCAAAAGAAAAAATTGCGAGTCTACAAACACGAACTAAGAAACTTCGTCCAGAAAAAGGTCCCCCTGTATAAGAAACGAAGAATTCTCGTCCAGAAAGGCGGATTCCTCTGTGTTTTGATACCTGCAGCCCTGAGCGTCCTCACCAGCTTGTTCGTCAGGTAACCATGCAGTTTGCCAAAAAGATGATCCTCGTCCCACAAGAAAGATACTCCAGGCACATGGTGTCAGACGATCAACTCTCCGAACTGGACCGCGAACTGAAAAACATCCAGCTCAGTAAGGAATCGGACGACGTTAAATTGAAGCATTATTTACAAGTCCTTCAGAAGCGGTTGAAAGCAGACATCTTTAACCCTCCAGAAGCAACGGTCTCACCTACATCTCTGTGGGCAAACAAGTCCAGTTCTGATTTAATACCTGTCGGGGAATCGTGTCGAATGAGGGCGATTACGGACTAAAAAGGTCGCGCGCTTGCAATTTCCGGGCTTTCGAACGAATGATTCGCTTCGGTGATTTCTTCTTTCTTCTATTAATATTATCCGTCGTCGTCGTCTTTTTTCCTTCTCCAACCATGTTTTTCACTTTGGCGGCCGCCTTATCAACTAGGATGCTTCCGGCTTCTTTTACACGTCGGGTGGCTGCCGTCTTGAAATCTTGACTTTGCATGACATCACTGGCCAGATCGACACCGCTACGTAACGCCTGCTTCCCAACCACCTTGGCACCTCTCTTGAACAGAGGGATGATACCTCTCATCAACGAGCGAAAAAACCCACCCAGACCGTGCCCGTGTTGTAGGGGCTGCCCTGATAATAAGACAGACCGGATCCGGCTTGATTGGTGTAGTACTCTTCTAGGGACTTTGTACAACAAGTGTAGGGGTGATACATGATCACAGCTGCTTCAGACGAAAGTGTAACTTCAACACAAACTTCCCCCTTTCGAATGCCACTTTTTTCCCCGTGCTAGTTCTTATAACGATTTCGATGGTTTCGAAATTACTTTTTTTTTTCGGGGGGACGACCCACGCGTGCTTTGAAAAGATATCGATACACGTCAACAGATATCTAAAACCGTCGTTGTGCTTGGATAGGCTCGACAGATCTGCTAAATCCGTCTACCATTGTTCATGGATCCCTCCCACGACGACTCGATTCGTTTTGAATTTTCGACGAAGTGGCTTGTGTAACGTGTACGAACGCTGGGATTGAAGCCAGTCCTGGATTTTCGCTCTTGGAACTTTTTCTCCCACAGCACGGTATAAGGCATCTATACTTCCGAAAGACTCGGGATGTTCCGGAATCTGGTACGTCGGAGCCAATACTTCCTCGGTCATTGCAACAATTTATAGCGTCAACAGACAGAGTCACGTTGAAACTCATTTACCCGCCACGACACTATACTCCAATATGACTAAAAAACCAAAGGCGTACCATTATTTAAAAAAAAAAAAAAAATTAGCGATCCTGAGAGAATCATGATCATCCACATCAAATCACTGCCAGAACAAAAGTGCGCCGAAGGGATAAAAATAAAAAAATAAAATACCCCTTCGCCCCATAAAAACGAAAATTCCCGACAAGATTCATCCTTTCTCCGACCAAAGGTCAAAGCACCCAGTACGAATTTATTTCCAAATTTTCACATCCCTGCAATAGAGGCCAAAGGTCAAGCACGTCGTGGAAACAGAAAACTTCTCCATATTCCTTATCACCTCCCGGGATAAAGATCGCGATAGCGTGAACCAGCTCATTCCCGCCAAAATCTTATCAGCATCACCCCGCTCTGTCGGTAGCGACTAATGATCATACCCTCTGGACTCTAAAGATTTTTTGAATTCACCTTTAATTAAACCGATTAAAACTATTAGACGCGCGCTCTCAACCAACCGTCTTTTAATAACAACGAATTATATATCATTTAGCCAATTTTCTTTAATTAACGATTAAAAACTAGTGACAAACTCGCCGGCATAATTAACCTTATCAATAACTATAACCATCCGTATTTTAATGACAGCGAATACTACATATCCACCGCTTTCAAGAACAAGATAATATCACGTGTCCTGGGGCCTTTATCAGGGAGTGATGCAGCTATCGCCCCCCCCCTCCCCCCTGAACTGAAATTATATCATGGAAAATAAAAATAAAAAGTACCGGACACTCGGCTAAAAAGAGAAATCGGAAACAAATCGCTCTCCACTTGAAATATTTCTGGATCCGCCTTTGCTATGGCGTACGTATAATTCGTACCTTAACGTTTTTTCTAGATGCCAAGAAAATAGACTGATTCATGAATATGTTATCAGCCCCCCAGAGTGATTGCACCTTGATGGAAAAAAAAATAATTGTTTCGCTCTTCCCAGTTTTATTCTTTGTTAGCTTCCAGAAAGTTCTTTTATTTGAATTTGCAATCTGCAAGAACACACCAATTCAAAAACTAAGTATCGGTATTTTTCATTCCAAATGGGAACTTAGGGTGCTTCTCTGGATATATACCTCATAATAGATAACCATTTGTACTACACCTTGCTGTGAGTTTATCCATGAATTGATAAAGTCGACATGAGTGACTTTTCGTTCTAGCTAACAATGAATGCTTTTGTTTAAGTAGGGTGATGTGCAAAATGGCGGTAGGGTAAAGGCATTCTGTATCTATAAAGTGTAAAATGTCTTCGGCTCGTCATCCCCCACTTTGCTATTTGCATTGTATTACAACCCTCTTTCCTTTTTCTGCTGAGAAAATTTTCTTCCTACTAACGATTTTCCGTTTTATGCAGGTTTTTCTCTTTGACGGGACTGAATAGTACTTTCCGATACCGCGTTAGACAGTTTCCGTAGCTAATGTTAACTACCATTGACTTTTGAAGGGACCGCAAAAGATTCCATTTAGAACAAGTTCCCGCCTTGTAGAGGTTCCGTTTTAGACAGCTTTCACTATATATATATATCTAAAAGTATTTACAAGTACATTCTTTGGACCCAGGCCTCGTTTTATAATAATAAAAAAAAAAAATTCACCGACCGCAGCCTCATAAAAGTTGAGAAACACTAACCTACAGAATCAAAGCCTAGGAAATGTGAAGCTTTTCGAGGCATCCAAACCAATATAACCTGGGAAATCGAGTCCTGGAATACGGATTGGTAGGAAACAAGACCAGCGCTCAGTATCAGTAGTATTGAAACCCGGGTTTCGGCGCGATAAGCGATGATCTTATCTCTACGCTAGCACACACTTTGAATATGATTATCATGCTGCTGCAAAACTAGTTTGGTGCATTGAACAATTAAATGAAAGCCAAGGAAAGGGTAAATGGCAAATAATCTTGAATTGCTTTACTTGGAGAGAGTGCGTAAACATAAAGCGAGAAAAGAA
>QLNU02015359.1:44926373-44963503 GCA_006491805.2 Dysdera silvatica | reverse complement strand
AAGATCTCCATGGTCTGCATCGTGTCCATCGCATTAGTTCGAAAAATCACAAATCACGTCCCTGGACTTGGTGATTTCTATCACGTTCTGGAACTCGGCGTAGACGATGATGGAGATCGTCTTGGACAGCGTCTTGCCGAATTTTATCTCCAGTCGTAGATTTCCCTGGCGTATCAATTGAAAACAGCCATTATCGCAGAGGGCGGTCACCAGGTCGAAAGCGTACAGGGCGTAGCCCTTCGGGTAATCCTCGCGGGTCACGTGAATGCCACTGTCCTGATTCAGCTTCTCGGTACCCGCAAAGAGCGAATGATAGGCGCGAACGTAATGTGTTTTGAGAATAGTCTAGTTCAAAGGCCCTCCCGGGCAACTGGTTGCCGTCTATAAACGCACTTATGAAATTCACGTCGTAGTGCTTGAACTCGAAAGGGTTGGTGGCGTAAGTACCGTTGAAGGCGTCGTTATCGGCGATCGCCAAGATCACCCTTTTGGGCATCTGACCGATGAAGATGTTATCCTGGACGAAACTTATACTCCCCTGCGGGACAGAGTACACCTTGCAGAGAATCCGATCGATGGGGTACTTGGCAGCCGTTCGCTCCAGGGCTTTGGTATGTCCCAATAACACACCGGGGCTGACTTTGTCCTTTCTCCAAAGAGAGAGGCCTGATCTATCATGACTGTAACTGGCACTGGTCGTCGTGGACAACAGGCCAAAATCCGGCTTACTTCGAATCATCTTGATTTTAACGTCCACCAGATTTAACAACAGTCTGTTTCGATAAGACATGTCGCAATGCAGATTCCCGATCAGGTCCAAGACTCTGCTGCTCTTAGTGAGCTCGTGGCGCTTCGCCAAGCCCTCGTTCCCTGGGTCCGTGGGGCTCGTCTGATGCAAGTGTCCGGCTGTGTCCTTGTAGAAACATTCCATCGAGAGCATCTTTTTTTTGGCATCTTCTCCGAAATTTAACAACGTTTCGATATAGGCACGATAGGGGTACGTGTTGGAAGAGGCGGATATCAAACGTTCGTTTAAGCTCACGTCCACCTGAGAAAACAGGGAATGGAGGAAAAGGTTGCTCAGAGATACGATAACGGTGTCGGCCAGGTTAGAACCGTCGGCTTTCACGATCTTCACGATCTTCACCTTGAGGTAGACTTGGCTCGAGGCCAAGTCCATATATTCCTCTCCCGATCCGGAAACGTTGAACTTGATCTGAGCCGTATCCCTGACGGTGGAGAGAGGATGAAACTCCATCCATTTTCCATTTTCTATACTGACTTAGGTGGGGGGAGGGGGGCAAACAAGCCCAGTTCTGATTTGATACATGTCGGGGAATCGTGTCGAATGAGGGCGATTACGGACTAAAAAGGTCGCGCGCCTGCAATTTCCGGGCTTTCGAACGAATGATTCGCTTCGGTGATTTCCTCTTTCTTCTATTAATATTATTCGTCGTCGTCTTTTTACCTTCTCCAACCATGTTTTTCATTTTGGCAGCCGCCTTATCAACTAGGATGCTTCCGGCTTCTTTTACACGTCGGGTGGCTGCCGTCTTGAAATCTTGACCTTGCATGACGTCACTGGCCAGATCGACACCGCTACGTAACGCCTGCTTCCCAACCACCTTGGCACCTCTCTTGAACAGAGGGATGATACCTCTCATCAACGAGCGAAAAAACCCACCCAGACCGTGTACGAACGCTGGGACTGAAGCCAGTCCTGGATTTTCGCTCTTGGAACTTTTTCTCCCACAGCACGGTATAAGGCATCTATACTTCCGAAAGACTCGGGATGTTCCGGAATCTGGTACGTCGGAGCCAATACTTCTTCGGTCATTGCAACAATTTATAGCGTCAACAGGCAGAGTCACGTTGAAACTCGTCTACCCGCCGCGACACTATACTCCCATATGACGAAAAAACCAAAGACGTACTATTATTTAAAAAAAAATAGCGATCCTAAGAGAATCATCATCATCCACACCAAATCACTGCCAGAACAAAAGCGCGCCGAAGGAATAAAAATAAAAAATTAAAATACCCCTTCGCCCCATGAAAACGAAAATTCCAGACAAGATTCATCGCTTCTCCGACCAAAGGTCAAAGCACCCAGTACGCATTTCTTGCCAAATTTTCACATCCCTGTAATAGAGGCCAAATGTCAAGCACACTGTGGAAACAGAAAACTTCTCCACATTCCTTATCACCATGATATCAGCGAACAAAAACTAGTAACGAACTTAATCACGCGCTTATACGGATATAATTATCCGTATCAGTAATAATAACCCTCAGACGAAAATTAATAACGAGGTAATAATATCACGTGACCTTAAAAAATCCTTATCAGTAATAAATATCCTTATCCGTATGATCCTTATGAGTAAAAAACCCTTATCTCCCCCTCGATGACGTCACTTCCGTCCCGGAGCTAACCCTATAACTACTTATAACTTATTTAACCTGTAATCTATGTTTGCATGTTGTGAACGTTGTGTGCATTGAATTTTTTGCCTTAACACAGAACTATTTCAATCTTATTACAGGTTAAAAATGGCAGAAAGAACAGCCTATTAGTAATGTGGCCCCGCACAACGCTATTATTTTCAATAGTTATTTCCATTTTTTTTACCAACCTCTCACAGTGGCGCCCATATGAGTAATTCGAGGTGGGGCTGGACAAAATTGTTACACCCTTTAAGTGTGCTAAACATTTTGGTATATGTACAAGATACTAAAGTACTACAAAAGTAATTGATACTGTTTGACAATTAGTAATGAGCTAAAAAGTATTTTATTTTAAAATGTGACTGTAAAACTTTCAAAAGTAAATGTATGGCAGAATTGGGCGAACTGCATTTTTTAAACAAGGGCTAGGGGGGCTCAAGCCCACTCTTCCCCACATAAGTGTCCATGATCTTTCATCAGCACCGTAGCAATTCAAAAATTATGGGGAAGGGAGTTAGGCAGGAAGTTCATAATGGGAGATTCATAATATAGGCTTAATGGGATGGGTTACAGAGCTACGACTCATATATTCCTATGTTAAATATACAAAATTTCATTGCGATGGGGGAGAGTTATAACCCCAAAAACCGCCCCCTGTCTAAGTCTATGGGTGTAGGTAACTTTAAAGAGGACCATGTGATGCTTTGTTGTTGTTGTTGTGAAGTTGGAGATGAATTGAGAGAGGTGGACGCCGTAGGTGACGCTGTCTTCCCAGTGCGACGCGGCTTTAGAAAAAATAGTGCGTTTTAATAGCCAATGCGGGAGATTTAAGCCCGTAAGCACCCTCTTGTACGCCACTGTTCATCATTAAAGAAGAGGGTTTTCCAGACTCTCTTATAGAGAATACTGTCAGCCAAACGCATTAATTCACTAATAATTAAAATTAGTAGTATTGAAATAGAATACGAAGAACCAGGGAAGAAATTTAGATATAAGAGATTATGAACCGGTTAAAAAAAAGTACCCAAACTTTCGCATGCATCAGTAGCAGTCCTTCATCACGAATAACATCAACGTTGGGTTTCTGCCTTTTTTTTTTTTATCCGAAATTTCTGGAAAACTCCTTTCTAAGAGCGGTCCCACAGAAGGAGGATTTTCCTTCCGGATTATTCTAAAAGGGGTTTCTCAGAAATTTCGGTTAGAAAATAAAAATGCGCAGGTATACAACATGAACATCACTCATGATGAAAGATTGCCATTGAGAAGTTCGAAAGCTTGGAGTATTTCATTTGCCAATTTAGGAATGTATTTTTAGAAATTAATTTTTTGTATGCAAATCAGCCATATTACTAAATTACAAAAAATTCAAATTAATCAAATATTTGTGAAGTCAAATACAGCACTTAACAAAAAAACGGATTAACCAAGTGAAATAAAATTAAAATTAGATTCAAGCTATTCAGGGAAATGGGATTTTCCATAATGCATTTGAAGCGGTTACCACATAATAATTATTATTATTACTATTATTGTTATTACATTAAAAATTCCCTACATCGAAGTTCTGTGTGTCCCATGGGCGCCCATACTAATACTTCTAGTGTGTGGGGTTGAGAAACATTAACAGGCCGAGGGGGCTGAGAAAAATGATTAATTTCGGCTCGGAGTGGTTTCCATTTGATTACCTAGTTTTCAAAGCTGTCGATTTTAATGAATATACAAGATACCAAAAGGCTACAAAAATAATTGATACTGCTTGACAATTAGTAATAAGCTAAAAAGTACCTTATTTTAAAATGTGACGGTGAATTTTTTTAAAGTAAATGCACATCAGAATCAGGGAAATCAAATTTTTGAACGGCTAAGGGGGGACCCGAGCCCCTCCCTGCCCCCCATATGGGCGCCCATGGAGTATCCTGGTGGTCATTATATTAAGAATGTGTTTCTATATATTTTTCTTCTTTAAAGACAAACCGCATGTTTTTATTCTTTGAACATTCCACAGCGTCATGGTTTTAATTTCGCAGGAAACGTTCCCGATGAAGCACTTGACGGTATTAGCAAGCGTGAACACCTTCTTGATGAATCGTCATTGTTGTACTACATTTCGCGAATTGTTGATGCTGTGTTTGTCAGTTCGCTGCTCAGTCAATTCGTTTATGTTCAGCAA
This sequence comes from Dysdera silvatica, assembly GCA_006491805.2. Taxonomy (NCBI): domain Eukaryota; kingdom Metazoa; phylum Arthropoda; class Arachnida; order Araneae; family Dysderidae; genus Dysdera; species Dysdera silvatica. The sequence continues at coordinate 44,958,885 of QLNU02015359.1, read as the reverse complement.
CACCCTGTTGCCAATTTCTTTGTTTGATTACGTCATAGCATTCAGAAATTCCGGTTGGTCTCCCAGCCACTCGTATTGTGTGGCGGGACTTAATAACTCTTAGCAACAAATTAGACGCGCCGCCCCACAAAAGCATTGCCCCCGCAATGCGCCTGTTAGCTACGCCCCGAGTATTACGTCTTTTATTTAGCTTCTAAGGGCAATACAAATGGAAATGCTCTCGGCGCCATATTTGGAATACAAAAGGGAGACGATTGACAGACAATACATACATTAAAATAACACATAGTCAGTTGTCGCACTTAGACGGTACTAGTTGGTTCTCCTATTGGCGAGCGAGGCACTTAACAACATGTCAAGTACAAATCAGACGTCGCAATTGACTAATCATATTCAATGTGAAACACAAAGAGAAAGGCAAACCAATATTTGTTATTTGGGAAAAGCAATCTTCTTTCAAATCACTCGTAATTGGATATACAACTACTTTCGGGATACGGTACAACATCGATTTATTAGAGCGTCTGTTATTAACTAGATATTCATAAAAAGGCTTAATTATCAGAAATTCGGATTATCGGATCTTATTTCAGTCCTCATCAGATCCGATAACAGGCACGCGACTAAATATTAATGATAACAATAGTCGATAAGAAAGTCTCAAATGCCTGGTTGACACATGGAACTTTACAGCCTGAAACTGAAGGTTTCATGATTGCCATACAGGACCAAGTTATCCGGACAAAAATCTACATAAAATACATCCTGAAGAAAATCTTGGACAACGATAATGCCGGTGATAATGCCAGTGATTAATGCCAACGATTAATGCCAACGATAGTACCAGTGATTAATGCCAACGATAATGCCAACGATAATGACAGTGCCACTTAACCACAGATACAATTCAACACATTACAGCAGGTTGTAAAATATTATCACGAACTGACTTACAAGCATGCCCATGACCATGTGGCCAAAAGTTAGCTATCAGAACTGGTCTAATAAAACTAAACTACCCTCCTACAAGTACATATGCCAGAAAGTACGTTAGAAAATAAAATACGTAAGCTGTACTGGGATAGGACAATAATAACCAACAAGATACCACCACACAACCGCCCAGATATAACCCCAATTAATAAAATTAGCAAAGCCGCAAGTATAATATTATAGGGATAGCAATCCCAAACGCAAATAACGTACAAAAAAACACATACACAACAAAAATCACCAAATATCAAGATCTTAAATTTGAATTTAAAGGCATGTGGCATATGGAAAGAGAAGGCACTGTACCTGTCGTTTTGTCAACTGCAGGCCTAATACCAACCGCACTATACAGAAGCTTGGAAACACTTGAAATCGACCCCAACACCTACATTGAGCTGCGAAAGGCCACAATTTTAAACACTTACCGAACAGTCGGGAAGTTCCTGGACACAGCACCCGAATAATCTACAGAAGAGAAGTCCTGAATACTTGGCACTGCCCATTTAAAGCCTGTACAGCCAAAAGAGAGAACGCGCATAAAATACTAATGATAATAATGCAGGAGACTCGCATTTTTACGAATTTCCAATTTACGAATTACGCGTGAGCAAATGTTGATTCACGAGTACGAACTCTCAACTTTATGTATTATTTTACGTCGATTTTTTTAGGGGAAGATGATCCACATGAGTTCATAAAATCCACTGTAACCATATTAGTTCAACTTGTAAAATATAAACATCATAAAAGAGGGACGGAGAACTTGCTTGGATGAGTAAACTTGTAGAACTAAATAGAACAAGTTAACGTATATCAGCAAACGATATGACTTGGATTAATGGTATACGAGTCCACTGTACCATAGAATGGCATACTTTTTATACACGGGTACAAAGGCGGCCATCCTTATCGTCAAAACAGGAGAGGAAGATGCATTATGACGGATCCATCAGTCAAACAACATCAAGCGTAAACGACGGGAGAGCGGTAATATGCTTTCCGGGCAAAAGAATATGGAACGACTTTTAGTATCACGACAACGAGAGGAGGTGGGGAGATAGAGGAAAACATGGAAGATACAGAGGGTAAATACAATGTCTCCGTCTAAAAAACAAATGAAAGTAAACTTTTTTTTTTAATAGAAACGTGTATATATGCCACGGAAGTGGTTACGGAATGCTGATTTAACATAAAGGTTTTTGTTGGGGGGTGAGGGTAATGATGGCATGTTTGTTTGTGGTTTTACGGCTCAAAGACTACAATGGTCATGCTGCGCCGGGACCTACTGTTTTCCGAGGAATCCGAACCTCTTATGGCCTAGGGAACCAAACCCCGGACTACAGTGAGCAGTGCGATCTTTTATGAGATCTCTGAGTAAGCGTTCTTTTTGCACTGCTGGGAGTCGAACCCGGATTAGCCGCGCAATAGGAGAACGCGTTACCACACTGCGCCACCGCAGGGCCTGGTAATGATGGCGGAAAGATGATTTGGTATGCTTAATACATTAAAAACTAGTATGCATTAAGGCAATTATTGATGATATAATTTAAAAATACTGTACATACTTTTTCAAGAACTTTGGAAACAAAGGAACGGCTTTAAAAAGCACATGCGATTTAGCATGTCTCATACCATAGACGTAGGCAGAGTCGAGTAAGCAGGTTGGCGCAGTATAGCCCAGATGCTCTTGCGCCATAAAAAAGCCAAACAATCAACCAATCAAGGTTGCAGGGCATAGGCTAAGAGGTGGGAGTTACAGAGAAACAGCTCATACATTCTTATGTTAAATACACAAAATTTTATTGCGATGGGGGTTACAACCTAAAGCCACCCCTGGCTACGCTTATGTCTCTCTACTTTTTATGTGAAAGACATTGGCCCGCTTCCTCAATCCATAGACAATTTTGTATTAATAAAATTTCAATTTAAAATTATAAATATACTCATGTTTGTAAAAATTGTAACACCATGAAGGACTCGTCCGAATTGAATGAAATTTAATGTACAAACGACCTGTGTTGATACAAATAAACGATAATTAAAAACAATTTGACTGACAACGTTTTTTAAAAATGTAGTTAAAATTTATTTACATTTAACTACAAAAAACGTTGCCGCTCAAATTGTTTTTACTTATATTTTGTATAGTGTTCTCACGAATGATTCTACGAACAATTAAAATTACAAAGCAAAAAACAATATTACATGTCGGAAAGCAATATTTGGTGCAGCCACCGCGCGCTGCAGTAAGTGGTGATATAGGACGAGGAATGGAATCAAACAGACGTCGAATGTGTATGCCTGTGGAAGAGCATTCCAGATTGCTTGTGTGCGACCCCAAAGTTCATCTGTAGTAGCTATGGGACGAGGATCACGAGCGAGACGCCGACCAACGAAATCCCACACATGTTCAATCGGCGACATATCCGGCGAGTAGGCAGGCCAAGGAAGAAGCTGTATCTGTTGTGATGAAAAGAAGTCTTGAACATTCCTGGCAATATGTGGGCGGGCATTGTCATATTGAAATACAGCTCCGGGAATGCCTTGAAGGAAGGGAAAAACTTTGGGCTTCAAAACTTCATTGATGTACCGGTTGCTGTTAAGATTACCCACAATTCGTAGCAGCTGAGATCGTCCATGATACGCAATCGCACCCCAGACCATAACGCTGGGGATTCGTCCACTATGACGTTAGATAACGCACTCCGGAAGGTGGCGTTCACCGGTATAGCGTCTAACACGGATGCGGCCATCACTGTGCCCCAAATCAAAGCGAAATTCATCAGAAAACACCAATTGTTGCCAATCAGCACGCCAGTCTCTATGTCCATATGCCCATTGTAGACGTAGACGCCGATGGTTTTGCGTCAGGGGGATCCTGTATAAAGGAACTCTTGCACACGCCGACGAATTGATGAAGCACACAATTATACACCTGTAGCAGTGCACTAACGTTCTGCCAACTGTCCAGATGAAGCAAAACGGTCCGTCACCGCCATGCGGACCAGGTGTCTATCATCCCGTGCTGACGTCACCTTTCGGCGTCCACTCCCGGATTTCTGAGTTGTCTGGTTCTCTTGAACCCACTGCTTCCACACTCGCATCACTGTGCTGCTGTTACGCCCCATACGAGCTGCTATTGCACGATAAGAAAACCCTCCTTCACGAAAGCCGATCATTCGTCCCCGTTCAAACTCCGTAACTTGCTGAAATGTCGTCCTCTTTCGTCGTAGAGGCATAGTGACGTCTCATGTAACGTTTACCACTAGCAGATAGCCATACACGCCCCGCTACAGCCCTCTATTTATACTGCGATGACTCTGAAATTCTAATCATTTGAATAGCATACCCTAATTTGCATTTCCTGAAAGTTTCAGCTCAATCACATGATTCCTTCATGGTGTTGCAATTTTTACACACAGGAGTACATAAACACGAGGTGAATGACAACAAAAGCCGGAGAACTACCCGGGGCAGGACCGGGAAAAAAACGAGTGTGAAAATTATTTATTAAAATCAGGAAATACTCATAACATTTCAAATAAATAATTCAAACTTCATAAAATAATTCATTAACATTTTTAATGTGCCAAAATCTTTACTCGAAACTTCACTTATTTACATGTCATTATTCACTTCAGATATTTTTATTTGAGACATTTCTATTCTCTACAACAAACATTCCCAGCATGCCGTTTCCAGATATTTGAAACGTGCCCCATTTCTCTTAATACCGGTCTTTACAACTATTCTCCTGCTAGTCATAGAAATACAAGTATAAGAGAGCGTCAGAGATACGTATCCTTGTCTGTTAAACTATCCTCGGGGAAGGAAGGCCCGTGCAATTAAAGAAACCTCGTTTCCAAAGAGCACGGACTATTTAAATAGCTGGAAATAAATATTTTACAACTAAATCTCAAACAAATCTGTTTTGTTCATTTAAAAAGAAGTTAGAACGAGATATTTTAAAATGAGGTGAGCCACCAAAAATCATTTTCGAAAGGACAATTCCGCATGGGCCAAATGACCCACATGGGAGTAATAAAAAAAGTATGCTCATCATCATCGAAAGTAATTAAAGATTGCCCAGATCACGTGATCATCCAAAGCAATTAAAGTCGGAAGTCATGTCCCTGGGCACATAAGCAAAGGAAGAAATCGTAATGAGAACCTTTATGACGAAGAGTAAATATTTAAAGCCAGGTTTACCCAGTACTATAGAATAAATTGATGTAGTATGTGCTGGGTAATTCCGAAATGTTCCTCCAATTCTTTCTATCCGCAACAGAATTTTCTTAAGATTATCATAGATTTGCTCTGGACCGTCTTCTGGAGGACGGAAGTGAAGAGATATGTATTGACATACTTTTGCATGCCTTGATCCTAAAGAAGTGCTGATATGCTTCAGCATACCTTAATTCCACAGAGACACTGACGTCATGTTCTTGCAGATTTCGTTTGATCTTACAGACACGCTTCTGCAGACCCCGATCTTACAGAGGTACACGCTTCTGCAGACCCTGATCTTATAGAGGTACTGACACGCTTCTGCAGACCCTGATCTTATAGAGGTACTGACACGCTTCTGCGGACCTTGGTCTTATATAGAGCTACTGGCGCGCTTCTGCAGACCTTGATCGTATCGTACCGTTACGTTTCTACACATCTTGATCATATAGTTACGTTTCTATAGATCTTGATTCTACAACCACACTTTTACAGACCTTGATCATATAGTTACGTTTCTATAGATCTTAATTCTACAACCACACTTCTACGGATCTTGATCATATAGTTACGTTTCTATAGATCTTGATTCTGCAATCACACTTCTACAGACCTTGATTCTACAACCACATTTCTGCAAACCTTAATCCTACAGCCACGTTTCTGCAGACCTTGTTCTTACAGCAGCACTGATATGCTTCTGCAGACTTTTACTCTACAACAATGTCTACAACCTTGATTCTACAACCAAATTTCTGAAGACCTTAATCCTATAGACACGCTTCTGCAGACTTTAATCATACAGCCACGTTTCTGCAGACCTTAATCATACAGCCACGTTTATGAAGACCTCAGTCCTACAGAGGTACTGATATGCTTCTGCAGACTTTTATTCTACAACCACATCTTCATAGATCTAGATTCTACAAGCACATTTCTGCAGACCCTGATCCTACAGACACGCTTCAATAGACTTGACCCTGCAGGCACGCTTCTATAGACGTTGATACTACAAAGATGGTAATATATTTTGGTGGGCCTGCATATAACCTAATACGCCAACAGAGTAAAAATATATACAATAATTTTTGCCACCCACGTATTAATTAGCTCAAACTAGAGCTTTATTCGTTTTGGAGAAAAAGAGACGCTTTCCCCATCCTGGATTCGAACCAGGGTCCCTCCGTTTAGCCCGGAGTGTCTTGGACCGCTAGACGAATGAGGACAGGAAACAACGCTCTCTTTCTCCGTATGTAAAGGTGTTAAGGTATTATTACCCTCCGCAGGGATAACACAATTGCCAAATATGGTCAACACAAGAAAGCCTCCGGGGCGAGAATTTTGTGAGTTTTCGTGGGGGAATTTATTATACTATAATTTTTGCCACCCACGTATTAATTACAGCTCAAACTAGAGCTTATGTAATTTTGGAGAAAAAGAGACGCTTTCCCCATCCTGGACTCGAACCATTCTCTTTTTCTCCAAAACGAATAAATCTCTAGTTTGAGCTATATGTACGTGGGTGGCAAAAATTATTGTATAATAAATTCCCCCACGAAAAACTCACAAAAATCTCGCCCCGGAGGCTTTTCTGTGTTGACCATTATTTGGCAATTGTGTTATCCCTGTGAAGGGTAATAATATCTTACAGTAAAAATATACTTCGATTACTGAAGCTCTATAGTTTACCACATATGGATCCTCATTCTCAAGATCAACAAACTCATCAAATCGAAGAATGTGCCCAAGCTATAAGCATATTTTTATGCTCGTCATGAGTAACTAGGTTTATTGCGGAGACATGGATAATATGTTATAGCAGCGTAATTGCAATACTACATACACTCACATATTTTATGTGCAAATGTGTAATACTACATATGCACATATTTTATCGCAACATGGAGAGAGAAAACAGCGCGATATTTATTTAGATTCAGGGGAATCGAACGTAATTCACATTAAAGGAATTGATTAGGATAAGGAAAGGATTGGAGTAGTTATTAACCGGTTATTTTGAGTTTTCAGAAGTTATTTATTCAAGCAATTACCACAACATCCGTTCCTCTATTTCTGCTAATGAGAGTGCTCCTGTTATTAAATTGAGCAATTCCAAATACAACGAATTAACTAGAATGAAATCTGGTTAATCGGTTTAGTTATCTAATAAATAGTTTGCAAGGAAAATATTTCTCTGAGGAATCTGGCAACACAAACATGGGTTTGAAAATGTTCGGCGGGAAACTGTTTGGAGAAATTTTCTCTGAAAACAGCGAAACGCAATTTAAGACAGCGAATTAGATTTCAGACAGCGTTAGGAAATTCGGCGCGAGTACAATAACGTCGTTTCAGGCATTAAACAATGTTGGGTTGGAGCGTCCATTAGATTTTATAGTTGTTGGGAGAGACAGTCATCCTCCAGAGGGCGCTGATAAAGGGGGCGGGGTGGGGGACGATTTTAGGATTTTTACATTAGATTTCAGGACAAGGTGTTGCCGAAAAATAGGATCAGTTAATACTTAATCCCAGTTGCTGTTAGTAAAGGTGACCAAGAATTCGTTTCCAAGGGACATAAAATGATGGAGTTCTTAATGTTTAATGATACCAATGGGGCCATTAAATTACATGCAAACCTCCAGTTAAGAATTTAGAACGATTGAATTTTCTCCAATTTCGCATAGTCACCTTTTCCACAGAACTGAATTAAGTAGACTAGAACAGTGGTTTCCAAACTTTTTTTCCTGCAGAAAGCTTCTCTTAAAACAGGGTCTTTAACATTTTTAGTCCAAGGGCCAATTTTGCTTATTCTTGTAGGCCCGCGGGCCGCACTACTGTATCAGCAATATGACTGAACAAAGGCGGCTCGAAGAATGCATCCACCTCCCCCGATCAGCCTTTGTTGGCAATTTTTTTGTAGGTCTCTAGGTTAGTTTTGCGTGCCCACCCAAAAATATTTTCTGTATTCGCCTCTAAGACTATATATATATATATTACAATGTAAAATTACTCATGGAAGCAAAACACATTTACAATACTTTTAGTTATTAATATGTAAGACGAAATCAATCCTTTTAGCGAGATTTTTGTCACTGCTTATTTCTAACAATCCTGTATTTGAAACTGTAAATGAAATTTCGTCTGTGGTGAGGTTTTCCTAGACTTAATACAGCACCAATGATAGCCGTGGGAAAATTTCAATTTGCGTATGGTTCCCAAAGATTTTCAGCATTGTTATCCTACCTTCTTCAGTGAGGTTAGATTTCTTCACATAAGTAAAAATATCTGCAGTCAGAATTTCCACTTCAACTGTGTTTGATATTATGTTTTGCTCTACCTTTACCTCTTACAAAGTTGTTTGAAGACAGTCGCGGGCCACTGCTGTTGCTTTTCTCAAGAGCAGTCTCATCAATGTTACCAGAGTGCAGGGAAATGTTATTGGGATTATCACTATTTTCAATCTTACTTTAAAAGAAGAAATGACCAGTGTCTATTTGAGTAATTATTTTTCGCTTTGTTAGTCCAAGGGAAGGGACCGGGGCCCCCTACGTGTGTGCGCCACTGATGTTAATTCATGTGTTAAAAGAACGAAAAAAAAGGGATACGTTATGCATCAGAAGTTGGCGATATCTCCTGAGAGAACCTCCTCCGTATAGGAAAGTAGTATAGATAGCAAAAAAAGAAACGTTTTCGTTTCAGATGCTAGAAAAAATGGCTTTTCTTTCCATTACTAACAGTCATTCATTTAGCGAACGGATTTTGCTCAAACAATCTGTTTTTGCCGAGTCATTACCCAGAGGAAAGAACCCATTCTCTCAGCAACTCGAAGCACTGCGATTTTTCGCTTTGTCGGACATAAAACGCAGCTGTGTGATATAACAACCCCATAAATTCTTACGAAGGCCAATAGTTCTCCACATAACTATATTTCTTTACTCAAAGCTGGGAAAATTCAACGCTAGTTCTAGTGCTTTTTGGGATCATTTTCTTCGCCATTTACCAAACCTGGCAACTTTGATGAAAGAAAGACTCCTCAAGGCCTTTTATGTGGATTCCCCCATTTCATCGACATCTCAATAAGGTACTTTCGCTAAGATACCATATACCAGTACATTTGTGTAGTATTGTAAATAACATGGACTTATTTATGGCTTTGTAGACAATACTGTTTGTACACAGAATTGAGGATGGAAGAGGACTGGTGTACATGAGAACCTATTCAATGATTAACCGTTTTAGCTGCTGTCCATTCATCATCGGGGATAAAGACTTCCCTTAGCACCGCTACCACTCGCATCTATTTTGGCTTTTCTCAATATCAGTTAAGGCAACATACAGTAGAACTTGTCTAAAATGGCCACCTTTGGGACTGGACTGCAATGGTCATCATAGACAGGTAGCAGAGACGGACTTGGATCATATGGCGGTCGGTGCGAGCCCAAAATCTGACCCGCTAATTATTAATTATTTTCAAAATAATTCGTTTTGTGGCGCAGTTGTTTTTTCATTTGCAAGCATCTCCTCAACAGGCTACCGAGTCTTGTTATAAAAAACACCGAATGTTATTAAAAGACACGATAAAACTAAAATTTCCTGACAACAAATATCATGTAACTAAACTAAACATTTTTCCTGATGAGCCAAAAACAAAATTGTTTTAATATAAAAATTATAGCCTTACATGGATTTTATTAACCTTGAATGTTTTCTGTACACTGAAGTTTATCCATTTTGATATAGTTTTCATCAATTATATTTAATTTATTCTTATCGGTTTCAGAAAATATGTGGAAGTAAGCGTAATTACATATTGCGCTCAGAAAACTGATAAAATGCCAATTTGATTTACTAAAAACTTATTTAAGAAAAAGAGCTTTTAGATCAAATCGGAAATCTATCTTTGGTTCCCTAGCTCACACTGTAGAAAAACATTCCCCGACTTTTCCAAAGAAAACTTTGGATTGAATTTCGGCTTCGTCCCCCTTTCCCCCCTCAGCTCGCCTCGACGGTTGGCTGTGCTGTTTGAGTGTCCTATCCAGGATTACAGCGCCATCTTCGGCGGCCACCCTTTCCCCAAAACATCATGCCCAATAATGTAATATAATGAACTTCCGTTTCGAGAATAAAATCTTCACGTTCGTGTGGAATTTAGTTATTCAAAACAGGTTAGGAAGGTTTTTTCTGACTTTTCCGGGTTTGGCGAAAAAATCTCAGTCCCCGCCCCACAAGGGCAAATTACAAGGGGAATATTTTTTTTTACCGATGTTAACCTGACGCAAATAACCACTTTAATAGTCTTTTAATGTATTAAAAATATTGCATATATTTCAATTCTAGAGAGGGGGGGGCAACTGACCCCCCCAAACGACGCCCATGGTCCCCACCCCGACTTTTAAGAATGATTCTAAGCGTGTGGAACCCTGTATATTGTCGCCATTTTCCCAACAGCTCTCTAAAGGTTAAGACGAGGGTGGGCATGTGTTAACGAGAAGGTGTTTTTAATTAAAGTACAGGGTGTCCCAAATATGACTGGCCTAGTTGAAGAGAGAGAGAGACACCATTTAATGCACTGCGCTTGGGAAAACTAAAAATTTAATGATTTCCCAAACACAACGCAGCAAACGGTGTATCTCTGTCACTTTCCGTTTTCTTTCGATTGATTTTCAAATAGGCCAGTCATGGGACACCCTGTACATGCAGTACACTGTTGTCTTTAGACATAGTGCTTATTACACACTTAATAAGCTACAACAGTGATTCTTGAACTTCCCATACCAAGGCACCCTTTTTCTTACAACATGTTTAATCACAGAAACTTGCTATTAAAATTTGGGAAAAAACCTAAAGGGCTATTATTTATCACTGCTTAGACATAAACATAAAAATAAGCTAAACCCTAAAAAGCTATTATTTAGCACCGTTTAGACATAAACATAAAAATAAGCAAAAACCTAAAGGGCTATTATTTATCACTGCTTAGACATAAAGAGAAAAAAAGCAAAAACCTAAAGGGCTATTACTTATCACTGCTTAGACATAAAAAGAAGTAAAAACCTAAAGGGCTATGACTTACCACTGCTTAGACATAAACATAAGCAAAAAAACCTTAAAGGTCTATTGTTTGTCACTTATTAGCAGGGCCGCCCTTAAGCAGAGGCGAGTGGGGGAACGTGCCCTGGCCCTACGAAATATGTTTGACCGCGGGCCCCACATTAGCTAAGGACGGCCCTGCTGCTTACATATAAACCAGCAATAAATCACTATAAAAAGGTTAGTAATAATTTCCTGTTGTTGCGAGATATTGCTTAAGGTTAGTTACGGCTTTTCGAGGAAGAAAATCGACAGAATTTACAGATATTCTTGGAATTTTGGGCGACGTTTTTTAAATTGATTGGAGAATCTCTGAAGGATTGTCGCGAAACGTACTTTGAGATACACTGTGCTGCAGATTTGAAACAAACTGCAAGTGAACATACATAACACAAAAAGACTACGAAAACCACTCACAAAAATTGAAAATGCAACGTTTCCCCTCACAGGGAAAAAAATAGGGACTTTTCCAGACTTTTCTCTAATTTTTCGGACGAAACTTCTTGACTGATCGCAAACACAACTTTGAATTAAACCTCGGTTTTGAGAAGGAAAAAAAAGCTTCATATTCACGTGAAATTTAGCCAGTCAGAACAAGTTAAGAAAGCTTTCCCTGACGTTTTCAGATTGATCAAAAAATGTCGTTTTTCCCTGACTTCTAGGGACGATTTCCAATTTCCTGACCATTTTGGGTTCTGCAGGTCACGTGCGAATCATTCAACTGGGTTTTGAAGCATTAGGGACAAACACCTTACCATAGATGCTAGGAAACAAAACAATCAATCAATAAATTCCAGAACGCCGCAATAAAGCGAATCATACGATTTTTTCTATTTTTATTTTTAAAAAATGTGATTCGCTTTATTGCGGCGTTCTGGAATCGAACGACAGTAGTCTCCGACTTATGCGTGCGCTGATTACGATACGAACACTGAAGGTAAACGGCATAGACAGTGGCGGATTCACGAGGTGAGGGGGTTGAAAATAAGCAAAAAATGCGATGGAAATAGTTTAACAAGCGCCGATTATGACCACCCCATGACGGAATTTTACAAGATTTTTTCCATTCTATTTTTAACTGCTCGTTAAATCCGGGGTCTAAAGAAGACTTGTTCGCTAAAAGCGGTTAAATTATATTGCGCTTAATCATTATACCAAGCAAAATCCATATTTTCCTCTCTGTATCAGGAACCTTGATAAATGCGGGCTCTTTATAAATGGGTATTACTGCATTTTGCATCCCCTCCCCGCATAAAAAGAAATCCCTCTCTGTAACCATTTCTGGAGTATAGGCCTAGAGTTATTTGCGTACGAGAGCCCACTCTCCAATAATTTAAAGTAAATTGTAATTTTACATATATTGTACTGTATAAATATATGTGGCAGGTCCTTCAGTCCTCCCAATAGTTCTGAAACCAAGTCAATGTTGGAGAATAACACCAATTTTATACTTTCACAATACTTATCTGTGCAACTATTATTAAGTAGATATGGACATAGAGATGATAGACTTGCATGAGTGTATATATATATCATCATCATCATATTCAACCATTATCTATCCACTGCTGGATGAAGGTCTCTCCAAATGCTTTCCACACAAGTCTATCCTGAGCAATTCGCTTCCACGTCACCCCAACCTGTTTTCTTATTTCATCCACCCATCTAGTTTGAGGACGTTTTCTAGGTCTTCGGTGGTCTCTTGGAATCCAGTTCAGAATTTCTGTTGTCCATCGTTGATCAGTTCTTCTTGCAATATGCCCAGCCCATTTCATTTTTTAGTCCTGTAACGTTTCATTCTGTACTGTGCGATACATCACAGCTTCTCTACTGTGAAGTATCACATGTACTGTGCGATACATCACAGCTTCTTTGCTGTGATTTATCGCACGTTTCATTATGTACTGTACACTACATCAGTTTCTTTGCTATGATGTATCGCACGTTTCATTCTGTGCTATGCGATACATCTTAGTTTCTTTGATGTGATGCATCGCATGTTTCATTCTGTACTGTGCGATCCATCACAATAAAGGAACTGACCAATGACTGCACTGGGCTCAAGGATAAAACTAGGACTTCGTGACTCAGTCACGTGATTAATTCTACAGTTTAAACATTTCTACAATCGGTTATAAAAAAAAATCGGCCGTTTATAAAGGTGGTCTTAGTAAACAAATGACAGAAATGGGCAGGCTGCTCACCATGCTATTTCGAGCTGTGAGTTCTTAAATAAAGATTAAAGATCTCAATCATTTTTTCGCTAGATAGAGTCTTTCCTTTTTTAGAATTCTCGTCGTTAGATTTCTATTAATCCGTTAGCAGATTTTTGTTTTAAACTTTTAACTTCCTTTTTTTTTTCTCTTCTCCACATTGTCAAAAAAGCAGCTGCTACGACGACGTGTCATAAATGGAAGAAAATAATCGATTTTTGCGTCTCTTTCACTCGCCATCAGTTTCATTTCGCGAAAGAACCTTCCTTAATAAAAAGTGAAAAAGACGACGAACAGATCTGGCGAATCTGCAAATGACGAGGGATAGAAAATACAGATGATGGTGGTTACTTTGTCTGGCAGAGCTCATTAAAGCCTTTGAAACGGAATATCATAATCCAATAAACAAACACTACAACAATGAATTAAGTCTACAAGTTGAACTCCGGGGGGAGGATAAATGTATTTATGTGCGCGCGTTTATACATAGACGACAACGGAGAAGGGGGTTCGAGCTCCCCTTATCGCTCTGGAAAATTTGTATTTTTTTAAAGTTGATTCCATAAAAAAATAAAATTTCGTGTTTTGAAAGCAATAACCCCCACCCCAATTCATAAACTCACATGGACGCCCATGTGTGCGTTCATTTCATAATCCAAATTACTTCCTCTTACATTATTTAATATACTGTTCGTCTACCACGAAAACTCGCAGGATCTAGTCCATTTTCAATAGGGGTTCCTTTAAGTTGTGGTGAGCCCTGGACAGTCGTCGTAATTTTTCGTTAATGTGTTTTGTTTTTTTCTGATGAAATTTTGGAACGAATCCATCAACATATGGAGAGTGGAGTAGTATGCATTACATCAGGGGTCTTCAACCCGCGGGCTACATACGGCCCGCCAGCTCATGAAAAAATACAAATTGTTTCACACAAATATAAAGTCACTCTGAATCTAAAATATACGTGTATTTTATTCTGTCGTCATTTTCATATTACGTAAAAAATATATCTTAAAACACTATAGAACTAAAGTAACACGAGGTTTCCCTCAATCATATTTTGCTTTAGTTTTCTAGTGTATATGGTCATTAGCGTAAGTTTTATTGATTTGTAGTGCAACAGTGATTTAAAAAAAATTCATCTTAGGACTCATCAAATTCTATTCTAAATATGCTGATATGAACATCTTCCCCACTATCTGACTGCATGCTCTGAAAACGTTACTGTTCTTGAGCACTGACATCTGGGCATAAGCTGATGTAGAAAGTTCATGGGAAGGAGGGAGGGTTACAAGCTTACAATGGGGTGTTACAGAGCTACAACTCTATATGTTCATATATATATATATATATATAAATAAGAACATCTCTCTCATATATATAAGAACCTCTCTCAACTATCTGACTGGGTGCTCTGAAAATGTTACTGTTCTGGAGCACTTACATCATAGGCTGATGTAGAAAATTCATGGGGAGGGAGGGTTACAAGCTTACAATGGGGTGTTACAGAGCTACAACTCTATATGTTCATATATATATATATATATATATATATACACAAAAGTTCGTTGCAGTGGATATTACAACCTCTATCTCTTCGTCAATGTGTCTGTAAACAGCTGCTTTCAAAAATGAACTGGCGCAGTATAGCCCAGATGCTCTTGCGCCATAAAAAAATCCAAACAAACAAACAAAACAAACAACCAAAAATGAAGTTGATAAAATGAAAAGTTAGGACCAGAATAACTGACGTCCACCTTGGAAACACTCTTAGGGTTGCAATATCAAAAATAAGACCGGATATTGACAGGACTGTTAAAAATAAGCAGTGCCAAAAATCTCACTAAAAGGTTTGATTTCTGAGCCCATTTGAGACAGGACGGACGACCTAAGGTGACCACCGAATTACGATACATTTAAACACAACCGGAGTGAAGAAAATTTTTAAAATACATATATATAAAAATATATATAATAAAAAAAAACTCATTAGGGGACACCCATCGGCTAGAAAAATCTGCCCGTGAAAGAGGGGTATTATTGTGGAGGATGTTTCTTGTCAGGAAGGATTTTCACCTGACCGTATGTGAGGGGCGACCGTATTCGAGGGGGTTTTGTTGTATAATTATTACGAGATATAAAGTTTTATTGTCAGAGTTAGTCATTCTAAGTTGAACAGCCGTAGGTAAAACAGGCTGTCAAGGAAAAATGCTTAAAAAAAAAAAAAAAAAAATGGCGGCTTCTAAATTAGAAGGAGGTATAATATAATTTGGCGACTTTTTATCCCTTTAGTGTCCGAGAAAAAGTCAATTAGTCTCTATTAACGGCAGTTAGTTTTCATAAGATGTAATCCCATTGGAGCTGCGTAAACACGTGATTTAAATTTATCGAAATGGAAAGTTGGGGAGCAAAGAAAGCTCGCCAAATGAAGCGAAAGCTAAAGAAGTTGGCGTGCGTTTACTGATCTTAAATCAAGAAGGATGAAGGGCCTATACCTCCGAGGCATTCTAGTCCCTTCCTCCCTCAGCGCAAAAAGGGAAAGCCTCTCTTTTCTGAAAAAGAAATAGAAAAGAAAGAAAATTGGACGTGCACGAGGGACGCCGATTGTAGCAGCATCTCCCATACTTTCTTTTCCCCTTCAACCAGTAACAACTTCAAATGCACTTTCGCTAGGCATTATGTCCAGTACGTGCTTGGCGTTTTGGATTAATTTTCGCCCTTTTGGCGACGGTTGGGGGAGGCCAAATAAAGATGGTGGAAAAATTCACCAAAATTAAAGCAAATAGTACTCGAATAAAAATAATGGCGTTACTCTCAGGTTTCTTATGGAACTCTTAGCTTCTTTTCCTTTTATCCTTCTAAAAGCCTGTTGTAAAATGTACTGCGAACATCACAAAATTTCTGCTCTAGATTTCCACAATGGCGCTCGATTTTAACACATGGTCTTTTTCATTCAAGAGTGCTTGCACCCGAATTTGAGTGCGCTCATCTGAGAGGACTTAAATTTGGATATAAATATTGGAAAAACTATATTAAAGTTTCAATCTCAGTGCACGAAATTTAGCAGCGGGGCGGAGTATATGCCTATCCTCATATTCCTACCAATGACTGGAAAATTTACATGAAAAAGTATGGATATTAAATTTCGTCTGCAAATTGCACTTTACTCCAAAAAAAGAAAAATAAATAAAACATGCAATCTGGCAACGCACTCAAAAACGAGTTTCGTTACTTGCTTTCGTAATGATTTCTGCATTTGTGGAAGAAAAGAAATAAGCTTTTTCGGCGGCAAATTCGATTCCCTTAATATAATGCGGGCAGCATCAACGAGCATAGAGAAATGGCGAGAAAACATTTGGGGGCACACTCACGATTAAAAAAGGTTAATCGATTAAAAAAGACATCCAAGTCCGATTAAAATTGTTAATCAAATAAATAGAAAAAATCGATTAGACTGTATGCTTCGAAATAAATCCTAAAATTATAAATTATAATAATAATAATTATAAATTATAATAATAATAAATCTAAAAATCTTCAAATTAAAAGTTGAGACGATATTATCATAATTGTTATTTTATAAGTAAATTTTTTGATGGAATCACTCACTCATTATATGTGAATATCGTTTAAATCGATGGATAAATCGATCTGGATAAATCGATATTTCTATTCGCTAAAGGTGGGAAAACCCATTCTATGAATGATTCTCATTAATACAGTTAGGAAGAATCATTCAATAATTCATTCAACATACGAAAGGTTTCATTCATATATTCACCTATCTTTATATTTCCATCCCCCCCCCTCCCCAAGAGCTTTTACTCAACAAGAAACAATCTTTTATAGTTAATTACTGAAGACAAATAACCCAACTTCGACAAAATCAAATTTTATAAACCTTCTAAAATTATATTTAATGAACCGTCTAAAATTATATTTAATGAACCATCTAAAGTTATATTTACTGAACTATCTAAAATTATATTTACTGAACCATCTAAAATTATACTTACTGAACCATATAAAAGTATATTTACTGAACCTTCTAAAATTACAATTAATGAACCTTCTAAAATTATATTTAATGAACCTTCTAAAATTATATTTAATGAACATTTTAATTATATTTAATGAACCTTTTAATTATATTTAATGAACCTTTTAATTATATTTAATGAACCTTTTAATTATATTTTTCATAACCCTTTTAAAATTATATTTGATAAACCTTTCGAAATCATTTCATAAACATTCCAAAATTACGCCTGATAAATCTTCTAAAATCACGTTTAATAAACTACCAAGAATTAAACATTTTACAAATTCGAAATATATGTAAAAAATGTTTCATAATTATATCAGACAAAATGTGAAAATTAGTGTAGTTTTTTTAAACGCTATGTGTTTTCAAACACTTAAGAAAATGTAATTCGTAAACTTTTCCCAAATTTTATCCGAAGGCCACTTTTTAAAAAGTTCGATTTAAAAAAACCCTTTTAAACTGAAATTTCACATATAACTTTTAAAATTTGGTTCCATACATCCTTTAAAATTGTATTTGACAAAAATCTTGTAAAATGACTTTGATAAAATTTGAATATTATGTCTGGTAGATCTGTTATTAGTAAGGAGATTAAAATTTTTGGTAGTGAAATGCTTTTAACACCCACTAGGTTTCAGCCTGTTAAATGGATAAAACTAGATTTAACAAATCCAAAGACCTTTAGACCCGAATTGCTTGGGAAAAATCGTCCGCCTTTGAAGACGAATGAATAGAAAAGATTCCAAAGTCCTTGGGGCACAAAAGAAAAGAAGAAGCAAGGAAAAAAAAAAATTTATAGGTCAGTTATTCTCGATACCAATACCTTTGGGAATTGCAGCGCAAGTCCCACAAGCCTTCGTCGGCTGTGTTCGAGAATAGGGGTTGAAGTGATAAACGCAAGTCTTATCCATAAGGAGTTGATACCGCCTTACTTCAGGAAAATCCCTTCCCACTACCCTAGACGTCACCTCCTCGAGTTCGAATGCATTTTCAACGAAAACGTTCCCATATTAAGTGCTACTTAAAAAAAAAAAAAGTTTAAAAGTAACAATTCTATAAAATAAAACATTCTTTTCCGGAAACAAGAAGTCTCTAATTGCAGCAGTATAGCAAAATTCATTAGCGTATGGAGAAAGTCTATAAAAGGGGTTGACAAGTTTATAATTGTAGGTGGGTGGGGTTACAGAGCTATAGGTCTAAATATTCACATATATACAAAACTACAATACCATGGGGTTATGACCCCATCGACATATGCGTAAGCCAGGGAACGTAATGCAGCAATATGCAAAAAAAGCATATATCCATAAAAAGAATATATGCAAAAATGCAATAGGCAACGAAGAACAGAAAGTAATGAAGAGGAATTCATGCATATTGCATAGTATACTGTAATATAGTATTTCTCAACATCTTTAAGGCCGTGGTCCTGATTTATTTATTTATTTTTGAAGACGGGGACCCGCTCCCAACAAATGTGCTCATGAATACCTTTCCGTTTTATTTTAAGTTCATACATTAATCTATCATAAGAATGAATAATTAATTACTGAATAATCATAAAGAGTGTCAGTACATTCCCTCTATTTAATATGCACTTTGCTGATTTGTTACTGGAATTTGCTTTCTTTGTTTATTTGTTTGTTATTTTATGGCTCAAATGCTACAATGGTCATGCTGCGCCGGGACCTACTGTTTTCGGAGGAATTTGAACCTCTCAAGGCCTAGGGAACAAAACCCTGGACTACAGTAAGAGGTGCAATCTTGAGATCTATAAGTAAGCGTTTTTTGCACTACTGGGAGTCGAACCCGGATTAACGGCGCACTAGGCGAACGCGTTACCACACTGCGCAACAGCTGGGCACTGACATTTGCAACACGGAGGTTAGTTCGTTCGGTTTTAAGAGCAGGGGATGTAGGTTCGTTTGTCTTTTTATGGCGCAAGGACAGCAAGGGTCGTTCTGGTGGTCAAGGTCAAAACGAAGTGAGATTGTACGTAAGTTTTAAATGAGAATAAGTTAAAACTTAAAAGGTATTAAAAGTAATGTGTTAAATGAAACAAACGAAACGACATAATATCAGATGCGATGGAAAAAATACATATTAAATAAAAAGTTAAAAATGAGTTCATAATTAACGAACGTTGCTGGCTAAAATCGAAACGAACATAGAAAATATGCAAAACATTTAACGGTTCGTTGCATGTAGCACACATCGGCGCATCTTCGCTCTTTAAAAGATGTTATGGGAGAAGCGTGTGTGGTAGAGAGAGTGACCTCTTTGTGGCGGTCACTCCTAAAGCCAGACCGCCACATTTGAATCTGTGGTTTTACACGATGAAGTTTATTAAAAACTTGCTCGTAACAGAAGATGTATCGCACATTATTGTGATTGGCTTACAGAAACATTTTATGTTTGTTTGTATTTTTATGGCGCAAGAGCATTTGGTCTATACTCATGGGCGTATGCAGAAATTCCCTAAGGGGGGGGTTATAGGCTCAATGAGGGGTGTTACAGAGCTATAACTCACATGTTCCTATACTAAATACACAAAATTTCATTGCAATTCATCAACACCTCCGGGCGTACGCCAATGGCTATACTGTGCCAACACTTTTTACGAACGGTCATAGTGAGCGGTATACCCTTTCTCTAATGCTAAAAGATTTCAATGTTTGAAAATTCTAGATCATTTATGAATACTCACGTATTTAAAAATACACGACTTGACCACTGGCATTTTTTGCACAGATGCCATTAAGCCGCCATGGGACTGAGTTTTCCAATGCATTTGCGACTAATATTCTTCTTAGAATATTTCCACGATAAAATATTTAGTCGTGCAAAATGCTTTGAAAATTAAAAGAAATGACAAATTCCGTTTTCCCTATAATTATCAATGTAGATGCTTAGTAATATGTGAATAAACGTGCATTCGGATGGATGGATGGATGGATGGGGAGTGACCGTCCGTCCGTCCATCCATCTGAAAAATTGCCTTCCCGGATTATCCAAAATCAAGCTGTCTCCCTTTCTAGGAGATAATCAGGGTTTTGCTGCAGAAAAAGTGTATCAAAGTGTAGAACAACTTGTAATGATTGTGAGCACACACTTAAGGCAGGCAGCAAGGCTTTGGTTTTTTGAATCACAGAGGCTTCTGGGTTCCGTGAACGGTGGTTTTCACCGGGTATGACTAAATTTAATAAAATAGAAAACCCTCTGCTTCATAAACAAGCGAGATGTTATCAGGTAAATTTACATTTTATGCGATTTAACGACACGCGGCAAGGCAAAATCGATATATTGGAACACGTCCTGTATTGTTTCAGTCGATACTTTCACCGATAGCGGCTCTATTAAATTAAATTAAAATTGGCCAAATTTCCGAGGCTGACTCGGGAATTGTGAAAATTGTCGGCGAAGACGTTGCCACTACAACCGTCACAAACTCTGCCCGATAAACGTGACGACGGAATTACACTTCCTCTCAGTATTACTGTCGCGAAAACTGGCAACAATTCTCGATAATCCTTCGCTTGAATGAATTAATTAGGTGGCAGACTTTAAAGCCAAGGAAATTATTCGAAGTCGGTTATTAAGACCTGCAAAATTAATTAGTATTAGGATGGTTTTGGAAAACCTTTTGTTTTTGTTTCGAACGAGCATAGCCAAAGCGATCTGTGACATAAGCAGAGGATTAAAGGAACAGAAAAGGAAGCAACTTACTGGCGAGAGAATGACTAATGAATTTGCCATGTAACAACCCGAATATTTTTGCATAATAAAATATCGTTTTGACTCAATATCGCAACAATTTAGCATGCGATATAAGTATTGTCATAACGTTTGGAAGTCTTCAGGTATTACGTAAGCACTATTTTGGCCATTTCACCCCCCTACCCTGGTAAGCAAAAATTAACATTGGCTAACGTAGGAAAATAAGCACAATAGCAACCCCTAGAAGGTGCTTACGTAATACTTGAACGTTCCTTTTCTTATTACGCAAAACGATCAAAGCGTCAAGCTCTAAAACCACTTCGCAAAATTTTGATTGGTGTTTCTTTAAATGCATGTTCTTAAATTTTACTCATTTCACAAACCAGAATTGGAAGATTCTGGACGAATACATAATTCAGTGATTGTCAATATGCGGTCCGCGGGCCACAGCCGACTCGCGAACTGTAAAAACTGGTCCGGCTATAAAGATAAACAAGCGCTCTCATGCGGAACAGGAGAGAGGGAGAAAGGAACGGCTCCCATGATAACGGAAGCCCCTTCCACGTGCGGCTGGTCAAAAAATTTTTATTATGCAGTTTAAAACCCTTGAAGCGCCGTAATTTTTTTACACACAATAAGTTTAATGCATATCAATAAAATTGTCATGCCATTTTTTATTTATTTTTTTTCAATTTTTCCTGGTTTTACGATTTTATATTGATTTTTTAATTGTATTCGATTATCCAAATTTTTGCTTATCCGGATGTCTCTGGTCCCATTAGACGAGTTTCTACTGTACTTATATAGTAAAATTATACAGAGTACACCATATTATTCGCAACCGCCACTCAACGTCTACTGGTGAAAAGTATGATACGAAAATGATTGCCGCCATTTGATGTAGCGCGACGAAATTTTATTGTGCATTACTGTTATAACATAGTCATAATTCCACTATGTAAGTACACGTTATCGATAGTAGTGCAAAAATTTTACTACTATTATTATTTATGATGTGATACACTAGCGTACGCAGGGGGTGTTGATGGGAGTTGTGACCCCCCCATTGCAATGAAATTTTGTATATTTAACATAGGAATATGCGAGTTGTAGCTCTGTAACCCCCCATTGAGCCTATAACCCCCTTACGAACTTTATGCGTACGCCTATGCGTGACAGAGACGAAAGTCTGATTCCAAATAGTTGGATTCTAAATGTCTATACTTTTCTGTCTGCTCTATCAGCATTATATAAATATGTCATCCTGTATTAATTAGTTGACGCTTAACAACTTTGTAATTTAAAGCTTTCTGTATCTCTCTTGGTTCCAGAGTTCGGGGAAATAACTTCTAAATTTCGCCACAGAGGGCGTCGTCATCAGGGGCGTAGCAATTCAAAAATTATGGGGCTCAAGAAGCCTTAAGAATGTCAAGTGATACCGCGTTTTAAAGAGAACAACGTACTGCGTTACACAATGGGGAGGGGGGGGCCCTTTGAGTCCCCCTTTCTTACGTCACTGGTTGCCGTTGATCCCATCTCTAGCATCGGGCATAACCAATTTATCTATTCCTAACTTGTGTACGTGTTTAAAAAATAAATAAATAAATGCCATGATTTAAAAATAAAAATAAAGAGCAGTTATATTTGAAGACTATAACTTGTCTATTTCAAAAAGAAAGATTCGTTTTAAAGCAGTTGAACTGAAATTTATCATTCTCCAAAAGCAAAAGGCAATCTTTTCTCGAGTGGTGGAAGTCTTTAAAAAAAAAAGTGCATTTTTATATCCCCTTCTTCACGAAATAAATAATAAATCTCTCTTTAAAAGATGGATTTAGAGCTCACGACACATATTTATATATTTATTAATTTTTATTTATTTAACTATTGTTATCTTATATTTTATGAACTAAAAATTATCAATAAGAATAATTGTGATTATAATGCATATTCAAATATCTTTACTCTCCAGGAAAGGAGCAGGAATTTAGCACTCTCACTCACAGAATTTTCGATTTAAATTAGAAATATTTCATTGACTAATAAACAGTAGCGTAGTTTACTTTGAGGTCCGGGGGTGGGGCTGGGGCTCGCCAATGCTCTGTACTTAGCATTCATTTATAAATATCGTTTTCCTAGGAGGTAGAATTTTTTGTGGAGGGGGGGTTAAGCTGCCCTAGCCCACCCCTAGATACGCCAATGTTAATAAATGGTAGGTAAGAAAAGAAAAAGAATAAAAACCCAGGATAGACTCCAGTAAAAAAAGATAAGAACTACGAGCATGCAGAAGATAAGACAGTGCATGTTTTTGTTCCCGTTTTCTTCTTTTATGTGTGTCGGGGCCTACAGTTTCTTGAAGTATCCGAATGTGTGCTGCCTTCAGAAATCACAGCCCGAACTGTCGGTAGAGAAATGGCAAGCGTTCGACGCCATTTGGATCCAAACCCGGGTTTTCTTGCATGGTAAACAAATGAATAACTACTACTACTACGTTATTGCAAGACCAAGAATGCGCATGATGTACTCCAGCAGCTAATTTGGCACATCCTTGGACCAACCTCCCGAAAACTGCGGGTTCAAGTCCTATCAGTGGCGTGGCGAGTTCATTTTCTCGAGTATTATTAAACAAAAAAAAGTTGATCACAGGGTTTATATATGTCAAACAATTCAATACATACAACTCAACAGCAGTTCAATTCGCGTAGTGTTCGATTTGTATAAATATATCTACTGCAACGGGCTGTTTGGTCAATTAATACCGATCTCTTCGCAATTTGGTTTAAAAAGCAGTCCATGTACTGCCCCATTCCGCGAAATAACCGGTTTCGAAAAATACGCTTTAAATACGTTCGTAGGGAATTGAGTGTTTCGTCGTCTGTAGCTCAGTTGGTAAGAGCACCTGCCGAGATAGCAGACGGCCGTGGGATCATACCTCACCAGACGCAGAAAAATTTCTTTTCGAACGTTTCACCATCTAACCATGCCATAACATCGGCATTACTATTACTACGCCTAAAAAGTTGATAAAAATTGTTTCTAGTTCATAATATGTAACCATACAACATGTCACAGATTAAATAAACTATAACAACTATTTCTAAAGCCACGCGCGCAAGAAATGTTGTTTTTGAAAGATTTTAGGGGGATTTTTGCTGTTTTCTTTGGCATCAGCAAATAAATCAGACAGAGAGGGTAAAGACCTCCTATATTTTTGGGTAGGTGCCTTTTATCGACAGCTTTCGCCACGTAAGTCACCTTAGATATACTGGAAGTGAACTGTTGTGTCAGTTACGCCGTCGTTTTCTTGCGCGAACAGATTCTATCTCGAATTCTCAGTTGACCATTTAGCAACGGCACCGAAAGGACATAGCTGTCACTTGCCTTTGGGCACAATTTAGCCTCCTTAGGCTTTCAATACACGCAGCTCGACCAAATGGAGTCTTAACTATTATACTTCAGGAAAGAGCCAACCAACAATACGGACTCTGGAACTTGGCGGGCAATCGGGAGTCGATGGGGAATTCTTCGCCAAACTAGCTTTTCATGTCAACGTCACATCACTAATAAATTTCGGCAAAAAAAGTTCTACATTATAGAATTGATCTTCTACAGGTGGTCTGCTTAAAGAGGTTTTATTTTGGGCTGATTAGAAAGGTTTTGTTTATAATATTCCATATACTTAATACTGATAAATATGTTCCTAAATAGACAAATTATAATTTACGTGGGATTTAGAATAACCTTACCTTATACAGGGCTACATATTGCAAAGACGCTTAAATTTACGGGAGTGTACATTTCATAGTCACTTACCTATAAAAAGATAAAATAGGATATTAGAAAACAAATTACACACATATACATGTAATAAATGCACATGCAATAACAAATTATACACATATAAATTATATATGAAATAGAATATTTTTTTTTTAATTCAAGGATTAAATAAAATTGAAGACATAAAATAACAAATTACGAACTACTTATGAAAATAGTGTAATTTCAATTCAATTCAATTTTTATTCGGCGCATTTAAAAAATATTACATATATTTTACATAGATGATATAAAGTGTTACAGTAATATGCCTGGATGACACGGGAAAAAACCTAAGCTTTGACAAAGCCCGTGACACCCCTAGTTATATCAAAATTAGAAGCATCTTAAATGAAACTAAATTAAATTAAATCTAAATTAATACAACATGAAACACTTGGCTAAGGGCCTAACAAAAATTTTCCCAACTCCTTTTTAAACATCGAAATAGAATTAATATTCCTAATGATAACCAATAACAAGTTCCATAATTTAGGACCAATATGGACTATGCACTTTCGACCAAGTTCAATGCGACATACTACCCAAAGAAGGCAGGAATTCTGAGAAGTTAGATAACGATGATTCGAGGTATGGATGGGTATGAAATCAATAAATTTATTAAATTTAATACGATTGAATATCAGTAAAAGAGTTCTATATTTTTTAATTTGATCAAAACTAAATAATTTTTTTTTTCTGTAGCTCAATAATATAAACTGAAGAATAAAGATATTGATTTGGCAAAAGGAGGAGCCAATTTTTTTTTATTTGTTTTTTTAGTTTGGTAATTCGATTAAATTATTTACTGTCTACTTAATTTTATGTGCGTGTACTTAATTTAACACACCACTTCATATAAACAGAAAATACACTATTGTCGCAGCTAAATTTTATTAACGTCATTGACAGCTGTTTCAGTAGCTATGTGCTGCTTTCTTCATAACGAAACGAGTAAATAAACAGCCACCAATAGCAAAAAAAGCTTTCAGCACACACATGCGTTTATTAGATATTGATCACATAGTGCGGAATTTTCTGCGCACGCTACGGTATCTCCACGGCTGTGCTTTCTCCCTTCTTTCGTGCTACAACGAGAGTTTCGTTCTGAAGAAGGCAACACGTGGCTACTGAAACAGCTGTTCGCCATGCATAATTTTTAACACAAACAGCAACAACTTTCTATTTAGAATTGTTTGTTAGTTTTTGCGCAAGTACATCAGAAAATATTTTATTTTGCATTAAATGATTCTTAAAATCAATTCATTTTTACCATAGATTGAATTATGGGTAATTTGGATTGAGACCGATGGCTTTGCGTCATCTCTGAGCCACAACTGATTTACAACGACGCAAGATTACTAGAAACCATACATTCATGAATCTTCCACGAATATTCCGCGAAGCTCTACGATGTATGTTATTAGAAACTGTTCCCCGCCACTGACGTAACTGGTGACGTCATCATATTTGCTTTATACGGGAGGGGGGGGGAAGGTAGGATAAAGTGTCATCATTATCAGTATCATTTTATATGATATGAACGCTGTAAGTTTATGGGAATTTATGCTCCCCAATAAATTGCAATTTCACACGTAATATAACATAAAAATGCATAATATATATGCTTAGGCCCAAGGCAGTAGCCAGGATTTAATTTCGGGGGTCAAGAATTTTTACAGTATGTATTGTTACAATCGGGCAGCATGCAAGGCCGTAGCCAAGTCCCATTAAAAATTTAGTCTGTGGGGGGTACCGGTCCCCAAGATCTCTCTCCAGGATATGGGTATGCTTAGGCCACCCCAATGGTTTTGAAACTTCTACGTTGATGCCAGTGCAAATTGGGCCGCTCCCGGCTTATTAGCGGCCCTTATTGATTTAATATTATTTAATCGGACTTTTTATGTACAGTGTGTACTTCTATACATAAACAGCTGTCAAAATAGAAGTGCTTTTAATCTTTATTTTTAATAAAATAAAACGAAGCTCCCCTTGATATTATCTTTGATCCAAAGAACAAAGGGATAAATTAATAATGTTAATTAATAAAGGATAAATTACTAATGTTAATTAATAAAGGGTAAATTACTAATGTTAATTAATAAAGGATAAATTACTAATGTTAATTAATAAAGGATAAATTACTAATGTTAAATAATAAAGGATAAATTAATAATGTAAAATCAAAGGGATATAATAATGTAATAAACGGTCCCCGGCCGCCCAGGTGCGCAAGCAATTTTTACATTACACGCCAAGAAAGAACGGCCCTGATGGCAATAACTATACAGGGGTATTGAAACGCGTTATTTATAAATTTTAATAAAATAATTGATTTATTGCTACAATTATGTAAATATGGGACTCAAAAAACAATCGAAAAATAAGCTCTCTTAGAATCATCAAAGAAGAATCCGTAAGGATGAATTTGAAAATTTATTGACCACTCTCGCGGCCTTTAACCCCGGCTCACACTAGAAACCAATTAATCGATATATCGATTCCATCGATGATTTCATCGATCTTGGCAGAAAATGCCCGTCGTGGGATCGTTGATTAAGGGCGTAGGGGGAATTTTAAGGGAACAGGTGCGGCTACTTAGCAGAGTGATTAGTTAGTTCCCTCCCAATACAAATTAAGTAGGTAGGGAATAAATGCAAATATACTTTAGAGTACAATGGCATCACTGTTTCTTCGATGGTGCTTATGTACTTACAGCTCGGGAGGGGCAAAAGGGGAAAATTAGATTGCAGGGGACGCTGCTTTTTCCCTCGTAAAAATCCCTTTCTATTACTTTATGATCCACCGTAGCTCTCATTTGTTTCAGTGGCTTGTAGAAATCCGAATGTTATTGAATCAAGGAGTGGCTCCTTGCAATTTAAGAAGTCGTGGGGGGGGGGGGGGGTTCTCCCCCCCCCCAGTTACCCAGCCCCGGAAGGTGAACAGAAGAAGGTAGAAAGAAAGAGGAATGATCAGCGTTAGCAGAGGGTAACTTGCTTCGAAGAGGGGGTGATTACCGTCAGGCAATTTATCTTCATCTGTTTCACGCCCCCCTCATCATCGCGAAAATTGGGGCGTGGTTTTGCCCCCTCCTCCTCCTTTACAAACAGCAGACCTGCTCCGATGAAAGAAAATATTTGTTGAAACTAGAAGAACAAGATTTTATTATCGTAACGCGCATAACACACAGATGGTCTTGCTCCAGTGCCACAAGGTAACGTAGGGACAATAGGGAATAGAGAGGGAGTAATTTAGGAGGGAGTTTCTCCCTCCAAATCAAGCGAGTGGGGAAATTTTTCCCTCACCGCTAAATTATCGTTCACGACAGATAACAAATACGAGTAGAAAAAAAAAATGAATTGCGCAACAAGACAAGGCCTTTTAACACCTTTTGGATGTTTTTGTGTCTTTCGAAAAGAGGCCGAGATTTTCGGGAAAAATGTTCAACAAAATTAAACAAACGCTGAATTCCTGTGTTGCCAAGGTAACAGTAATTTCATCAACGCGAATTAATAGCAGTTTAGCTACAAAAACGCCAGCATAAATAGCGTAAATTGATGCGCAGTATTCAACTGTTGCATTGTGCTAGGTTTTCTATAATTTATTAAATTAATGTGAATGCCATTAAATCAATAAGTATACATGTCAATCAATAAATATATAGCTTTTTAGGGAGATTTGTTTGTTTTTTGGTTTTACGGCTCAAAGACTACAATGGTCATGCTGCGCCGGGACCTACTGTTTTCCGAGGAATCCGAACCTCTTAAGGCCTGGGGAACCAAACCCCGGACTACAGTGAGCAGTGCGATCTTTATGAGATCTCTGAGTAAGCGTTCTTTTTGCACTGCTGGGAGTCGAACCCGGATTAGCCGCGCAATAGGAGAACGCGTTACCACACTGCGCCACCGCAGGGCTAGGGAGATTTCAAGTATCATGTAAGAACTTTGGTGGGGAGGGGTTTTTTATTTTACTTATTTTTCTATTATTGACCAATGATAGTTTTTGCTTATCGGGGGGTATAAATTGCTTACGTAATACTTGAACTCCCCCTTAGTGAAAACTACGCTATATAAAAGCTTAAAGAACATTCCCACGATTTTTAACATTAAAAATGTTTCTTTTAAGGGAAAAAAAAAAAATCCATAAAATTGCCATGTTTTTTAGGTTATTTTTCCAGAATATTTTTTCGTAGCATTCTTTTCTTCAAATTTTTACACCAAAATTTTCGCCGAAAGCCGCCAATTTTAAAATAACGTTTTCAACGTAAATTTGCCTTTGTTTAATTAAACGTTTTGTTTTTTAATTCATTATCTGCCTATTGAAACAAGCAGAGAAGCAAATTTGTTTATATCTCCAGATATTCTTCTATCACTAGACAAGCACATAATTACAATGCCGCCTAAGGACTCCTGACAACGACATTTGTTTGCAACACTTGGCTACGTTTTACCTAGAGCCACTAGATTCCTAGGCCAACGCATCAGCCGCCATGTTGTTATACACCTGCGGTTTCATTTATCTTGGCGATAAAGGCTTTCCACATTGGCTCAATTATCGCCATTTTAGCATGAAAATAAGAATCGGCGATTATTCGACGAATGTAAACATTGGCGCAACTTTTAAAATGTCGCCAATAAATACAATTTGCAACCAGGATCACGTGATACAATGGCAACAAAATGGCGGATACGCGCCAGCTCCCTTTTTTAGAAGCCTTAGTTTTACTGACCGCCAAATCTTTGTGCCAAAATGTGCCAAATGTGCTTTTTTCACATTTAAGCTGCTTTACATAGTGTTACGTTGATTATACGTTTATTTCATTAGGGGCCGTTCAAGTATTACGTCTTTGGGAGAAGGGGGTGGGGTTGAGATTTGCTTATTTTTGATGACAACGGGGAGGAGGGGAGCCTCAACCATGCTTACGTAAGGCACAGAAAATAATAAAACCAACACATAGTCAGGAAATGATAGCCACCCTGACAGAACTACAATACTGTGATGCACGACAGGCACACTACGAATGAAAAATATGAGATACACGTAATCACAATTAAATATTTAATTATTTAAACCAGTGGCTGGCTGTCAACCTTTTTTCGCTCGGGGGCAACCTTCTAGACTCCCTGTGGCCCCTCTGACGTTTTTAAATTATAACCGCTGCATTATTTTTAATAAATGCATTTTATCAAATCCACTTCTTATTTATCCACTATTTGCTTACAACATAAGAAATACGTAATAATATGCGACAAAATATTTTATAATAAAATATATATTTTTTTATAAATATATAGATAACCAAATTCTTACGTAAGCAGGAAAGTGGGGAGGTCAGGCATTTGCTTATTTTTCTAACAAGGGTGAGGGGGGGGGGGAGTACAAAATGGCCAGAAATGTGCTTACGTAATACTTGAGCGACCCCTTATAGCGAATATGCAAAGCGTTTTCGTTGATAGAGATTGGACGCTTATTTATATGATGGCTGCCCCCGAGAAGTTAAAAAACGTCTCACTAATGAATATTTGTCATTTAAAATTAAATCAATTCGCTAACCGCTTTTTAAAGAATTAACGCCGCAGGCCTGTAGTCAAGCCGGGGCCATCAGGAGCATGGCCCCGGAAGCCAACGTGGGCCCTCATGGCCCCTTCTCTGAGAGGTGATATATATTTTTTTCTTTTCTGGGGGAGAGGAGGGAGGCGGTTGAACTTCCAAATGAAAAAAAAAAAATGAAATAAGAACGCATTTTTTTTGGTACTTTCTTATTACTTAATTATTTTACAAGATCACTGCTGAAAAAAGAAACTAACGTAAGCTACTATTATTATTTTTTTAATAATCGAGTCAGGATAATGAAGTATAATTAAAAAACTGTACATTAAAAATGCACAAAATCTTATTAATCTGGATTTAGAGAACAATTTTTCTGGCCTTCCGATTAGCAAAACTAGTTTGGCAGGCCCCCCCCCACAGCATAGGTCAGTGGTGGACAAATGTGGCTCTAAGAGCCGCATGCGGCTCTTTGTTGAGTTAAGTGCGGCTCCAGTCGAAAATGTAAATCCCCCCCCTTTTTTTTTAGAACATTTTTTACGAATCTTGTTAAATTGACTAAGAAAGTGAATCGGTTAATGAAGAATAGAAGTTGTACGTAATCGCTTCAAAAGTAAATCTTTTGTTGCATTAATAGGTCCGTCCAGGAGTTACTATTAAATTTTGAAATAATTCTTTTATATATTCTTTCATTTAACGTAGATGGTGCGATATGTAGGTCAACATATCACACCCTTACGACGAAAGTGTTACAACTCAAAATTCGGTGAAATTGACTTAATGTTACAACCAAATGTAGAAAACGGTGCTGCATCCTCCCGTGAAAACCGTTAAGCCATAAGTTATTCGGATTTCCACAAGTTGGCACATGTCATTAGATGAACACAGTATCCCTCAATTCAATCAGAAACAGTTTTTTGCGTTTCCTGAAGATTGGGATTTTTTGAGTTGTAACACTTTCGTCGCAAGGGTGCGATATGTATATGTTACATAGCACTTAAGACTTTGGTACAATATGTAACCATATTAATTAAATTTGTATATTTAATACTATGTAACTATGGCATGGCTCTTTATAACATATGACAAATTGCAATGCGGCTCTCATTGACCTCATGCGTGTCCACCCCTGGCATAGGCCCTCGACAACGGGGACCTCCGGGCTGTAATCCCTGCTGCCTCCCCCCCTCTCGTCGGCCCTCCGTGGCCCCAATTACCCCATTAATCTATTTATATGTACAGAACAATCCTCGGGTACCCTGTGCCCACCCCCCTATGCCCTTTGCCCCACCCAGTTTGCCCTTCATCCTAACTACAGGTCTGTAACGCCTTCTTCAGGTGTTCACTGTGAACGTATTCGACTGACAAGGCTCCCGAAGTTTGCAAAATTTTGCTGCCGGACTTTGATTACTTGATGTAAATTACCCGGGGTCACCGTGCTGCCATGGTATTTCAATCTCCCACTGGCACTCAGGCGGACAGTTCCAGAAATAATATTTTGTGTCACACGAGCTGTATTTACGGATGAGAATAGATTGCTAAAAACTGCATCACCAAAGCTCTTCCCTTTTTAAAAGCTTTTTGCAATCTGCTCGCAGTCAGGCTTTCTTACTCACGGATCGCAGTCGTTCATGCCTTATTCATGCAGAGGAGCCGGGAATAAGATGTTGAAGTGCGATGAGATGAAGGATAGCCGGATGCTCTTTCCGCACCGGCTACGGATGAAGGAGGATGAGAAAAAAAGTAATCCGATTTATCCAAACTTCGAGTACGTTAAGAACGGAGAGTGACGTTTGTTTAAGGAGAAGAAATTCAACAATGCTTTGTTTAAAACATAGAAGAATGTTCTTAGATTCGGTAAACATGA
>QLNU02015359.1:44903051-44926273 GCA_006491805.2 Dysdera silvatica | reverse complement strand
CCCACGCATCTGGAAAACCTGGAATTCTGAGGGAATTTTAAATCATCTCTAAAAATTAGGGGAAAACGAAATTCTTTGTTCAAACCTGGAATATTCTGGGAAAACCTTCCTAACCTGCTTTGAATAGCTGAATTTACCGCAAACGTGAAGTTGTTTTCCCCGCAGTCAAAGTTTAGTTGAAATTTCGGCGCGCGATTTGACTGGTCAGGAAAATTTTCCGGGAAAGTCAGGGAAAAACTTGGAAAAATCAGGGAATCTCTTCTCTCGAATGTGAATGGGAACAATGCTCATTTTACATAAAAGTTTCCCCTCCTCTCTAATTCAGCGCTAAATTTCCTGAAACTTCCGAACTCTCTAACTGACAGATTATTATAGAAATTACATGATACATAACGAAAAAAGAAAGTAAAAAAACAATCTCGTGATATAAAAATATGGAATAAAAAACCACAGAAATGACATAAAAATACTGCTAAAAGTCAGGGCCGCAAGCAGGCTGGGGGCGCTCAGCCCCCCCCCCTTCCAGAAAATAGTTTTTCAAAATAAATTTTAGAATTTTACTTAATCTTTTTTTTGTATAAAATTGTACATGAAAATGGAAATTGTTCTTTAACGCTAAAAATAGATTTCCACGATATATCTTGCATACATCATGTTCGTTTCAAAGATTTCATCTACTTTATTATAAGGATAAGGGAAATTTTAAATTTTAGTATACCTCTAAGTTTTCAATGCAAAATATACGTTAAGAAATTTATTCTGTAATATTAAATACATTAGTCTACTTAAAAATCTAGCATCATTAAATATATTAATAAAATACATCAAAACATTAAAGAACTTTAAGCCCCCTAGTTTTTCCGAGCTTCCAGTAACAAGAACCAGCTACGGGCCAGGACAGTTATGAATATTTGTACTTTAATATATTTCGAAAAATATGAATTGCAAAATATATTTCAAGAAATCCAAGTGAAAAGAAATATGGAAATGGAAAAGTTCTTATAGATGCAGATAGAAAAGAAAGAAAAGGATAGGGAAAGCGACGAAGGATAAAATAAGATTTTTACAGTCGAATGAAACAAATAGGCAGTCAAAGGTGGAATATAGATTGCACTGTCAAAGAGGATCGACATACGAGCTTTATTCCCCCTATCACTCAAAAATATATTAAAAAAAAAAAAAAACATCTCTAAAAGTATCAGCCAGGCTTTTCTTATAGAAGCATTTAAAAATAATACCTACTTTTATGTGAAAACTGGTTTGAGGAGGCATTTTTTGGAAAAGAGTTGTGCGAATTTATGGAATGTTTTGTGAATTTATATTGAAATTTCCAAATTTGAAACTTCCAATTTTGGAATGTTCAATTTGCAAGTTTTTGGGAAGTCCATTTTATAATTTAATTTATTTATTTAATTATATATTGTAAATTTTAACTATATAATAAAATATTGTTGTTTAATTTCATTTTATTAATTGTTGAATCGAGCATAGGGTGGACAAAGAACCATGTGTTTTCCAGGAGAAAGAAAAAATGCTTAAATGCTATCTCAAAGAATTATCAAATAAGATTAATACGTAAAATATTGAGCTATCCCCAAGATATCAAGGGCATCGATTTGAATAAAAATTCGGCGCCTTGAATGAAAAAGACAGCATGTGTAGTCAGGCAAGTTCACTAGAGTTACGCGAAATACAAATAATAACAATAAATATATTGTACATGTTATACTTCAATCCATAACATTATTCTTTTTTCATTCATTGTTCGGGTTCCGTTGCAGTTGGCACCTCTTCAAGGCTCAGATATATTGCAAAAACAAATAAAATACACGCCCAATAATACTAGAAATGCAAGTGAATACATCAAAAATACTTTTTCTGGAGGCATGTCACTAAATATATATTTTGCCATAAGCAAGGCGCGCATTCGACCACATACCCCAGACCCTATAAATACATCGTAAATTCCTAAATAAAGTTTCATAAAACCACCAAGCAGTTTGAAAGAGGAAAAAAAAATGGCGCTAATTGGATATATAACTGGTCATATGTCCAATTAGCGGACATATAACTGGTTAAGTACCCTCTCCAAATGCTGATGTAACGTACGTTTGGGAAGGAAGCTTTAGGACCTTCCCTCCACCGGCCCGGCCTTTCGTATAAAAGAGGTCTCGAATGCGAAAAATATTTTAAGGCCCCAAACAACTTCTCAGTGGTAAAAAAATATATAATAATTATAATAATTCAGAAAATAAACATTAACATACTTAGTCATATGCGATTTTTCTACTTTAATGTCATTAATAACATCAGGAAAATCCGACATCGAAAATAAGGACATTACAAAATATTTTCGACTTGTCTTTCTCCATATAGCAAAGTGCGTTTTATCCTTCTGCCATTGGCGTACGCAAGGGGGTGTTGATGGGGGTTGTAAACCCCCCCCCCCATTGCAATGAAATTTTGTATATTTAACATAGGAATATATGATTTATAGCTCTGTAATCACCCCCACTGGGCCTATAACTCCCTTTACGAACTTTCTGCGTACGCATATGCTCTCTGCACACATTGTTAAACGAAGAAAACTTTCAACTAGCTTTAATTTACTACAAAAACGTTCTGCACTTGTCAATGCAAAGGGAACTCTTTCTACAATTAATACACTTGGGGAAAAGTCCATTGTAATTGTTATTTAATATACATTGTAAGGCAGCCTGGGTATGGATTACATCTTTACCATTCAAAGTCCATTTTTTTAACGAAATAAGTTCTTAAATTAAATCTTCGTTCATATCTTCGTTCTAAAATGAAACAAAATACCATATTTGTTTTTCTAATTCATTTTTCTGCTTTTTATTAATTTAAAACTGGAAATAAGCTGAGGTAGGTTTTTAAATATTTTATTTGCGCAATAACTGTATCAATTACAATATTTAAAAAAAAATACTTAAATACTTCTACATTACCTTTGTATACTTTTTTAAAAGCAATACAATTTTTTGAGAGAAGAAATTAGTATTATCAATTGCGTTCGCAGCGTGAAATTCAGGTATGAGTTCATAAAATGAAATTTTAATGAATTAAAATATTTTTGTTCCCATTTCCCCCCCCCAGGTCCGTGTACAGCCCGGGTGCCCTGCACCACCCCTTCATTGCTGCCCTGCCTACTCCCCCAAATCTCACGACATTAAAAAGTATCCAAATGCCTGTAAATACCGACAATTTCTACGTTTTTCCGGTATGGAAAAGCGATTAATGAAATTTTCAAACGTCTTCAAATTTGGCTGAATATTTTTACAACTAATAAAAATATTCGCGCGAATTTGAGAATACCAATGAAGTTTTCGCGATGTCGATAAATTCTTCGGAATGTGAATATTTCCGATATTTTACGGAGCAGACCATTTTCTCCTCCCGATGCCAAGCAAGGGGAAAAAAAGACAATATTTCAACTTGAATTCAAATTTTAAATGTCTTCCTGTTTTGCATATTCAGAGCCGCCGCCGTCGCGTTGTCTCAGAGGAGCTTGGGAACGGTAGAGACAAAAACAGCCAATAAGTTCGTGATCGGAAATCGAACGATTGTGCCAAGAAAAGGATATCTTCCTTATCGACAAAAATGTTCATTTGAATGAAACTGACGAACACCAAGTCGATTTCCAATGTTATTGCGCGACGTTCTGTTTCATTCGTTTGATGTAATTGCAAACCGAGCACTATCAATTCCCTCATCTTTACATCAAAGTAATATTTAGTTTTACAATGTCGTGTGCACTGATTCAAAAAATGCATTTATTTTCAGTCACTTCGCCGCAGCTAAACAAAGACAATGGAAAATGCAATTTAAAGGGCGTTCGAATGACTGTCTCTTCATCACAAGTACATGAACATGACAGTAAAACCCGCAATCAATTTCCTCGGTTGGTGGGTTGTAGTTCTATGGCGCAAGGACAACATCAATTTCCTCGGAAATAAAAGAGAAGAATAACGGAGCCTTAAGGGCGAAAAAAGCTACATAATTAAATTAGGAATATTTATGCCTTTTAAGGCGCAAGGACAGTAAAAGCCATGCTCCACCGGAATCTACAATTTTCCGAGAAATTCGGACCTATGTTGCCATGGGAACCAAACCTCGAATTACGATGAACAGAAATACGGTGAGCGTTCTACAACACCAGCGGAAGTTGGAACACGGCTTAACACCACGCTAGTTGAACATGTTACTACAATAAAAACTGGCATTTCGGCACAGTACAGCCAACTGCGTTAGCATAGACTTCGTTCTTTTTTTAATTCTGGAGAAAGGTACAAAATATTCGGATTTTCTCCGATGATTTTCGAACGGGAATATTGGGCGTGGACAATGCTTCTTTATCTGGTCAACACAATCGCTTTTTAGCGTGGCTGGTAGAAACGCGCAAACAGATGACGCGCTTTAAATCTCGTACAATTTGCGAATGAATTCCTTCAAAAGAATTTATTCAGCGGCAAGCGAAATCAGTACCCGGTACATTGTTCCTAAGAACGGTACTGTCTCTATTTGATTTGAGGAAAGAGCTTTGGGTATTTCGGAAAACACGAGCGAAACAGAGTATTCAAACCGTTCGAATTTCAAGAAACACTTCAATCCATACGAAGGGAATCTTTTACCATCTTTTTATTAGATCGCCCGCGCCCCCAAACAAGGATACAACTAGCTCCGAGCAATAAAACCTGGTTCCAATTTTTTTAAGACACATTCAAATAACCATAAGATATTGTGG
Organism: Dysdera silvatica; assembly: GCA_006491805.2. NCBI lineage: Eukaryota > Metazoa > Arthropoda > Arachnida > Araneae > Dysderidae > Dysdera > Dysdera silvatica. The sequence continues at coordinate 44,921,508 of QLNU02015359.1, read as the reverse complement.
TACTGTTTCGCCGGAAGCTATCGGGAAATTTCGTATACAAAGGAATGAGGGGAATGCTTTAAAAAAATGGAACTACCAAAGCAAGTTTCAAAGAGGAAATTTCTGGAGGAGGAAAAAAGTTATTTCTTCATTTCGTTCTCAACAAAAAAAAAAAAGTCCATCCATTGCGCTCTCTTCAATAGACGCGAACAGAATGATAAGAATGCGACTGATGATAAAAAGTGCCCAAATTGCGCTAAAAAACGTTCGATAATAAAAATAAATGGTACAATGAAGAGCTGGGGAACAACGACAATGCTCGCTGCATCCGATTCTCGCTAAATCCGTATTAGAATTTAAATTCCAAGCTTCGATAATGAAGTCTGTACCGGTGAGATGTGTGTGTATATTTCGTTTACGAAAAGTAGTCCGATGGTACCGTTAGAATTAACGGGAGCTGATGTTACAAATGGCCTAGTCGATTACAGCAGGGAGGACGTCATTTCAGAACTGTTTTTTAGTGAACGTTTGTCTGCGCCAACAACCAGTTCTGAAATGACGTCCTCCCCTCTGCTGTAATCGGCTAGGCCGTTTGTGACATCAGTTCCCGTTATTTCTAACGGTACCATCGGACTACTTTTCGTGAACGAACTATATACATGTAATATGCAGACAATACAATTCGGCTTCGAGTTCGGTTAAAGTTTAAGGAACAACTTATTAAGCTGCCGTGAGCATCCACACCCATCCATGCAGAATGGTTTGTGTTTTGCGATGCACGGATAGCAAGGGTCATGCTGCGTCAGGACGTACAGTTTTACGAGGAAGCCGGCCCTCTTAAGGCGCAGAGACCCAACCCCGGAGTACAATGAGTTAGCCGCTAAGGTTCCTTTTGTCTGGCACCGGGTAATGGTACGACATGAAAACGCGTTACCCATGACTACTCATTACAGATCTCCAACGAAAGTTAGCTAAGGGTATTTCGTGTTTAGGCAAGACCAATTGTTTACACATCGTAAGGCTCCTTTCACATGGAGAATACGCGTATGATGGTTACATGGGATTACATTAAAGCAAAGGGAGCCTTTCACACGGTGAGACTCCTGCGTTTCGGTAGCGCGATACCCAATTCGAGTCGTTGGTACATCTCTGCATCCGGTAAACAAGGCGGCTGACCCATGACCTTCGTGAGTTCTGTAGGTTACGAAGGCAACGGCTGACCAACCATGGGGGTAAATGTTCGTTCGTTTGGATTTTTTATGGCGCAAGAGCATCTGGGCTATACTGCGCCAAACATGGTAAAATCAAAAACTGTAGTAAAAGCCAGTACTTTTTAAAAATTTAAAAACGTGCGTATGGTCAGCATGGTCATTTAAAATGTCAGACAGTGATGAAGAGTTAAAAGTAAGAGTGCGGGCAAGTCTATAATAGGGGCATTGAGTTAAAATGTGTAAAACACTTATGGGTTCATTGCACACTTGGCAAATTGGTGCTGTGGTTTTGGGGGGGTAAATGTACAATTCACACTGCAGACACTGTATTGGATTATGCTGCTTTGGTCCCTTCGACATCGAACACAATAGCTACCATTTCTAACACAGCCAAATTTATTTGTTGATTGGTTGAAATTTCATGGCACAAGGACAGCAATGGTGATTCCGCACCGATCAATGTGAGAAAAATTTATTTGTGCGACGCAAAATTTGCCCGAGTGGTTGAACAGAAGTATCGCTGCATATTCTGATAAAATTAAAATAAAAAAAAAAAAATTGCCGACAGCGGTAATGAAACCAAGCACGAAATGAAAATTGACATCCTGGAAATCGAGAAATAGAACGAATTGGGTAATTGTTTTAATTTGTTTTATTTAATTGTACAAAGAAAATAGAATTGAAAAACAATAGAATTGTGTCACACTTACGTTAAAAAATTATTCAAGGGGTATTCAAAAAGTATCTTAATATTAAACTCTAATTATTATAAAGAAGCAAGAGGTGTGTATGAAAATAAGCAAACATGGTAGTTTCATTCTGCCTGTTCATTTCCATTTATACTAACACGGCCAAAAACCAAATAGGAATTTACAACATACTGTGCTGTACAGGGCCTACGTTTTTCCGAGAAATCCGAACTTTTTAAGGTACTTGCGTGGCTGGCCACTTATACGAGTATTTCTAGTGGGGGGAGATGAGAAAAATTAACGAGTAGTTCTAGAGGGGCTAAGAAAAATTATTACCTCCTTCTCAAAGCTATCGAGAATTTGAGTGAATGTACAAGATACCAAAACGCTACAAAAATAATTGATACTGCTTGAAAAATAGTAATGAGCTAAAAAGTACCTTATTTTAAAATGTGAATGTAAAACTTTTGAAAGTAAATGCATAGCAGAATCGAGAAAATCTAATTTTTTGAACGATTGGGGGGGGGGATCGATCCCTCCTTCTGCCCTCATATGGGAGCCAATGAATCCTAGGGAACCGAACCTCGAACTACAATAAGCAGTTATGTCTCTCTCTTCTAAGTTTTTTTGCCCTTTCAACTTTGGGAGACGAACTCGGGAATGTCACGCTAGGTAAACGCATTACAACAGCAGGGTCTTAAAATGTTTATCTGAACTTTAAAAGCGCCTGCATGTGTATCAATACCAGAAAGCAGGTACCTATACAGCCCTGTCTCTAATAGTGGACGATGTTCGAAAAGTGTTTTGACAAAACAAGAGGAGTGATAGTACCCATCAAGGCAAACAATATTTGTCATAGAACCTAGGGTCGCAAACCACTCACAGCGCCAGTTCTAAAACCGTTCAGCATGCACAAATAGTGACAATTAGCGCATAAGAAGCGCCAGATAAATCTAAGGTCAGCTGCTCAAGTGCATAGATAATTAGGACATCGCATTTTGCGCTTCTCATGCACTGGTTGTAAATATTTGTGCATGGTGGACGGTTTTAGAACTGGCATCGAGTGGTTATGACGAATGTTGTTCGTCTTCATGGGTATTGTCACCCCTCTTGTTTTGTTAAAACACTTTACGAACACCCTGTACATAAAAAATCACCAACTTGTAAAAAAAAGTGTCGCCGCTCTCAGATTTTACAAACATTTGCAAAAAATGCTAATGTTATATTTTTTCTGTCAAGTATGTGACGACGTGGAAATACATTATGTAAAACGCATCACTGTCGCAGCGGGATTTGTAAAAATCCCGGACTAGAGACCAGTCCTTAGAAAAAAAGCCAGGACGTTTTCAGGAGCGTGCAAATAGAAATTCCCCTGGAAATTTTCACTGGCAGGAGTCCAGCGGATCATTTCAGGAAAAAAAAAAAATCCGAATTTCTTTTTACGAGCACCTTTTCAATGAAAACCTGAGATATGAAGACGGCGGAAAAATTCCGGGATTGGCCAATCCGGAAAAGGAAACCGGATGAGAAAGAACAGATCCCGGAGTACTAAAATCATGGGCTGGAAGCAAATGGAAAGAGAAAGGCCGAATGAAACGTAACCTCTCCGACTTAGAAAAAGAGTTGGAAAAAGACAGAACATGTCACAAGTACATTTCTAGTACTTCCACTAGATAGGCTGTTTGCTACATAAATAATGCCAAACACTTTTACCATGATAAAATACCAGGTAAATATTTTTACTAGGCAGGTTTCGGCTTTCCTGTTCTTTTACTAGGGAGGTTCAAACGTCTCTATGCTAGCCAGTACGTCACGTGGCTGCTTGAAGGATCATTCGAGATGAAATTGACATGTTTGAGTGACAACCAGTTCATGACACTTACAAATATCCTAGCTTAGTGAGCTCCAAAACCTGTTTGCGTGTTATGCGGCAAGATGAGCAGAGGCCAAATTGCGCCAAGCAGGGCCGCTGCTACCCTTCGGGGTTTAAGCTGCAGTCGCATTTTTCGCAAAATGCGAAGAAAAATTTATTGCCCATCGCGAAAATGCGACAGGCATTTTTAACCACAGTTTATTCTCTGAAAACAGGATTCCCCGATTCCAGAAGATCCGTTATGCACTTCAGCGATCTTTTCTTGTTCCTTTTTGTTTCCTCTTCAAAATTCTTAACAGCACCTGTTAAGCATCGTTGATATAAATAATTTCATTGATACGATTTTTCGAGCAACGAAAGCAACTAATATTTTTTAGCATTTTGCTACAACTTTTTTCCCATTTTAGCATTTTTGCGACAGCATGTTTTGAGCCAGCTTAAACCCTGCTACCATTAGGCCGGAGTAGGCAACCGCCTACTCTGTTTTTGTCCGAAAATATGATATAGGCCTACATTCATTCATTAATCAATCAATCAATCTCTCTCTCTTTCTTTCTTTAAAAAGCGTAGTTTGGCCCTTTCAAATGAAACGATACAGTACAGGTAAAAGGGTAAAAACACTTTGTTGACAATTTGATGGTCAGTATGGAGAAAAATTACGTTTTATTACTGTAAGTGGCCCGAAGTTCGATCCCGGATATGGGATCGAAATGTTTTTTTAACACATAAATTCCTTGAAAAATGAACTTGGTCCTGCCAAATGAAGGGGAAAACCCCATTTTAATAGTTGGCAAGAGGTCCTAAGCTCAATACAAGCCTTGAGAACGTCGTCTTTTTTTTTTTTTTAAACGTAGTTTGGCCATGGCAAATAAATCTATAAACTGAAAGAAGGAAAAAGAAAATCTTTAATAGCTCGCAGTTTAATGTTTAATAACAACAAAACCTGGCACCGTTTCTACCATTAGGCCAGAGTAGGCGACCGCCTAGGGCGAGAAATTTTTAGGGGGCGACAATATAGCGTAAAAAAATATAATTTTAAATCAAACAAAGAAAAAACTGAGCAAATGAGGAGAAAAAATGAAAAAGAAGAAAAATTAAAACATCGAATTGTTTTCAAAAGTATACGGGACAATTACTTAAAAAGTCTTTATTTTGACGAATGTAAAAATATTTGATCGTTTAACTTTGCACGTACACAAAGCAAGTTTTTATATCTAATACATTTAAGCCTTCTAGCTCTGATAATACAACGTTGTGTTTTGAAATATTACTCCGTCAATATTACAGTTTTCAAAAATATAAAATGTTGAAATTAAACAATTATAACATGTAGCAATTGTTTTACTATTCACAATACCCTAATATTACAAAATAACTAATATAAGTTTAAAATATAAATATAATTAACGGGTTTAATGATTCAAAGTATAATAGAAGATTTACATTGTTGTATCACTGAATTTTGATGGTGGTAGAGGAGGGGATATAGGCGAAAAAGTGACGGTTGTAAAAGGGCTGGGGCGACAAAATACCTAGAAACGGCTCTGATGAAACCAGCCTTTCGTTATTATAAAGGAGGGAATTCCGAACTATATATAGGACGTCGCAACTCCCTAAGGCTTCACGAATTTCGTTCAAAGGCGTTGCAAACCTAGGTCACAGCCTAGGTTCAATTAATAAGTTGGACATGTGAATCTGGGAACTTAGACCCAAGAAAAAAAAAATGTCCAATGCTCCTCTTTTAATAAAGGCGTCTAGCAAAATTTCTATGCTTTGGAATTAAAGCATGCAGTAAATTTTAAACTCTCTAACTTTATTAATATATTTATTTATGCTTTTATTTATTTTTATTAATATATTTTAGCTAGGAATGAATTTTTAATGATTTTTTTTAATGAAAGTCAATATATATTTCAGCCCATAAAAATGTTGTTAAAAGCTTTCGACTACCGCAAGAAAACCAAAAACCCGCGAAAACGATTTTCCCGGGTTTTATGAAGTTCTTAAAACGAAGCTGTCTTAAATTCAAATTGTCGTTACGACGTATGAACTCGGGGGGAAAATTTTTCAGAGTCATTTAAAAAAAAAGTGATCCTAGTTTTTCATAAAACTCATTACTCCATTCGGCAGCACATTATTAAGATAAGCCCGCGCGAACTCCGATGAAAGGTGCATGTGCTGAAAGTGTGAGCTTAAACGTTTTCAAGCTCATTAGAGGCTTAAATTAGCAAGTGCTAATGAGCTCGAACGGGGTGAGATGAGCTTCGAACCACCTACGGCAATCTGGCAACATCCAAATACGTTCGGCTCGTTAAATGCCAGATTTCCCGAAATTCCCATAAAACGTCCGGTTTTCCCTACAGGAGAAGGAAAAATCATTAAAAAAGGGATATCAGGAGTGAAAGATGCGGAAAAGGCACGGAAAACGTTGCCGGAAGCAAATGCGAACTGTTCAATAGAGAAAGATAGGCTCCAACGTTTAGATGCACTACTTGGACAAGCTGGGGGGAGGGCAGATGAAGCTCCCGCATCCGGGAACCCTATAAAAAGGTGGTGATAATCGTAAGGGAACTGGAAGTGCACAATATTAAAACCAGGGACTTCAATATAAGGCATCATACATATTAGTAACGTGCCAATAACGGTAGGGAGCAAGGAGTCTAAGTATGGTGGTACTACCTGTTTGGGATTACAGAGCCGCCTTCAGTGGCCACCCTTCCCAAGTCTCCCCTACCCCTGCTCTACATTAGTAGTAGTACGGTTATAGCGCCAGTGTTGAACTACCGCAAAAACCAGTTCCCCAACTTTACACCTCCGGTAGATGGCGCTCTCAACGGTCTACTTGTCGAGTTTCTACCTTTAAAGTATGGGATCTTGCATTTGAACATAGCAAGGGTGATTGCGATTCAAAGTGAAAAACCCGGAAATTTAATGATACAAAGTGAAAAACGCAAATATTTAACGATGCAAAGTAAAAAAAAAAAGAAAAGAAAAGAAAGAAAGAAAAACCTGAAAATTCCCATTTGAAAAACCGTACTTTTAACCTTTACTTTAATGGTTACATTGAATTAAAGGACATGGGGGGTCGCTACAAATTTCGTGGTTGATCAGTGAGGAGGGGTCCCTCGCTAACGCTCGGGAGCTCTATGGTTAATTTTTTTTAACCAAAATCATACAATTAGATAAAAAAAAGATAACATTAAAAAAAGTAGGAGAAAATAGGAATCAAAGTAAAAAAAAAAATGCATGTAAAGAAAAAATCGCCAAAATGGAAACGGTTACCGTATTATAAAAGAGCGCCCAAATGTTTACAGACTACAAATTTAGACAATTTTAATCATTGTTGAATATAGCTATGTTTTATTTTTTTTAATGTGGTGTTTTCCAAAATGTTTGTTTGTTTGTTTGTTTGGCTTTTTTATGGCGCAAGAGCATCTGGGCTATACTGCGCAATTTTCCAAAATGAAACAAAGAGCTATTAAAATGGAAAGGGATAGATAATTATTATATTACGTTTAAATTCTGAAAGGAATAATAGGGTTGAAAAGTATCTCTAAATCACACACGGAGAGAGATGACAAGTAATTTTTGTCAATGAAGTACTTACCTAATTACTTCGTGAATATTTTGGCAAGCGCAACAGAAGATATATAATTACTTTCTAGACATACATTATATTTGACTTTAATTAACAAAAAAATTAATTTGCCTTGCAATTAAAACCTCACACTGCAGATGTAACGTGTGAAAAGCAAATGGACTGTCCGCAGCGCTACCTTCCGGGAGTTTAGTTTCTTTTCCCATTGGCTCAATGAGGAGTCTGCACACTATTCTTTTTAGGCGCTATAGTTCCCACTATGCCCTATAGTACGGTGGTACTACAAATCGAAAGGTAAGAGTTTGATTCTAAGGAGTATTGGGTACGAATCCAAGCCCCCCGGGGGGGTACTAGCAGCACAATATGTTAAAAAAAAGGACCATTATTCATTGATAATGATGACGAATAACTGATGACATCACTGATTCATTACAATACTTCCGATAGTAATTACGAGTATATAGACACATTCATTTTCTGATGAAAATTATAGGCACGACGATTACATTATTTCCCTTTAATAATTACAGCACTAGATTAATAGGCATCTATTAACTGTCCCACAACATAGATTTAAATTAATAGCATTTATTTATTTTAAATCCAATCGCAATTATACCTGCGGGGGAAAAGTCCCATTTATTGGCTTAACCATTAATTCTAAATCCTAGAATCCACATCTTTCCCACGATTAATTTTTAATAATTAACTATATACAGACATAATTATATAACTTCTATAGCCATTATAATTGTGTATAAACAAATTAATTTGCGGCCATGACAGAGTAACACGCATTATAATTGGATTAATAGTTATTGGAAACGCTTGTCAGCAGGCGCCCATTCATTAGGCATTTATAACTGAAGATAGTAAGGGCGCCAATTAATTAATTTCAAAGTTAATAATAATTACGAGCGATGACATCATTAAAATATTTGCGGGGCACTTAAGAATGTTACAGATGACATCGTAAATGAGAGCTGCGACTATCCATTGGGCCCTTGCTAATGACTTAGATGGTGACTGTGACACAATGTAATCATTTGTAATTTAGTCCGCGCTAATGATACCTACTACAGAACCATCTATAACGGCATTTCGGCCAGCTGTCCAATTTAATGACGACCATTTTATTGCCACTTTCGACTCCAAATTGACTATTCATTTCCATCAAAGAATTGGATTTTCACAGCCAGGAAGAGCGTGCTTACGGCTTTAGCGGCCCTGGTCAAAACAGATTTTAGCGGCCCTCAAAAATGCTTTAACGTAACATAACGATTAAAAACGAAACTGACCGGAGTTTAGCATTACAAAATAAAGTTCTTCACTCGCCCAAACGCCAAAATAAAAAGAAGGTAATGAAGTTAAAAATAGACATTTCCAAAAAAAAAAAAATTAGCTAGGAATATACATTAATCACTTGGTATTTCTTGCTTAACTTCGACGTTGTAGATAAATGAAAGGGTTTTATTTACTTCTACTGCAGCATTATAAACACAAAGAAAAACCAGCCCAATGTAGTTATAAATTTCTACTTCTCAGAACTTTGCAATAAGTTCTTTTTTGTCGGAAACAGGCGGTCTCTGTAGTGGCTATAATGACACCACAATAAACATTATAACGTGCGCACGGTCTACTGATGCTAACACATTTGACGTATATAATAACGTTTTTGATTCATGTATATTTATGTGTATATTTACGTGTATAATAACGTGTATATTTATTTTGACCACCATTTAGAAGTTTCATCAACGTCATGGGAAATATAACGTCACACACAAAAGGTCAATTGATGAAATACTCTGGGAAGGTATATAAAGGCCGCTAAAAACTTATTGTTTGGTGCTTGCATAGTATTTTTTTAGCGGCCCTGGGCGGCCGCCCCCTAATCACGGCCTAGTTCACAGCCACTGGAACTGTCTCTTGTCAATTTCAAAGTTTAGTTTATCTTTTGAGAAAAAAAAACGAAAAACTACGGCATTGAAATTACATGAAAACGACAACTTACATTTGTTAACTAGTGGTGTAGCTAGCTTCGAGGTATGGGGGGATAGCGTAGCAATTGAAAAATTAGGAGGGCCTAAAGCAGCTTCAAAAACGATCAAGCGATGCTATCTTGTGGAAAATAATGTATTTTGATAGCCAATATGGGGGGAGGGGGCTTGAGCCCGTAAGCCTCCCCTTTTTTTTACGCCCCTGATCCCTACGTAGCATTCATTTGTCATATTTTTTCCTAAACTCCTCTGAGTACAGCGCTGCTTTTGACAGCCACTCTTCCAATTTCTCTCTCCCCCTCTCTTTAAGGCAAACATGTACACTGTGTACACAAAGTTTTCTAGGTCGAGCTGAGTTTTTTTTTTTTTGGGGTGAGCGTGCTCTAGTTATACCAGTGTGTTTAACTTGTGTAAGTCTTCACCAAAAAACGTCAGCCTTGGAATGAGGTAGAGGCAAAACATTTCGCTGGCGTGAAGAAAATCTGGGTTTGAAGCCTAGTGGTTTATAACGCTTACCATTTGTTTCTGCTATTCCGTAATTCGCAGTTCGATTCCTCAGACGACGAAGTAAGCTTCGTTGTCCTAGGAAAGCTGTGTGTCATGGCATAACATGAACTCAGTTGTGCTTGAGCCATGGTAATTGAAAAACAATAATAAAAACAACGACTTTTCGAAACTGACATACGTGTGTCAAAACATTGTACAGAACTACAATAGACTTTCTCTTAACCGACCTCGCTTTAATTTGCCGCCGCTTCAACGGGCCGCCTCCGTCCGAGCAGTTAAAAGAGGCCGGTCGTCCTCTTGTTTCAATTTTCCTCGTAGTTTTACAAAAACGGTAAGTACTATATTATTTTCCTGCTGCGCGCATGCCTTTTCTTGTTTAAAAAATAATTTTATCGTTTTCACTTTCGCTTTCTTTTTGGTTTTACGGCTCAAAGACTACAGTGGTCATGCTGCGCCGGGACCTACTGTTTTCCGAGGAATCCGAACCTCTTAAGGCCTAGGGAACCAAACCCCGGACTACAGTGAGCAGTGCGATCTTTATGAGATCTCTGAGTAAGCGTTCTTTGCACTGCTGGGAGTCGAACCCGGATTAGCGGCGCACTAGGAGAACGCGTTACCACACTGCGCCACCGCAGGGCCTTATCGTTTTCAAATCAATTAATTTAAAAAATTTATTATAATACCTCAATTTCACTAATCGTTTTCCACGAAGTTTCTTTTCAATTAACCCGCTAAATTACTAACCGGTTAGGGACCGGTCCCGTTACGACCGCTTAAAAGAGGTGTACGTGTATAGAGGGGCAATCCAAGTATATCGACGGTATCTGGAAGTGTTTATCTAAAAAAACATTCAGAAGCGTAGTTCACAAGAAAGCTGGGTAGTTTCATTCTCTTCGGAATGATTCGTTCTGTTCTGTGCATGTTGGGCAAAATGATTCATTCCATTTTGAAAAGAATGAAACCGCCCAACGACATCTCTCGCACTATCTTCCATGAACTCAGCATAGCTGTAAACAGAATTTTCGATTTTCCTGAGAACTGAGACATAGTAATATCGACGCGCAGAGTGCGTCAGTTACGTACATTTCCTCTTTTTATAACTCTTATGAGTTCTATTTTCGAGAAATGTTACAATTTATGCATTGTATTTTATGCCTCTGACTTCTTATTCCGCGATTTCCACGGGCAACGTAAAAAAAAAATTGCCCATGCCGCGATTTTCGCGGGTATGCAATTTTTCCATCCTTCATCGTCTTTGATTACAAACTTGTAGTACATATTTTAACTCTCAAATACACGTGGATTTAAAATATGTAATAAAAAAAAAAAATGCAATTTTGAAACGATGTTGATAAAAAAATTGAGCAGCAGTCAGAGGGTCAATTAAGGGTTGTCCAAAAAAATTTTCAGGAGGTTGGTGCGTAAAATTTAAAAATCAATATAGACTTATTCTCGGGGCGTGGGGTTGTAATGCTTGAAAACCAATATAGACCTATTCTCGGGGTAAAGCTTGAAAATCAATGTTGAGACATATAGTAAGTGCACATTTGTAATTTTTTGGGGGAGAGCGCCCCCACATTCCCCTCCATCGGATCCGCCCCTGATTTGAATACGAAATACAAATTTTAAGCATGCAACGTCTTTAAACAATATTTAAAATGCGCATCTCCTCCTCTAAAACTGAAATAATTACCTATCCATCATTTCATTTATTAAAAAAAAAAATGAAATAAGGAAAAACGGCTGCTAAATTTCATAAAATTCTAGGCAACGCCTGAATATATTATCCTCGAACAGAATTGTAGAAACAAGGCATCGCCTTAAACATAAAAATATTTGCATGGTCCGTAATTATTAAACGCCCCTTTAAACCAAAGAGTCCCGCAGCCATAAATTTAGGGCTGACGGGCTGAACGGCGAATACACTATTCCGGCTTAATAAAAAATAAACTGCGCGACGCCGCTTTCGCCACCCATCATAAACCACTTGCTTTCCACCCACGACTTTGATTATAGTTGGAGACTTAAATTCTAAAAAAAATCGCCACTACTTTAAAATAAAGATGTAGTCAAAAAAAAACAAAAAAAACATATAAATTGCTTGTATTTGAGGTTGATTAGTTGGAGCTTTATGGCGCCAGGAAAGCAAAGACCTTGCTGGGCCAATTATGTGTTTGAGGAGGTTTCGCGTTTCTGGTCCTCCCATTCCACCATTTAAGCACCTACACAGTGGTGTGTGTGGGGGGGCTGAACCCCCCCCATTGAATAACGCAGTACGATATTTTTCTTAACCCAAAGACACTTGGTCTTTTTTTAAACTACCTAAACTACCTCCCCCCCCATAAGTTTTGGACTGCTAGGCCCCTGACATACATGGACACGTGTATGTGTGTGAGATTTTTTTTAATACTGAACTATTACTGGAGAATACAGTAATTTTTGAATTGCTATCGCTGTGACTCGACTATGACTATCTGTGGGATTCGACTATGACTATCTGTGGGATTCGAATCTGGCTTCGTAATCCTAAAAGTATTCCAATTAGACCACATGCTAAACCACACGATGAGTTGTTCGTTCATTACTCAAACCGGAAGTTGAAATGTGGTAGGAGAGCGTATGGACAAAAGCCGTTGCTTGAAAATATGTTTCTAAGTTGAATGTGAACATAGCTCAACTTTCTGAAGGTGAGTGGTTCCATTTTGTCAAATGCCATCAGGACACAGCAGGTCCTAAACGCAAAAATTGAAGGAACAGCAGCGGAAATAAAAATCGTAAATTTCAGGGGCCTTTGAAAACGTTTCTTTGAAGTCTGAAAAAGACTAGCTTTCCGCCTCCACCACAACTTCCTTAAGAAACTGCGCCTTATTCACTTGAAATCATTTTAAAGGCGCATCGTCTTTAAGAAACTGCACCCCACTCGCTCGAGATAATTTTAAAGGCGCAGTTATTTGAAAGGGGAAGATATCAAAGAGGTCGCAAACAGGGGAAAAAAAAATTAGCTTTTCGTTCTTTTTGTTTTAAATATTGGTTTCAAGATCAGAAAAGGCAGAAGAATTATACCACCACGTTTCCGACGCCCATCTCCAAATTCAAGAAATTAACTCAAATGAAAGTCCCAAAATGAGAAAGGTTATAAATTTAAATTTAATTCGTTGTATTTATTACTTCGGTAAGTTAATAAAGCGGGATTCCCCCCCCCCTAAATCCGGCAACGGTAATTGAAAAATGGTATCAACCATTAATATCCTTTCCTGTGTAACGGCTGTTTTGACCTGATTTGACCTTTCCCATTCCCTCACAAAAAAAAGGAGGGCAGACGATTGGAATTTAATTACCATTCAGGCCTTAAAGAAGGCTTAACTATTACGCACAATAGCCAAATCGGATTTCGAAAACTTTCGAGGATTTTAGAGATCACTGATGTTGTGTTTTTACGGCGCAAGGACAACAAAGGTCATGCTGCGCCTGGACCTACAGTTTTCCGAGGAATCCGAACTTCTGCAATGAGGGAACCGAATTCCGAACTATGGCGGGTAGAAAAACGGCACATGTTGCCGTTGGGTTTTACCCGGGTTTACGGCACGACAGACGAGTGCGTTACTACCAGAATTCATGTAATCATAATCGAGTGATTATAATAGATTACATTTTCGCGTACTCACATCTGTAATTGTAATTGAATGTTTTGAAGTAGCTGTAATCTGCAATATAATCATAATCACACTTTTAAATTTCATTTAATCATAATCGAACTGATCGTTTCTGTGCGCAAGTAGGGGTAGTGATCATAATCTGTAATCGTAATTGTAATCATGCTTTTTTGTGTATATTCATAATCGTACGTAATCGAAAAATGAAAATTGACTGTAATCGTAGTCAAAATAATGATCCAAATTTTGATACTTAGGTAATTGTAATCGTAATCATATTCCTACTTTGGTAATTATAATCATATAAACTGATTGCAATCGTTCCCAAGTCTGGTTACTATTACGCTGCCGTATAATCTACGTTTTCTTTTCCCCAGGAACCCGGACCACTTAGGGCGAAGCTTCAGTCTGACCCCTCGTAGCATGAAACCCATGTTATTCAATGGCAATCATTATTAACACACCATTTCTTTGCATTTGAATATTTCAAAATGATTTTTTCAGCATATAATTCCTTACCTTCCTGTGTACACGTGCTCTTGATTAATTATGTCATTTTCAGTAATATAATCTATTTCAAAAAGGAGTTAAACTTCGAAATTAAGCTGAATGAGGTAGTAGTGATTTTAAAGCTTCATAATTTGTAAAAGAGAATTATAGGATTTTAAAAACTAACAGGTGTTCTTCAGATTGTTCTCTTTCATAAAAACATTACTTCAAATTTATATATCTATATTCACATATTAATGAGAGCGTAATTTTCTTATAGTACATCGTCTAAAATTACCGATTTCCTACGTAAGCCCCCCCTCCTATCTTTCCGGGGGAAAAAACAGGGGTGGAAAATATTCCTCTCCTCATCGTGGGGGGTGGTTTTGGGGAAAAACTTCTAAACGCTTTCCGCTAGTGCGGAAGATGAATGAATGAAAGGAACATTTGTTGTTAAGCATTTGTTCAAGCTACCCCTTGTTTAGTATATTTGGTTCCTACGAATGAAACCTTGTATTATGTTCAATTTTAATGCAAATAACTGGACGCGTGTGTGTTACTGCGTTTTTCAGCGTTCTTTCATTTCTTCTTATAAAAATAACTGTTTCATAAATACGTATTTAAAAGTAATAAAACTATTTTTACTCCATGTGCATGGCTTAAACGTCTAAAAAATGAGCTAACGCTACAGAAGACACCAAGTCAAGGAATCTCAACACAAATTGTCTACCCGTAGAAAATCGAACACGGGCGCCGTCAGCGGGGGAGACAGGGGGACCATCCCCCCCAATGTTGGTATTAGAGTTCCATATCCAATCAATTTGAAACAAAATTTTATAATAGGCACCTTCGTTTTTTTTTTAAGGAGTGCGGTTATATTTTCCGGCGTAATGTTTTTAGTCAGTGCCGGATTTATAAATGGGCACGTTTTGTACTTGCCCAGGGCGCCAAATTTCCAGGGACGCAAAAGGCGTGTTTTTTTTGTTGTTTTTTTGGGGTTTTTTTTTGCAATTTATTTACCATAGAATTCTGGCGATCAGCGCTCACCGAGAACAGCGCCCTCCACCCTTTTTCCTAAATCTGAAGTTCTGAAAAACTGCGTGAACCAACCTCTACACCCCCAAGGCCCTGACGAAGCAGGAGCACCTCTGAGTAATAAATTTACATTAAAAATTATTATTTTCAAATAAAAAATAAAACTAAACTTACAAGTGAATTTTCAAGCTTTGCGCCCTCCCTGAAATTTTATTCTGCATCCGTTCCCCTCCCCTCAATACATAGAGTATAGTATATTGAGTTATAGCTCTGTAACCCCACCATTGAGGGTGCAACCCCCTTATGAACTGCCTACGTACGCCTATGCCTTCAGAGCCCCCTGTAACCAAGCGTCTAGCAATGGGCCTGGAAGGGGTTCCCACAGATTCTAGTTGATGCTTGAGGGGTCCTCAGATTTTAATTACGCTACTGCTTATACCCATTAGGGAGAGTTCAAATATTACGTAAGCATTTTGCGGGTGATGGTTGTCGTTGTGCTTATTTTCCTATGTTGGCCAATATTATTTTTAGCTGACCAGGGGAGAGTTTGAAATGGACGTAGACAAAAAATTTCTGATCCTATTGACTCCTTGCACACTACTAGTGGGATACTTTCTGATAATAAACAAATAGCTGATGCTTTTAATAATTATTTTATTAATAATTATTATTTTTTAATTATTTTTTAATAATTATTTTATTAACTTCCCTCAATCACTTTTTAGCCAGCTAACAAGTTCATACAATTATAAGGATAATTAAGATGATTAAAACCTCAATAACTCATTGTTTTTATGTGACATTGGTGAACTTAAACTCTTACCTGCTATTCGGAGTTTGGACCAGAATAGGGGACATGGACATGATCAGATACACACAACTGTTATTAAATTTGTTGCAGATACTGTCAAAGTGCCTTTATTACACATTTATAATTTAATAGTTTCTACTGGCTTTATTCCTCTGGAGTTTAAAATTGTTTCTGTCATTCCGATTTTTAAAAATGATTCAAAATCAGATAGTTTGAATTACTGGCCCATTTCTATTCTTCCTGTTTTTAATAAAATATTTGAAAAACTTCTTTATTCAAGACATTTTTTTTTCAATCACATACCATTATCAATAAAAATCAATTTAGATTTTCCAAAAATAAATCAACTAAGCAAGCTCTCCTTTCGAAAACTAATTATGTTTATTCTTCCAATGACACAAGACAATCCACAGTTGGAGTGTTTTTTGATCTATCCGGGGCTTTTGATACCATAAGTACAAAAGATTATTTTATAAGCTCCATTTGGCTAGAATTCGTGGTATCACAAATGAGCTCTTGCGGAGCTATTTGATTGGTAGCCAGCAGTTCGTGGGAGTCGGTGGTGACCGCTCCTCATTTAAATCTATTTTATATAGTGTTCCTCAGGGATCAATACTTGGACCTCTTTTATTTATTTTTTACATGAATTGTATCTTTTTCTTACCTACTCGTTTTACGTCGATTTGTTTTGCTGATGACACCAGTGTTTTTTTAATGGATAATGACATTAATAATTTAATTCACACAGTTAATCAAGACAGTGAACATCTTACTAATTTTTTAAATGGAATTATCTCACCCTTAATGCCAAAAAAACTGAATGTCTTTTTTTCTCGCTTAAACATAACATCTATATTGGTCAACTTCACATTAATATCAATAATGATCAAATATCCTTTTCCACAGAAACTAAATCTCTTGGCGTTACATTACAATCAAATCTTAAATGGAACTCTCACATTCAAGCTTTATGCAGTAAAATTAGTAGAAACCTTGGCATCATTCGTAATGTTAGTTTTTATCTTCCAACTTACGTTTTAATTAACTTATATTACTCTTTTTTTCGTTTCGCATATTTATTATTGCCTTCTTACCTGGGGAAAAACAACTAAATCTAATCTGCGCCGTGTTTCTAAACTTTAAAATAAATTTATCGGATTACTTAAAACTAGAATCGGTCGAACTTCATTAGAGATTGCTCGACAATATAATATTCTAATAATAGATGATCTTCTTAAATATAAAATTTCAATCTTTATGTTTGGATTTTTTAGTAAGTTTGGAAACAATATAGATATCTCTCTACCATGTCTGCCGGGGCACGGATATGATACCCGAATGGCTACTACTTTTAGACCAAACTTCGCACGAACAAATTTCGGCTTACCACAAACTGGATCTCTCGGCCCTGGGGTGTGTAACTCTCGTCCGAATGAGCTGAGACAACTCAGCTCACTTCTTTCATTTAAAATACGATTGCTTGATTTGCTAAATAATTTATGAGTTTGTATTTTTATTATATCTTATTTATTTGTTTACTTATTTTTCCTACTCTCATTTACTTACAAATGTATATGGGTTATTATTATTCTGTTCTGAGTCGCTGGTGGAGAACCTTGGCAGCGTGGGCTTCGCCTTTACCCATTACTGCCCGGGAATAATTGTCATAACATCATTAATTAGCCGCATATATTTTTTTATGTACAATCTTGCCCAAAATAAAGGAATTTATCTTTATCTATATAGTGCTTACGTAATACTTGAAATCTCCCTTACCTTTGTATATCCTCGAGCATAGGCGCGGGGGCAAATGTCGAAAACCGTAATTTTCAAATCGGTGGTGGGGAGGTACATTTACAAGCCACATTATTTTTGTCACCACACCTTTTAAAAACTTTCCTCATTTGCATAGAAAATACAAATCTAGAGGAGAACCATGGGCGGACTGGGGCGCCGATTCGCGCCCTCCAAAAATCCAAGGTATGTGCCCTTTGTGAGGGCCAGGTCCGTCCATAGTTCAACTGTATTTATTTTTACAAGTATTTTTAAGCAACTTATGAATTGAATTGTGCATCGTAATACGTTATCACTATTTTTGTAATTTAATGTTTATGTAAATGTATTTTTTTTTTTTTTAACTTTTTAAAAGTTATTCCTGAATGACAGTAAACTGTTATCGTGATTAATCTGTAAACATTTTCATTCTGAAAAGGTTGTTCTGAAAAGGTGATAGGTTGAAAATATGTGTGTTTTTTTTAATAACCACTTTTAACTGATCAAAAAATGCAAATAAAAAATATGTAGCTAACTTTTTTTGAGAAGCTGTAGGATTAACATCATGCTTTATAATCTGGAAACACGTTATTCTCAAAACAGAAATATAATTTTTTGCTTTAATTTCACATTTAATCATTTAAATTTTTGGTGGATATCAAAGCAAAGAAATTAAAATTGTACTATTTTTTCCTTCGAAAAAATAAATTAAATATATATATATTATAAAATCAAACAACTCTTACATAATAAGTGTTAATAAATTAATATTTGTATTATATATCGATAATAATAAAAGACACGACGTGTACTTATAAGTTCCATTTCGGCCCTTTCTT
>QLNU02015359.1:44886514-44902951 GCA_006491805.2 Dysdera silvatica | reverse complement strand
ATGATATATGTATACGAATATGATGATACACGTATACGAATATGATGGTACACGTATACGAATATGATGGTACACGTATACGAATATGATGGTACACGTATACGAATATGATTATACACGTATACGAATATGATTATACACGTATACGAATATGATTATACACGTATACGAATATGATTATACACGTATACGAATATGATATTGTATCTACGATACATAGTTGATACTTTATTTCTGTTCATTTTAAAGACTCTTGTTTTTACATTTGTAGCTTTGCATAGGGAAAATGATAATTTAGTCAGAAGCATTTTTAATGATTACTCGCAGCAATGTCTGGTATATCCGGCCAATTTACCGTAGTAATTATATACAATCACCTTACTGCAAACTTAGTTAAAAAACTGGGGATTGTGTGCGCTCATGAAATCGACCATTACATGCGCACGCTATAAAGAAATCGACACGATTGCAGGGAACAGACACCTGCAGGTATTTCAAGACGAAGACTCGCTCAATTGCTGGACATGGCAAGTGAACTCTTTTCCCATCTTAGAGGTTTTACAGCTCCCTTCTTCTTTTTTAAATATTTATGCAAATGGCGTGAGGAACTGGGCGTGACCATGCAGGCCGAGAAGGGTTTTTGCGTGTCAGCGACAATTAGAATAATGACAAATGATTGCGGCGTATTAAGCAGCAAAGAAACTCGCTTTGCATTCATGAATGCGACTGTCTTGTTCGCGATTGCATATTAAAAGGTGACAACAACCTCAACTCAAGGAAAAATGAAAGTAGTGACGCAATTTTCACGCAACTTTTAAGATCCATAAAAGCGTTTACTGCAGGGTTTCTAATCGGGGAAAATCAACTGTTGCGACAATTTTCTTTACGATTTTTTCTTACGACAAATTTGGTATCTTTTACGATAATGGTTACGAGAAACTCACTATACAGGGTTCCTAGGAAAGTACAAATGCAGCCAATAATTTTTGAACCAAAACAGACCTTGCAACGGAAGTTAGGTATTGGCATAGTAAACTCACTGCACACTATCAGAAGGGATGAGCAGCAGCGCCCCTGGCGGCCAATTGAGGAAGTTAAACATTTATTTAAAAAAAATAATAAAAATAAGTTTTTTTTTCAATTAGAAAGTTGCAGAGCGTCCCTCAGTAAGAAAAGACATATGGCTCACATGCACTATGTACACATACTGCCACAAAGTGAGGTGTTCCAGAAGTTTCAAGGCATCACTTTCAGTTAATACTTTCTGGTATTTCATAAGTTGAAATGGAGTTCTTATAGGAGAAAGAGACCACGTTTTCTTTTCTTTAAGAACTTCAACTCAACCTCTAAAGCTCTAGAAAGCATTAATTGAAAGCGATGCATTGAAACATCCGGAACACCTCACTTTGTGGCAGTACGTGTACATAGTGCATGTAAGCCGTATGTTTTGCTTACTAACTGTAGGATGCTCTACAACTTTCTAATTGAAAATATTTCCTCATCTTCATTATTTTTCGAAATAAAATTTTTAACTTCCTCAATTCGCCACCAGGGGCGCTGCTATTCATCTCATCTGATAGTACATAGTCATTTTACTATACCAATACCTAACTTTCTTTGCAATATCTGTCTTGGTTCAAAAGTTATTGGCCGCATCCGGTCTTTCTAGACACCCTGTATATAGAATGCAAAGGTCGGTGAAGATGATCGGCATCGGGATTAAAACATAGAATTTGTTTTGCTCTTGAGATTTTATACGAGGCGCTTTTTTTAGGGCCTCTGTGATTAATGCCTAGAAGGAAGGAGTTATTTGCACTGAGAAGAACATGAGCGCAAATGAAGGTATGGCTTGTTAATTGGTAACGGGTACGCAATCTGCGCCTATTTTCAATCGGCCATTGAGATGAAGCAACGTATCCGTTTTCCTCAAACCCAGTTTTTAGAAACGTATTTCTGTATCCAGAAGAAAACCCGCGTTTGAATCCTGGTGCTCTCTTACTCTTTTTCTATTGTTCCCTCATCTGGGATTTAGTTTTGCAGACAACAGACTTCAAGCTCTTAAGAACACAGTCGGTCCCGAGACAGCAAAAATTGGTGGATGTGAAGAACATACATGGGGAAAAAAACGATTAAAATTTCAGAACAAGTGAATGATTTATTGCAGAGTTCGACCATTATAAAGGGAAGAAGTCAATAAGGCGTTGGTTCACCTCTGGCCTGGATGCAAGCTGTCACCCGGCGTGGCATAGGCTGATAAAGATCCCGGATGGTGTCCTGCGAAATTTTTTGCTGAATTGTCTCCAACTGTCGGGCTAAATCGTCAACATTCCTGGATGGTTGCAATCGCCTTCCTATAGCGTCCCAAATGTGCTCTATGGGAGAGAGATCAGGAGACCTAGATTGCCAAGTAAGTGTTGGGCAAGCTTGAAGACAATTCATAGCAACACGTGCCGTGTGCGGCCGGGCATTGTCTTGTTGAAACGTCCCCAGTTAGCGAAGTTCCAAGTTGATCGAGCCCGGCACCACTGTAATCGGACTTGACGGTGTAAAGGCGTGAGAAGTAAGCGGCGTAACGGTCGGCGCGAGCGTAAATTCCGCTCTCTCAGTCGTCTGCAGAGGGTCATGTTGGACACATGTATACTGGCCACACGTTGGATAGTTGATAACGACGAATCCGGTGCTGTGACAGCTGCTCTGACAATCGCTCTGTCTTCCCGTTCTGTTGTGGCCCTAGGTCGACCGCTGCCGTCCCGATGCTGACATCTGCCGTTGTTAATCCACTCTTGCCAGCACCGTCCAATCGCCGCATCGCTTCGACCCACATGTCCAGCGATTCTTCGATTCGTCCAACCAGCCTCTTTCAATCCGATAGCACAACCTCTTTCAAACTCTGACATATGCTCGTAATGAGCACGAATCTTTCGGCGAGGCATTGTTACAGTCGACGTAAGATATCCGCAGTCAAAATGCAACAGAAATTTTGACCACATATTGAGAATCGCTCCTTATATACACCTGCTGAATGCGCAGTTCCGATGCGCTGGAGTTCCCGCTATTCATTCATTGGACACCAAATTTTAATCATTTGCATGTTCGGTCAAAATGTCTTTGCATACGAAATTTCATTACAATCGGAAAATTCCTTCTTGGTGCGTGGATTTTGTTTTGTTATAGAGTGTAATTATTCTTTATAATAAAGCATGCAATCATTTTTTTTTTACTCTTCTTTCAATACTTTCATGTGCAGTATATAGATCTTGTTTTAGAATATAGAGTATAATTGAAACTTCGCGTACTGACTAGAGTACATAATTTTTTGTAGCCTCATTAACGCCCCAGAAGCCCAAGTCATCTGCGCCTCTTTTACAAGCCCTTGGGGCACAGTATGTACATATATAATTTGCGCCTTTCAAGGCCTTCGCGACAGGCATACCATTCACGCTTAATAATCAACCATTGAGGAAGAATGTATGACAGGCATATTTCTATTTACACTCTCGTCCACGAGCGAAGGCGGAAAACCAGTCTACGTTTATGCTAATCCAATTCAAGGAGAGTCCACATCACATATAGGGTTAATGCCCACACCATTAGCTTGGATAGCCTTGGGGGTAGAGGAGGGGACTTTGAAGCCACCCTTAGCCTCCAGTTACGCCATGGCCCACCTTAACAAACAACTAGGGTTTACAAGACACAATTAGCCCTCCTCAAAACAACAAATGGATTGGGGAACTTTCCGTCTTTTTTAGTTTCTGAATAATTGTACTTTATGGCACAAGGACACAAGTTCATGCTGCAGCAGAATCTATAGTTTTCGGAGGAATCCAAACTTCTTTTCCCTAGGAAATTGAACCCAGTTATTTACGAGGTACCCGAACTTGTCACCACTTCGCTACTATAAAGTCTTTTTTTTTTATCTTTAGTAGTAGTAGTGTGGGCAAAGTGGGGGTAGTGGGTAAGGTGGCCACCTAAAGGCAGCACTGTAATCCCAGACAAGACACTCAGACAGCGTAACCAACCGCCGGGCGGTTGTGGGGAAGGGGGTATTCGATTGTCGATCATACACAGCACGCAAAAATGCATGCTCACATGTGTCCTTTGGTATCTTTAATTGTACCGGAGGGAAAAGCATTCTCCAATCACCTCCTCCCTTACTTGCAGTCAGAAGGGTCTGTTAATGGCCGGAAATTTAAGGGAAAGATTGGCTTAACCTAGGGAAAAAAAAAAACCTTCTTTAACAAATTTTAGAAAGTGCCACACCTTTATTACATAAATTAGGATTGCAATGAAGTCCCCCGACCACGGAACGTCCCAGATAGCATCACAGAAACCGATCGTGCTGGGACACGAAATCGCAGCGAGAGGGAACATTTTTCATTGACATTTTGGCATCTCGCACTCAACGGGGGGAAAAAAATTACATGGTCGGATTAATTTTCCGCCCGAAAAGCCGGCCATTAATTTCGTTTTTTTCTCTCACCTCCAATCCATACTGGTGGCAAGGAAAGGGAGAGAGATCTTGCTCCAACAAGCAAACGTCATCCATCAAGAACATTGACGTAAGGGCCGATAATTTCAGATTAGCCATGACTTTGGTCAGGTGAGGCGTATAATCTCCCCAACCCCCGCAATTTGTATCGCAACGTGTGGGGTGGCATTAGGACATCCCTACTATATACAAAATACGGGGAGTTGGGAAAGGTGGTAGGGACGGATCTCTTATTTTAGGTCCCAGAACTGTTCATTGAGATGGGACCAAGGACCAAATGTGACTTCAAAACGACAATATAATTGCAAACATCCAAGCTTCATGGGGGTCGAACCAAACTTTACAAGCACAAAGCCATTTATTCAATGGCTCAGCCACTAGGCTGTAAAAGGCAATGGTTTTTAAATGCACACTAAAGCTTACATTTAAGAGGGAAGATTATGTCACGAGCTGTCTTGATTTAGACTGCTGATGTGTTAGTCAAGACGGGACTGGCAGCTAGCTGACTGGGACAGTCTAATAACGGTACACTTTTGAATTTGGGGGGGGGGATACTCTAACTTCATTCATCAAAGATTTGGGGGTGGGGGGGGATTAATCACTCGACCACCAAATGTAACAGCAGAGAGAAAGGAGCCATCCTTTTACTCCGGAATCCGAGCCTTACAGAACCCAAAGTCTGTCAAGCAATCCAGGGATTACAGCGTCGTCTGCGGTGGCCACCTTTTCCAATTCCTTCCTTCTGTACAATCAATGTAGTCGGCCAATGGTGACTGAAGAATGTTAAAAAAGGTCTGACTTCTATAAAGCATTTGCAACTCCGATTATGTTGCTGATTGGCTGCTGGCTGAAGCGCTTGGACAAAGTGCTTAGATGTACATGGACGTCTATGGCTCCTTTAGATAGACGGTTTGGTTTGTTTGTTTGTTTTACGGCTCAAAGACTACAGTGGTCATGCTGCGCCGGGACCTACAGTTTTCCGAGGAATCCGAACCTCTTAAGGCCTGGGGAACCAAACCCCGGACTACAGTGAGCAGTGCGATCTTTTATGAGATCTCTGAGTAAGCGTTCTTTTTGCACTGCTGGGAGTCGAACCCGGATTAGCCGCGCAATAGGAGAACGCGTTACCACACTGCGCCACCGCAGGGCTTAGATAAAGGGAGAACGAACATGTCCATCTCTCTCTCTCATGTCCAGTTAAAGGTGATGTTATAAACATTACGCGTTCTTTCAAGCACGCCACCACTTTCGGTTCATTCTATGGTCAATTAATATCAATATATTTTATAGTGCGGTCTTGGAAAATTAATTTGATGTCCAATAGATATACCACCCTTCTAGGATTTGAGTTGTTACGTGTTTTTTTTTTTTTTATTTGACTCGTTATTTACCTTTGGTTTAGGTTCGCAATGAGCCTAAAGTGAGAGAAAATGTCAACGTTAAACATTTATTTTATTTTATTTAAACCAAAGAGATCGTATAGGGTGGATTTCAATTATTAATTTTTGCAAAAATTACGCGTTGTGTTAAATAACCTCTCTTCCAACATATAGTTGATAGAAAGGTTACCGCAAACCTGGCACGCGAAGCAAACCAGGGTGAACTTCACAATTAATAAATGAACTTGGGTCCTAAGTTAAGACCGAAGTTAATTTATTCTATTTACTTAACTAAACATGGTTATGAAAAAACTGCAGAATTATGTAACTGGGAAACACAAATTATACGATAGAAATTTAGTAGCGAAATGTAAACATTATTTCTGGTGCACATACCATTTTGCTATAATTGACTTCAGTACTGGGAATATCTTAAACCCATTTTTTTTTTTATAAAACGTTTGACCAAATTAATTATTATCAACCTATTGAAGTAAAACCACCCCACTTAAATTCTTGACTAACGTTATGAACATTGTTATAGACTTGGATTAAACTAATAGTTATATTAAATAAATAAAATGAAAGTTAGGTAGGGCACCAAAAATTAGTAATTAAATAAGGAAAAGAAGAAAAGGGATGCTTGCATTATTAGGTTGATCGATCACGAGGGGGTCCAACGGACGTTGGGGGGGGGATACCCAAACATAAAAAAAAAAAACTCAAGTGGACATCTTGATGCTGTAACAGTTTAGCGAAAAGTGAATAACCTTTTTGGTGACCAGCTTTGGAGACAGAAGTACTGAGATCGCCAAAATGGCGCCAGCACACCACCAAATAGAACTAGTTGCTTTACCATGAAGTCTAGAACGAGTCAAGTGAGTGGCGTAATTCTTTGATGTCCCGCCAACGCCAACGTTTACCAAAACTGATGGTCAGTTCTCTGAATTTGGGCGAAAATTTACAGCTTGTCTTCAGGTATCACTTCGACGTTTCTATTGTCGGCGAAGTTGTACTGGACAAAGGTATTGTGCGTTCGCGCAGACCTGACGCCTGATAACCGTTAGCAGACAGGTTAGTCCATTGCAGTTTAGGGAAGGGCATCTTGCCGAAACTGGTTTTTCATGTGGGAAAAACCAGTTCCTCCAAGACGGCCTTCCCTAAACTGCAATGGACTAACCCGTCTGCTAACTGGATCACGCGCCAACTGAGCGCGAATGCACAGTATGTTTCCTCGAGTGTACGATTTGATGACGCCAGAGGTGACCTATTTGACCTCTGTTGCAAAGTGGTTACGTCGCTGCAGGAACTGACCAGGCTTTCGGTTCGTAAGTGCATTGCAACATCTATTTCTTGCCTTCCTTACTTGTTTGCAAATCTAATTGCGAGGGGTGAGAAACGTAGACTGGCTGATGCTGTAATGATGATGATGCCTTGGCCACCAAAGAAAGGAAGTAAAAGGATAAAGGAATTTTCTAATCTCGAACCATAGACGAAAGAATAGATAAATAAAAAATAGAATAATTGATTGGATTAAAAAAAATAAAATGAAGACTATTAGATGAATAAAAATAAAGAATTTAATTAAGGTAAATAGTAGTGGACATTAGTCATGCAAAAAATAATGATTGTAATTAAATTGTGTTGCCCAGTAGTGTGAATAGTAAAAACCAAATACTTTTCACTGAATATTAAATTACCCTATTTTGCATAAGTGCATGAACAAGTTAATGCACTGAAAGGAAATTCCGATATCATGAATTATTACACATAAATAAAATGAACTGAACATTTTTATCAAAACAAGAATTTCACAAATTAGTAGCTATGTCCACCGTTATGCCTCTTCTCTCTGAAAAAAGGAGAATTAGTTCGATGCATATTTTATTAAGAAAACTAAGTTCTTATTTGAAGATGTCCACTGGATTGGAAAAGCTTGATATATTAAGTTTGTAAAATGAAGTCTCTAGCGTTCATACAAGGAGTCCAGTCACTTCTTTAACGGTGAATAGTCAATATGCATGAGGCCATTTCTTCTGGGTGTTTCGATTAACATTAATGGCCATAGGTATCGAGGTCCTGTTCCATGTGGAGTTGTAGTCGGCTGTCCAAGTTTTAATTCATGTCATTTCTGTATTAAATAGTTCCACGGGTACTCTTTCCTGGTTTGGTTTCTTTCCCTTAAACAATGAAAGACGAAGGCAGAATCTGACCACAGTTTATATTTTTACGATTTGTTGTGTCTCACGGTTTAGTGTATGTAAAAAATGTCTTAAATGAAAAGATGTAATGATGTAGATGGAAAAAAACATTATTTAAAATATGAAAGGTATATTTTTTTTATAATTTTTGCGACACAACACTGCGTTGTCGTCTGCCGTCAAGCTGCTACTACTACTACCAAAATAGACCAAACAGCTCAGAGCTGCGACATTGCAGAATCACCATTTAGATGAGTGAAGTCGTTTAGTTCAACATTACCTTAATTGCTCGTCTTCCATATAATAGACACAAAGAAATACCCTATATCATTAAGCGGTTGGGAAATAATTGTAGTTTTGTTGCAGCAGGTCATTAATACATTGCATACTGAGATAGGCACCAGCGTCTTCTGACAAGTCACACACTGAAGGAGTGCGATCACAGACGGGGTAAGATATGTAAACAAAAATAGTTTAACGAACTACCTGGCGATGAATGCTACCTTCCGTCAAATAATGCATACGGTAACTTTTGTTGTTCTCTCCAACGTTACTCTTCTATTTGCCCCTCATAATTGCAGCAAACCGAGACAGATTTTCATAATTTTTTTACTGTAACACACGCTGCTGTAATTTGTATGATTTTTTACTGTAACCTTAGAAGAAATATCAATGTAGATTTGATTTTACATGGAGGAAAAAAAAAATCACCTTTTATGCCTTTTCTTCCCCAGGTACGCTTATAGGGGAAAGAGGAAAAATGGATTTAACTCACCCAAAGATTTAAAAACAAATACAAAAGGTTTTATTGAAAATAATTATGTGTAGCGAGTATTTAATATATGAATGCTATTGAACATTCAATAAATTAGGCGTTTAAGCCCCTCAAGTAGTTTTTAAATAATCATTAATTAAATAGCTGTGCATAGCTCTAATGATCCTCTCTTATGGATCAGAGACATGGAGTCTAACAGTTGGAGCAATACGAAAGTTACAGACAACGCAAAGGAGCATGGAGAGGTGCATGCTTGGAATAACTAGGAGAGATCGAAAAAGAAACACTTGGGTGAGAGAGCAAACTAGAGTAGAGGACATCATTGTTAAAGTAAAAGGGCTGAAATGGCGATGGGCTGGGCATATTGCAAGAAGAACTGATCAACGATGGACAACAGAAATTCTGAACTGGATTCCAAGAGACCACCGAAGACCTAGAAAACGTCCTCAAACTAGATGGGTGGATGAAATAAGAAAACAGGTTGGGGTGACGTGGAAGCGAATTGCTCAGGATAGACTTGTGTGGAAAGCATTTGGAGAGACCTTCATCCAGCAGTGGATAGATAATGGTTGAATATGATGATAACATAGCTCTAAAAAAAAATAGCAGCAACTTCGTAAAGAGCTACTTAAACTATAAATAGCCATTGCCTATAAATAACACCTATAAACAGCTATAACTCGATTATAAAAGCTACATACAATTCCCTCAATGGCTGAAAATTAGCCATAATAGCCGAAATCTGCGCAAATCGGCTATAATAGCTAAAGCGAGCGCTAGTACGTTAGAGAATAAATATCTTTACATAACAAGCAGCTTCTCGAATAAATTCCGCAACGCCCAACACAAATCGCTGGGCCCACAATGATCGCTATTAATATAGTCAAAACAACAAGGCATGTTTAAAGGCACGCAAGCAGAAATGGTTTTAATGTGAAACAACAAAACTGAGGC
This sequence comes from Dysdera silvatica, assembly GCA_006491805.2. Lineage (NCBI taxonomy): Eukaryota > Metazoa > Arthropoda > Arachnida > Araneae > Dysderidae > Dysdera > Dysdera silvatica. Next base: position 44,893,153 of record QLNU02015359.1, on the reverse strand, counting down.
TTCGTTAGAGTTCGTAATCAGGACTTTGCCGATATAAAGCGAGTCAGCAAATCCGAAATTTGGCCGGAGATATGCAAATATATTTAAATAAGGAGTGTGCTGGAGTCTGTAGTCTCTCTGCAACGAAATAATTTAGTCTCTGCTTGGAAAATTCTTCCTGTCTCCCGAATATGCTTCATAACGCAGCCTAAACTAATACTGTCATGTTACAAACAACAATATAAATCAACGTTTATTGGCGTAGTGATACCAGCGCCGATGTTATGACGTGGCAAGATGGTGAAACATTCGAAAGAAAATAAATATTTCTGCGCTCGGTGGGACCTGAACCCACGACTTTCCACTTGCCGGGCGGAGGCTCTGCCTACTGAGCTACGAACGACAATATCTAATCTCTTTACGAACGTATATAAAGACTATTTACTGATGCTGGTTATTTCGCAGAATGGTGTAGTACATGGACTACTATAGTCTTTATATACGTTCGTAAGAGATTATATGTTATCCTTCGTAGCTCAGTGGGTAGAGCCTCCGCCCGGCAAGTGGAAGGTCGTGGGTTCAGGTCCCACCGAAGGCAGAAATATTTATTTTCTTTCGAACGTTTCACCATCTAATCACGCCATACCATCGGCGTTGGTATCACTACGCCAATAAACGTTGATTGATTGACATTGTTGTTTGATTTAATCTGCGTAGTGTTCGATTTATATAAAATAAATACATATGCTGCAACGTGCATTTCGATCAATTTAATACCAGTCTCTTTGCAATTTGGTTTAAATAGTAGTCTATGTACTACACCATTCTGCGAAATAACTGGCAACAATATATATACGTTCGTAAAGAGATTATATATTGTCCTTCGTAGCTCAGTGGGTAGAGCCTCCGCCCGGCAAGTGGAAGGTCGTGGGTTCAGGTCCCACCGAAGGCAGAAATATTTATTTTCTTTCGAACGTTTCACCATCTAATCACGCCATAACATCGGCGCTGGTATCACTACGCCAATAAACGTTGATTTATATTGTTGTTTAATTTAATCTGCGTAGTGTTCGATTTATATAAATATAAATAAATGTCAAGTTTGTTTAGAAATAGAACGAAAAGCAAAAAAGGAGGCTTGAGAAATTGACATAACTTTCCTTAGTGAAGAAATTAGATTTTTTTATTAAAAAAAGCAAGATTCGGAATTCTCCCGACAGCTATTCAAGAAGTTAAGAAATTTTGTTTGGCACGTTGATCATATTTTAAAATTTAATACTAAGGTAACAAGAGTGAAAAATTTTAGCAAAAGAACTACAGAATTTTAAGTGGTTTTTTTTTTTGTTATTTTTTTGTTAGATCTTCTTTTCTCAAATTTTTGAAAAATGAAAAAAAAAAAATACATGGCCTTTGAAACAATTTACATTAAATCGTGAATGCAGTGCACAAATATAATAGGCAGCTCTTTGGATGAAATTGTACCGAGTACGTACAAAGCTATATTCTTGGGTGGGACAATCCAATGTGCTCCTCACACACATGTGTCAATAATTTACACTCATCCAATACTATCAGCGCTATTTGTAAATACAGTAGAACCTCCATATAACGAACTTCTCTATATAGCGAAGTTTTGATAAATCCCCATGGTCGTTACGCATGAAAGTGTTTCTCTATAAAGATATAAATTTCTATATAACGAAATTTTTAATGACTAAAACAGAAAATCGAGTAGTCGCATCAACGACATTGGGTTCCATAACACGGTGGGAATACAATACGCACACTTGAAAACATCTATTTTTAAATGGTTGAATGTCATTTATGAGAAACAGTCCTTTACTGTAAAGCGGGATTTTAATTGTGGTATCATATTGTAATGCCCTGGTTCATGAATAAATAAATCGTTGCCACCTAGCGAAGTTTCTACATAACGAATTTTTCTCATGTCCATTTCGTTATATGGAGGTTCCACTGCATATACACTGAGTAATTTTATCCATAGGTGTAAACATTTGAACTATGTTTTCCCAAAAAGTAGGCTTTTGGATTTTCCCTACTTGTACGTCATATCAGAGATGTGTTCTTACGTATATTGTGCGTTCGCGCAGACCTGACGCCTGATACCGTTAGCAGACGGGTTAGTCCATTGCAGTTTCGGGAAGGGCGTCTTGCCGAAACTGGTTTTTCGCGCGGGAAAAACCAGTTCCTCCAAGACGGCCTTCCCTAAACTGTAATGGAATAACCCGTCTGCTATGGTATCACACGCCAACTGAGCGCGAATACACACTACCCTTCTTATTGCACGTATGTATATTCCCCTTGTACCATATTCCTGTTGTGTTACATGTGTTGTTGGGCATTAGATATATTCCTGTTATGTTGCAAGCTAATTGCAAATTATGTACAGGGCAATATTTTTTTTTTTTTTTGTAGAGGGACCGTAATATAATAAAAAGCTAAACTGGAAGTCAATCACTCAATTTCTTTTTACCATTTGTATCCAATGCGCATGCCCAAAAACTGATCCGGGAGAACTTTACTACGTCGCCCCAAACTTAATTGTGTCACAATCCCACTACTGATGTCAGCATATTATTTTTTCGGGCGCGAAAAACCAGTCACGAAAGACGCACTACCCTCTACTGCAATGAAATAACCCGTCTGTGATGTAAGCTCCCGAGAATTGTAACGGTTCTACACGCCAACTTCTCGCGAACGAACTATATGTGCGTAGGCTTAACTGAATCATGTATCCCGCTAAGAACTAATGCATATTTGAGTGCATTTCGTACTCCCGATACGCAATTACTATGTGTTCAACTGCAACATGACAGTCTCTCTATACAGCAAGATCGAGCAATAACAGGAAATGATCCATCGGATATTGATAGTACATGAAATTTCATTTTGAAAACGCTGCTGGAAATGTAGTTAAATTTCCAGCTAGCCAATATCTTATTCTAAATGACGGAAGGTCTGCGAAGCTGTAGAACATCAGAAGAAACGTTGATGACAATCGTATAGTCGTAAAAGTGATAAGAAACAAAAGTATAATATTCAAAGGTGCCATTTCATAAGAACCTTGCCAATATCAAGACCAGATGATGGTTTTCTACGTGCTAGCAAATGACATTCCTTGCGACTAAATGCCGATCATCTTTAGTACACCACTGGGGACCACAAGGGAATATTAGGCATGTCCGACTATTAGGGCAAGAAATTTACTCACCCGACAGACTGAGACCAATTGCAATTGACGAAGGAATGTCCCCCACCGTGCCAAGAAATGCGACAGCTTCCTCGAGGATGAGGCGAGAGTTAATTATGGACATTCCAAAGGATACAGTTGCTAGCGCGTCCAATTAGAACAAGAAGATGATGATGATGAGCAATCCTCCTCCTCTCAAAATCTTTAAAACTTCCTCCTCCTCCTCCTCGAGAAATTCCGCATCCCTAGAAGATCAGTTGAGAAATTCGAAGGCATTTTATGATTTATGCTCATCGGTTTCTCTCACTGAACACGAAGGATCGTGTACAATCCAGAAACTGACTACTTCTGGTCGATTTCTCCGAAAGGACATCGTGTGCTACCGGAGGTGAAGCAGAAACAAAAAAGAGATTCATGAATTATGTATGATAAACCACATACACGCGTAGGAGCACTGTTATGACACATCATTTGTAACAAGAGAATACCGACTAAAAAAAAAAAGTACATAAAAAGGTGTGTGCAACTTAGAACACCTTACATTAAAGACATTTTGCAACGCTAGCAATACGCTTTAAGCCAGAACGGGTCTCTGCAGAGATTCAAATATAGATAGTGTCACCAATAAAAATTATTCCTCTTTTGTGTGCGTGTGTTTTCGCGTGAGTAAATGAGTTGAGGTATATATATATATATATATATTCTGTCTACAGTTATGGGAAAATTTAAACGCCCCAGAAAGGGAGCCTTTGCGAGGGTTGTTTGCATCCAAGAGCCAATCATTTGAAATGTGCTCCACAACAAATTGAACAGTATACGGGCGTTCTCCTGTTATACGACACATTGGCTACTAGACCCCGCTTGTACGGCGAATCTTGTCGTACAGCAAATTACTGCTTGTTTTTTTTTTATTTGCAGGAAAATGCAATGTGCTAAAACCCTGTTCAGCAGCCATGGTTATTGGGGTAAATAAACAATTTAAAATTAAAATAAACACCGTACTTTTTATTTATCCTTTTGTTTGTAGTAAAGGTGGTTTTATTTACAAAAACGATTCCTTCGTTTTTAGTAAAAACGCTTTTGTTCATGGCAGAAATTGTTTTGTTTATAGCAAACACACTTTTGTTTATAGCAAAAAATCTTTTGTTTATAGCAAAAAATCTTTTGTTTATAGCAAAAAATCTTTTGTTTATAACAAAAATTCTTTCATTTATAGAAAACATTCTTTGTTCATAGCAAACCTTCTTTCACTTATAGCAAAAATTCTTTTGCTTGTAACAAAAATTGTCTTTTGACCTGCTTGTTCATGAATGGGTCAAGACTGAGTTGTCTGACGAGTTATCTAACATGCTCATAGTTCGTTGGGCGGTAGACTTCCTGCAGCAAAAGGGTTAATAATTTTATTTCTTACTAATAAATTATATATATTTGAAGATAAATTTCATGTGATTTTATTTAATTCGGTTACTAAGATTTGCACATTTTCTTAAAAAAAATTCTCCGTAAAAAAACGTAAATAAAAGATTAAATAAAAAATTTGAAATATTTCTAAGAAAATTTTCTAAAAAACCTTCCCACATGACTACTAAATTCGAACCATGGAAAAGGAAAACATTTAAATGGCAAAAAATCAACGGAATATTCTGTTGTTTATTCTGCAATTGTTTAAGCACTTTAATGCCACAATTATTCAATTCACGAGACTTTAATGCATGAGAGAAATAATTCATAAGAAGTCGTATTTCGCCCTCAGAGAACAGAAATGACTCCGAACGAAATGTCGTTTTCGTTGTCTGTTTACAACGCAACTTACAAGAAAAATAGATAATGAACGAGTTAACTGACATGAAAGAACGGGGGGGGGGAGAAGAGCGAAAGAATATTAAGGAAAATTGCCGCTAGTGAAAATATAATAAGATTAGGTCTATCGTAGAAAATTTAAAACGAAATACGTATAATTTAATACTCCAGCGCGCGACGTAAACGAAATTCTATTTCCCCAGTGAATGATCCCCGTGAAATATCTGAGAAAGGAAATATTTTACACAGAAGGGGGCAAGAAATGAAATTAATACCAAGGAATTTAAACGGAATAATACCAAATGCTCAATTTCCATTTTTATGAGCGCTTACGGAATAGACATCGTAGATGTTTAGGGCATCCACCCTAATTTTTTTCTTTTCCCCCTTTCTTTCACGTGAAAAAATAACATGATGCAACGAAGCAAGTACCGCATTACTCTATAAGTGTTTTACGTTGCAAATGCAATGGCAGTTCAATAAAATATTGGTAAATATAAGCTTTTTATGTCACTTGCATTTCCATAACATTGCACCATATAATTGGCGTACCCACACAAAGTATGGATCCTTTTATATATACACTGCTACAACTGATTACAAAGTATATACATATAACCAGATGAAATGGTTATATATTTAAAAGATTAAGACAAGATAAATACAAGGGGAGCGAATGTATGACACACACACACACACAAAATAGCCATTGTATTACAATGTACTATAATATACTACTCTGGTCTTGAAATATGCATACTGTGTTCATGTATCAACTTATTCGGAAATTGCAAAATCATCTTTGTTCTCCAACGTATGCACGATTACTACACTGCCGAGTTTTTGACCAGATCATTTCAATTCAAAGTACTGTACACACATATGTATAATTATAGGTATATAAACTAATAAAATTATTTAAATTATAATTAATACAATTATTTAAATTATAATTAATACAATTAATTAAATTGTAATTAATACGATTGATTAAATTGTATTGATGCGACTAATTAAATTGTGAGGTAATGCGATTAACTAAATTGTAATTAATAATTAATTAAATTGTAATTAATACAATTAATTAATTGTAGTGAGTAAATTGTAATTAGTGCAATTAATTAGAATTGTAGTAGTGCAATTGAGTAAATTGTATTAGTGCAATTAATTAAATTGTAATTAATACAATTGAGTAAATTGTAATTAATATGATGAAGTATTATTAAAATATATAAATTGTATTTTTAGTACAATGGCTCCATAAGTAGTAGCAATAATTTGTTTCTCGGTATCAATATATTCTACGAAAATTCCAGAGTTTAAGCAGCACTACTATATTCAGAGATAAATCACCGCTCTCTGCATCATTATATTATTTATATATATATATATATATATATTTATTTTTTATTTATTTTTTTCCGCATTTAATATGTAATGATTTACAAAAATTGGAAAAAACCCACTTTTGCAGTTTCAGCATAGCTTCTCCTTCTGTTTAAAATTCGAATAAATATTCACTTGAGATATAGAAAAATGCTCTATTTTTTAACGTTGAGAGGTGAGAGAGAGCCTTTTGCTTTAAGTTAGTGATGGAGAATTAGTATTTAAATTGTGAATTTCAGGTTCTTTTAAAAATGGAATAATAA
>QLNU02015359.1:44869636-44886414 GCA_006491805.2 Dysdera silvatica | reverse complement strand
AACAGGTCAATGCTAGTGTGCATGCATCGGTGTCCACCAAGGCGTGGTTTGAACAAGAAAAGGTCGATATGATTCCATGGTGCTCACTTTCTCCAGACCTGAATCCAGTTGAAAATGTGTGGGGTTTTATGGCAAAGGCTGCATATTGGCGCAACAAGCAATATTATCGTGTGAATGATCTCCGAATTACAATTTTGAATGCCTGGAACAACATAGACTCAAATGTTTTAAGAAAACTACTTCAAACAATGCCTGACAGAATGATACATATTACTGAAAAGCAAGGAGAACCGACTTGCTATTAATTTCTGATTTCCTGAAATTTTCCACATTGAATTTATGTTTCTTTACAGGTTGTAAATGATTATTTTTTTCACGAACAAAATTGTTCACCATTTTCAAAAGTTGTAATTGGTATATATATAATCACCGTTGGTATATTATTTGCATAAATTTATATCAAAAGCAATTATTGCAATCCTAAGTTACTTGTGATTTATAGGTGAGTTTATAATTTATTTACATAGTGTATATATCTTGTACATAAAACATAATCATGAAAATTTAATGGCCAGTCAATACAGCAAAATGCTATAATATCTGACTGTATCTAAAGGCAAAAATTCAACTATTGGCCATTGGTGCTTTTCAGTGCCCACTTTTGTTTGTGCCAAGACTACATTAACTTATAATTTGCATTATGAAACAGAAATTGTCATGATGATGGTGATATTTTTAATTTAATTGGATTTATTTGTAACTGAAGTTTACATAATATTTGTTAACTTTTTGAAGTAATTTTTTGGGAACTTTTTTTTGACAGTGCTTACCTTTTGTGATTTTTAATGTCAGGAATTTGCATAAAGGCAGTTTTTAATGTAAGTTAATATTAAAAAAGTGCTGATTTTGAAGAAATCCTGTTTGCGTTTATTTTTAAGAAATATGCATATGGGGAATTCCATGTTGCATTATAATTTATAGTACATAAAACAAATATGTTTTAAAAAAGGTTAAGTTTGAGTTTCTTTTCCCTCACCTAGGCGTTCATCGAATATAAAGATACTGAGGATGCCAAAAGGCCTTTCAAAGCCTCAAAATTTCATCAGGTTTTAGACTGTTATGCTCATACAATTTGTATTCATGTTGGTCTCCCAAAAGTTGATAAAAGTGAGTTTCTACTTTACTCTAATTTTAGGTCCATAAAACTCGTAATTTGTAAGTATAATTTACTGCATAGTGAGGGAATGACAAGTCCATGGAATGAGTGAGAATGAGATATAGCAAGAAATTGGTTACTAGTATTTGATGGATGAATACAATGAAGAGGTATATTATGCCTGCAAAAATATTCGCCAATATTTTGCAGACGGTAAATATCTTTTACCTTCTTCATTTGTATTTCGTATATTCCGACCAGTGTCAAATTTTACTAGTTATGGTAAGCCCTGGTCAATCTTTGTACGTTGTTGTTAAGAAATTAAAAGTAGAAAAAAGGTAATGGATGTATGATTGGTTCGTAATGGGGATTCTCTCAATCGTATCTTTTAATATGCAAAAGTATGCAGCTTCTCAGAGTTTGTTACATGTAACAGTTATGTTGCTTTAGAATATTCTTAAAGGGATAGATAACATTTTGTTCGTGTTCATTGTTTTGTAATATACATATCCCATGAAAACCGCCTTACATTGGAGTAGTAAGAATGTATTCGTGTGTTGTGCTGATAACCCACGTTGGATTGTAACGGTATTGTAAAGCATGTCCTATTCTTTTTCCAACCATAGTCCAGGGTTCAGTTCCTTAGGCAACAATGCTTCGTGTTCTTTGGAAAACTGTAAGTCCCTGTGCAGTATGATCTTAGCTGTTCTTATGCCATTAAAAAAAAACAAAAAAAAAACTGTCAGAACCTTTTTCCTATTCGTTGGTAATTAGTCATTGTACTAATATGTCAATGTTTATATTTTTTTAAAACTAGGCATCACCATTCATTAGATTTATTATCTGAATATGTATTGTCACTTTTTTAGATATTTTTTACCTTCATGAAATTTACACAATAGATTAATAATATTTAACCATTGTTTCCATCATGTTCAATTTTATACAGATATCACCTTTCCCACACCAGGTTTACACAAGGGATAATATAAAAATTTTGAAATACTTCTCACAAACATTTTCATTTTTAAATTACATTTTTTAATTTAATTTTTTTAATATTTGGATTTTTTTACACGTAAATTAGTTTTAAATGGGTCAGTCACATCTCCCCTGTAAAAGTATAAAATAGTATTTGAGTGCAATGCAATTATTGTTATTTTTTCTTTCTTTCCCTTTTTTTTTTTATATATATCTGCACTCTAAGTTCTGCTTTAACACTTGCGTAATTATGATGGAAATTGGCCATAGCAAGATTAATTGTAAACGTTTATAAACCGCAAATTTTTAATAACAGTGGTGGAAAATCTGCTACATCCTGCTACAAAAACGCTAAAAGTCTCGATATTTGTGCCAAACTGCTACAAAAACATAATTTTCTTTGGCGTGTTTGGTGCTGTTTTGTCAATAAAAAAAGTTGCCAAGAAATTAATAAACCACCAACAGTATAAAATCCAAATAGGGAAATACTACTGATTGCTTGGCAATGAGATTGCAGATTCTTCTCAATATAAAGTCTGGATATGCGAGTGCATCATCAATTTTGGCCATTGTGTTTCCCTTGTCACCTGGTGATCACTTGGATTCACTTTTGGATCGCTTGCGATCGATTCCATTTATTTATTGTTATTGTGCAGTAGGAGATGGATTCAAGCAATAACAAATGAATAAGGTTTGTCACCAACAATCTAACAATAAACCCAGGTGATCACTACCTGTCATTCTAGAAGCATCATTTTGAGATGGTGGAAGGCAGTCCCCATCCCCATTTTCCTGAGTTATAGATTTAAAAATTAATAAATTATTAATGCAACAAAAGAAAAACAATATTTTATATTAAAATATTTAGTTCTATAACGCTTCCGGGGGGGGAGCATGAACACTCCCAGAGTTATATGCAAGGGGGTGCATCCAGGCAAAATTCCAATTATAATAATAATGTTTTTAGACTATAGTTTCTTGTGGATTCAGTCCTCCCCCCTTTTGTAAGCCAAGGGGTTCAAGGGCACCCATGGAAGCCTTCAGTGGCAGGTCCAGGACTCATTGGAGGGATTTTTTTTTTCAACTTTTTTTTTGGAGTGGGGGAGGTTACTCTTATCTCCTATGTTCTGGCAGAATTCATTCCACATGTCTTTCCCGGGGCAAAGCATATTAATCTCATTTCCTTCAAAATAGGTGTCACGCCATTCTATCTACTCTTTGTACTTTTGACTAAACTTCTTCCAAAAGTTACCATTTTGCACCAAAACTAATATAATTTATATAAAATTATTAAGACTATATATTTTTCAGAAGAAACTGTTTGCCAAATATGTAACTAAAACTTGAAAAACAAAAAGTGTTTTTAGCTAAATTATTTAATTCAAGGGATTTTGATCGTCATACCAATTTCTCCCTCTTTGTCTTTTAGTATATGCTACAGTAGTGGACAAAATTGTGGAAACCCTTTGAAAAAAGATTATTTTAGAGGTTTGATGGCTAATAACACCACTTTTTTTTGTACCAATACTATAAAATTATATATCATTGGAAAGGTAATTTAATCAAGATTGTAATGCAATAACATTTATGAATCGTATTTTAATAGAACAGCATTCATAAAGAAGAAAGGTGATATACATAGAAAAAATGAGATATACAAAAATGTTCACCATACCAGTTAATACTTAGTTGGGTAACCTTTAGCCTTAATTACGGCCTTACAACGCTTTCCCATGGAGTGAACCAAGTTCTTTAGTTCTGCAGCTGTTATAATATGAAACCAAGATTGAATTATTGCTTCTGTTAATTGTGTTTTATTGCTGGGTTGCTTCCGACTAACAAGCTTCTTTAGCCGGCTCCATAGATTTTCGATGGGGTTAAGGTCTGGGCTATTTCCAGGCCATTCCAGCAGTTGAATATGATGATCTTGAAACCATTTTTTGCACACACGAGCAACATGACATGGAGCTGAATCCTGTTGAAATATAAATGCTTCATTATCTTGGAAAAGATCACATGCAGAAGGCTGCAGCTTGGGCTCAAGTATTTCATTTATGTATCTTTGGGCATTTATATTCCCATTGATCACGCAAATTCTGCCCACACCTCTTGATGTTATACAACCCCAAATCATAACACTAACTGGGTGTTTCACGGTAGGTGTAATGCACTCAGGATGGAAATCTTCTCCAATTCTTCTCCATACGTATTTTACGCCATCACTACCAAACAGTGAGATTTTGGTCTCATCACTCCAAATTACACTGTCCCATTGTTCCGTTGTCCAGTTAACATGGGTTTTAGCCCAGTTTAATCTTTTCAACCTCTGTTTGACAGACAAAAATGGCTTTTTTCGTGGAATTCTTGCATTTAGACCACATTCATGCAGTCTGCGCCGAACAGTCCTTGCACTTAACTTCACATTGCATTGCGCCATTTCACCTTGTATACACAGAGATGATTTTTTCCTGTCACCTAGGCACTGTCTTTTAATTCTTCTATCATCACTTGCTGTTGTGCACCTTTTTCTGCCTTTACCAGTCTGGTTTTGTAATGACTGAGTCTCCTTATACTTCTTCAAAAATTTAGAAATGCCACCTTTAGTTAAGTTTCCCCCAATATTTCTTCTAATTTCTTCATAACTGTAGCCTTGTTCACTTAATATTACTATTTTACATCGCTTCCTAGGTGACCAGTCAACTCTTTGCGCCATTTCTTTAATTTTATTACGTTTTACAAGCACACTAAATCAAAGAGCACAAAAAAAAAACAACCAACTTGATAGCAATTACAGAACACACTGATAAATGTCCTGTAACCTGTTGGCTCATTGCCAAAACAAGAGAAAACATGATTGGCTCATTGCCAAAACAAGATGACACCTGATTGGCTCTGTAAACACTCATGCTCATTGGCCACATTCAAATGAAGGAAAGCTACTTCATATAAATGTAAGCAAGCTGTGCTTCTTTTTTCTGGTTATTTGGCTATAACTTTTGATAGAATACAGATAATTGAACAAATGTTATTGCATTACAATCTTTATTAAATTACCTTTCTAATGATATATAATTTTATAGTATTGGTACAAAAAAAAGTGGTGTTATTAGCCATCAAACCTCTAAAATAAACTTTTTTCAAAAGGTTTCCACAATTTTGTCCACTACTGTATGTTTCTGCACTCTGACATCTAATATAAAGCTAGATATCGGATATATAGCGAGCCATGTATAGATTTTGTATATATCGGCTATACACAGATACGAGACCATTTCCGAAGTAAATAATATTTTAATTAACACATACATCTATTTTGCGACGTTTTTCAATATTAGTATAGTAGTTCACAAGTATTGAAGCTTGTTTTTGGTAAAAAAATAAAATAAAATAATGATGTCGTTTCATTGCATCTTTACACTAAAAATTAAATTTCCAGATTATTGAAAATTTTGCTTATACGAAATTGTGTTCTTTATTTCGTATAATAGGGGTTCTACTGTATACAGAAAGAGATGGGGGGCCATCTTATAGATTCGAAAGAATATGGGTTTGTTGCCCACTCCAATGAGGACACATACAACTACTATACACTAATTGTATTTATGTACTTTATGCCAGTAGGCTGCCCTACACTAACCCCCTCGACTTACATAACACGCGACTTACATAAATTCGCAGTTATGTAATAAATCTCGAAAATTACAACTACTAGCACGTAAGTAATACAAGTCACAGCAAATGTGACGAATAGTAACAGGAAGTGATGCGGTAACAGGCAGTGAGTTTTGGGCAAGTGCTCGAAAGCCGTAACGTTCAAACTGATACCTACCAATTAGAAATAAGGACTCTGTAAGCAGTTCCTCCTTTCCCCGATCTGTACTTCCTATATTCAAACAATATTCATGAGTACCGAGTCTAGTATTCAATATTACATCGTTGACAGTAGTAATCCATGCCTTGCACAGTTAATCACCGTTACCACTTGTTTGTCGCCGTTAGCGTTCGCCATAGGCGTACGCAGAAAGTTCGTAAGGGGGTTATAGGCTCAATGGGGGGGGTTACAGAGCTACAACTCACATATTCCTATGTTAAATATACAAAATTTCATTGCAATGGGGGGTTATAACCCCCATTGCAATGGCATCAACACCCGGACTGCGTACGCCAATGGTGTTCGTTGTCTATTTACTCTTAAGATGGATTCGAAACGCAAGAATGAATGCGCTGGTAATAAATCTAAACAACAAAGTTCTGCAGTTACTTCAGAAGAAAAGTTTAAAATAATTCGTACGTATGAAGACAGGAAAATCGTATCAACAATAGCTCGGGATATAATGGACACCAATTTTAAGAGGGAACATGATATTGAAAGATAAAGTTACAAATAAATAATTAATATAAAATACATAATACTACTAATAGGCCTAATAAATATTCCAGTTTCTTACCAAGTTACACTTAAGATAATTTACAAATTCAAGTTACGTAAAGGTTTACGAAATGCATTACTAACGTAACTCGAGGGATGACTGCATTTGGAAGAGGACCAGCGGTTTTAAATGACCTTCAAGCCACGATACGTTTATATACAACCAAGTTACCAGGAGCTGAACATATCCAGAGTAGGTCCGAAGGCGGGGGTCATTAATAAAAAGTAAAGAATACTTAATACTATCAATTACTTAAATTACTACAGCACTTGAACGGATTCCAATAATTCCCCAAAGGGAAAAAACATTCTGAAAAGGAGGAAAAGTCCCTACATAAAAGGATATATCTGTGCTTTAAGGCTGGGAAGCACTGCTCCCGCAAATTTATATGTATTTAATAAACGAGGTTTTCACTACTCTCAGGAAAAAGGCCATAGAAAATAGAATTGAAACGATTCTGTAATTTTCAAGACAAAAGATTAAAAATTAGCGACGAATACAATTTCTAAATAAAATAACGAAAAAAAGTCCTTTATACTTTATCATTTTTTTAACAACACCGGAAACCCTACACTTCAAAACCACCACTACCAGCACCCACACGACAAGCAAATTAAAAAAGAAGAAAAATGTAACAAACACCTCTTCGGCTCATATTTCACGCTCCAATCGGAATCAGAATCGCAATCAACGACTCCCCCTAGTGGGAACGAGATTATCTCCCACCGACCAATCAGAGTGCAGGAAAAGCTGTTGAGTTTCGGAAATGCGCTGTCTGGGTGCAATTTGTTTCAGTATAAAAAGAATACAGCAGGATTATTTTACTCCCTGGGGTCGAGATTAGGGCGGTCCATTGTTTTCGGGGGGATAAATAAAAATGTTTGACCGCCCCCATACTTTCTGACAACCACCCCGCTATTGTGCGTCTTTAATTTGATCTCCCCCCATCCACTTCTTCACTTCCTCCCAAAAAGCGGGGGCGGAAATGTTATAAAGGGCTTCTTTCTGCATGCTTCGCATTTAAATGGGAAATTAATAACTTTAGGTGTGACATTCCTCCCTCGTAGTTGGCATCACCACCATCATTCAAGTGAAAGACCCATTCATGAATATTAAATTGGAAGGCTCAAGCAGACGATAGACACTAGATGGCGCTGATGTAAATTTTAATGAACTTACGTCAGCACCCACCAAGAAAAGCGATATCCATAAGAAGTTACGTCACGAAGTTGTATACAATACTACGCCATTAATACAACTGCAAGTGAAGTCCAAAAATACGGACTGTTAGGGGATTTAGTTAATCCGGGAGTTCCGGGTCCCCGGGCGGGGCTCTTAAAAATAAAATTTAAATAAGAATGAAGACATGACGGGGCAATTTTTTTGTTGACTTCATTCTCTAACAAATACAGAATGATCCGTATTCATACACGTGGACCCTTCATTATAAAATCTAAAATCACACCAGGTGTAACTTACGCGGCTGTAGAAAGCGTAATGGGAATAAGAATATAGTAAAGCTATGTAAAAAAGAATAAACATTGATTTTTCTGTTCATAAGTTTTTAAAGTATTAAAAAAAAAAAAACTGGTCGTTCGCAGAAGTGGCCGTAAAACGAGTAGCGAAAAGCAAGAAAAGTTTTGATAAAATAAACAAATTTTTCGATAAAACACACAGTATCTCAATTGCACAATACGGAAATTAACTTGAAAAAAAAAAAATCAAATTCGTGGTATTTTAAAAAACATCACAAACGGAACTATATATGTATGTACATACGCACATCTATACACACATGTAAATATATACATACATGTACATACTAACTTCACTATTGTTCATTTCCTCGCGAAAAGTTTAGTAGATTGCGGCATATTTACCTGAAAATCTCACACTCGTGTTTCCAAGTTTCTCCGAAATTTCAGGAAATTTGGCAATACTGATCTGAGAAGTCCTGATGATGAAAATGGGGCATGTAATTTCACTCGTGACTAGTAATGAAAAGTACGTTTCATGCTCGTTTACCTCATTAACTGACAAGCATTCAGCGGTGAAAGAGATAGGAACTCAGACAATGTGAGCGACGGGTTTAATGCTCCATTTCCATCTTCGGAAAGAAAAAGAAAGAAAGGCAGGAGAGAAAAAATAGCAATGGCAACCAAGTTGTGACAACACACCGTGTGGTCTTCAACATGCTTTAGACAACCCTGACAAGTAGATAAACGCGTCAAAATTTGAAGAACAGATAGACGATGTCATGCTGAGTTTGCAACCAGACAAAAATAATTGTCGATTTCTGCTGCGCAGGCGAAAATTCTCTTCAAAAAGAAGAGGAGCTCAACATAACTTTAATCTTCACACGAACCTTATATATTTCAAAAGAAAGTCGTCCCATGTCAGTTTTGCACTTTCTAATTAAACCCTTTCTCTTTTTCTTATAAATTATAAGTAGGCGTGTTAAAAACAACTGAATATATATATATATATAAAAGTTTTCCTCGCCCATTCTTGGCGGAAACAGGCTTTGGGACGGGCAGAGCGCCATGTTCCCAAGCCTCTTTTTACATCACTTCTTAATGTGCCATGTCTAGAAACTTCCTGACAATGTGACACGTGTTTAGGATTGTGGCTTTTTGTATTTCAATGTAGGTGTTTGGGTCAATGTTGAGTATCTCCAAATTCGTCGCAAGCGTTTTTGGTACTATCCCTGTTGCTGAGATGACTAACGGGATGATGAGGATCTTTTCCATACCCCATATATCTCGTACTTCATGTCTGAGATCTTGGTACTTGGTGATTTTCGTTGTGTAGGTTGTCTGTATGTTATTGGTGTTGGGTACTGCTATGTCGATTAAGTACGTGGTCTTATTCGATTTATCGACGAGGGTTATGTCAGGACGGTTATGTGGGACTGTCTTGTCTGTTATGATTGCTCTATCCCAGTAAAGCTTGTGTGTTTCGTTCTCATGCACGGTCTCTGGCTCATATTTGTAGTACGGGCATTTTTCTGTCAGAAAGCCAGCATTCGCTGCCAATTTCTGGTGGACTATTTTTGCCACTTTGGGCTGTGTTGGTTCTAGTAGCCGTACAGTTGGAGGCGCCGCTACAACCGCCGACACCTCCAAGGAGAGACTGTTGCATATTTTTCGAACGAGCTCCTCTGCTTAAAGCCCGAACGCGGTTCTGATTTAAGAGCGCGACAACCGATGCTCCATTCATATTTTCATTATGGTTCATATCATCAGAGTCTGAGATAGCCTTTTTCAAATCGCCGGGGTACCGAGTGGTACTCCAATGGCATTCGAATACTGCTGTGGCGTCAGCTGGCTACATATCCGGTTTTTCATGGTCCAGTGGTATTTTCATTGGTTATTAATACTTTTTCCAATCACTAGATGGCGTCAGAAGTTCATTATTGCTGGGTTTGTTTGTTTTTTTAAATTTTATTTCTCTTCTGGTTTTTGAGATTTTTGAACTTTTCACATTACACTAGACAGATGACATTGTGCTTTCCGTTAAGCAGTTTTTTCAGCTCTTTCATTTTTTTTGTCCGTATCAGGAATCGAACCTTCAACTATAGCATACACCTTCTGATTAGAAGGCGGGTGCTTATACCACTGGACTATATTACACACACACATTTGAAAACACATTTATCGAATAAATATATAGAAAAAAGCTTTTTAAATGAGTCTTAAGACTGTACCATAAATCATCTCATGTCAGATGAAACTGACGGCTTAACCCGACCTCTAAACCACAATATATTTATACACAACCAAGCTTACATGAAGCCGAAACTAGCCAAACCGCATGCAGCGGTCTCAAGACCGGTCAGAATAGTCACCTGACCATTAAGGCGTCCAAAATACACTGTGTCCGTAAAGTCATGGTGCACTTTTGACCGGTCACAGGAAATCACAGGAGCACATGCACGCACAGAGTTTTTAGGGCACCTTAGGTAACTCTCCCATGTAGCCTCTACAGACTCGTCACTTACCGATGGTCTACCAGAACGGGGTTTGTCCAACAAACTGCCGGTATCCTTCAACTGCTTATCCCACCGATTAATGTTATTCCTATGTGGTGGCGCTTCGTTGTACATGCGACAATATTCACGTTGCACTTTGGTCACGGATTCGAATTTAGCAAGCCACAGAACACACTGAATTTTCCTCTGTAACGTCCACATCTCGACTGGCGTGGGCTGATCCACTGCCGCGCAGTTCGTGGTGTTGCGTCATCACCTGTGTGCGCACACGCTTGCACATAATACTACGGAAACTTGGAGAGTTTTCCTTTTATTTGGTGAAGAGTTCACGTATCTATCTTGTTTCGTTGATTTCCTGTGACCGGTCAAAAGTGCACCATGACTTTACGGACACAGTGTATTTGCACAGACTGCGCTTTATGACTTAGAAATTATGTCACAAAACGACTGCAAATTAATTATAATTCTATCTTTGCTAAATTCCCAAAACTTGAACAATTTTTATTATAAATTCAGTTAGTAGGCTACTGATTATAGCTAGAATTAGCTAATCACTTAAAAAAAAACACGAGTGTTTTTAAAACCTCGTTGGATGCTAAATCCATGAAATCATAACACTTCAAAAAAAAAAAAAGAGATACTTGTCAGCTAATTCTGAAATAATAATAAAAAAATGATTTTCCAGGTAACACGAATTTGTTGGCCCTTTATTAGCAGGCTCTTCCTTCATCTGTATAATTCCAAAAAATAAAAACTATGGACTTCGCCGGTTATCGCAAATTTGCTTAAAATTATGAAAAGAAGAAATTGACTTCGCGATGAACACGACCATTGAACTAACTGGATAATAAAGAACAAAAACACGACACTTGCGTTAAGTAATTTAATTACCGGAGACTATTACTGGGTAAACAAATTCGTTGTCGTCGTTACATGGCACATTATGAAATTGACACGGAAAACTGCCTTTTTCTTGTTCACCTCGATTTTTTAGTTCTTACTGCGGAATTATACTCGTTGATGTTATTTCATTGACTTTTAAAAGCGTTGATGAAATCAAATATTCTATATTTCTTTCGTTAAGCATATTCGTATCAAATCCTGCAAAACGCTACAGACGATGGACAGACACGGTTTCTTATTCGTCGTCAATCATGATGATAATGTGATAATGATGTACAATTATGATGACAATAATGTACAATCATGATAAAAATGTATAATCATGATGATGGTGATGTACAAACACGATAAAAGTGTACAGTCGTGATGATGTACAGTCATCATGATAATATACAATCATGAAGAGGATGTTAAAATCATGATGATGTACAATTAGTACGTTGATGTAAAATAATGTGGTGATAATGGCATACAATCATGATTATAATGTACAATTGGGATGATGTACAATAATGTGGTGATGATGTACAATAATATGGTGATGATGTACAATAATATGGTGATGATGTACAATAATATGGTGATGATGTACAATAATATGGTGATGATGTACAATAATGTGATGATGTACAACAATATGGTGACGATGTACAATTGGGGTGATTGATGATGTACAATAATGTTGTGATGGTGATGATGTACAATAATGTGGTGATGGTGATGATGTACAATAATGTTGTGATGGTGATGATGTACAATAATGTGGTGATGGTGATGATGTACAATAATGTGGTGATGATGTACCCTGATGACAATGTACAATTATGGGAAGGAAGCTCAATCATGAAGATGACAAGGTTCAAGAATTGTGATAATGGTGATGGTATTGTAATGGTCATTTACCATTATAGGTAAAATAATAATCCGACTGGGTATTTGTAGATTTAATAGTAAAAAAAGGTAAATTAACTTAGAGTGCACTTCGCCTTCCCCGAGAAGTCAGTATAAAGTTTCAGTTTGTAGTTGCATCAGTGTGTGCTTGCGTGTATCATGGGCTTTGTGAAACCCTGCACTGCCGGTGAAGTACTAAAAGTTATGGAGATTCTGTTACAAAGTTATATTTGTTAACTTGAAGCTACCTGTCGTTAAGAAGCTCTGGAATTGTTGGCCTGAAGAAAGTCTGCTCTTGCTTATCAAACCGTTTAAGAAGAGGTCGTAGAGAAATAAGCCCTTGCTTAAAAGCTAAACTCCAGTAGAAGGTACATTTTAGTCTGAGCTATTTCGAATAGGGGCTACAGAGTTGTTGGTGAACCTGTCCGTTTGTGTCGATTCTACTCATATATCTATCAGGACTGATTCTGTGCCGCGGAGAAAGTCTGTCCTAAAGCTACTCGTTTTTGCATTATTCCAACCTATATTTGATTCTCATCTATCCATCTTCATGTCTGAGTGCATTTCTTTTGTTTTCTATAACGTCTCAATGCGATTAAGAATTTAGATTGTCCATCATTGATCGGTTCTCCTTCGCAAGCCGTTACCACAAAACATTTTCATATATATATATAAATATGCCCCCCCCCCTCCCGATGTCTGTTTTCTCTCCCACACTCTCATGTAAGTGCTTATTTTCTTCTCTCCCATAGTAAACATATGCTCATTTCCGTATTTTTCAATTCTTGTATGTCTGTTTCTGTTAGGCGACATGGCGCTGGTAAGTAAAATTTAACAAAGTCTTGGTATTTTACAAGGGCAGCCACGGTCATGCTGCTCCAGGACCTATGGTCTTTCGTAGAATGCGAATTTCCATTGTCTAAGGCAAGGGTCGACAACCACTGAAAGGTCCCGAAGTAATACTGCAGTCTCTTAAAGCGTGCTAGACTACGTTTATCCATATTGTGAAAGTTTGTTTACTATATAGCTATTAATGAAAATTAACGGATTAACTAATCAAGGAATACAAATTAATAATTAGTAATTTAAGGAGATACAGATTAATAATTAATTTAGAAAATAAAAACTCTTAGTCGGGGAGGGAATTCTTTACAATGGGTTTCTTTTTGAACCCGCTCCACGCACCATCCTAAAGTCGTCTGGATGCTTTAGGTTTCCAACCCCTGGTCTAAGAAACTAAACACCGGACTACGATGTGCAGAAAAACCACACACGTGCAACGGTACCCTTTGAATCGAACCTGGGTCAAGTGCTTTACATAGATGGATACAATACCACTAGGCCACCCATCAACGTAGAGTTTTCAAAATTATTAGGAGGGGCCAAGCATATATTTTGTACATTTATACATTACAGTATATGTAAAATTGTAATTTATTTCAAATTATTTGGGAGGCTCGGGCGCCACGAGCCCATATTAACTCACGAGAAATAGATCCCACGAGCCCATAAAAAAGTTAACTTTAAGCCTATGAGGCAACCATAAGGTTAAATAAGCTGTCACGTTTCATGTAATGTCTTAGAGGGATTTAATAAACAATACACTGGTAACAAGGGTAAAGTTGGTTGGTTGTATTTATATGGCGCAAGGACAGCAAAGGTCATTATACGTCGATCAAGGAGAGATAGTACATATGGTATAGCAACAAGGGCAAAAATGAGAACAATTGTTCGTATTTTATGAAGCAAGTGCAGACAAGAGCATACTCCACCAATACCTACGGTTCACGTTAAACACTCTACTTCCCCGTCTCACCATCGCGCAAGGTCCCTTTCTATAAAAGCCCGTTTTCTGAACAGAACCACGACTTCATCATGACGCAACACAGGTAGCGATGCACAGTGAATCAAAGACATGCACAGCTTTGCGATAAATTGGCCTATGACAGGGGGGGGATGGATGTATCGGTAGAAGTAAAATAAAAAAAAAAGATTTAAAATTATTTTACACCTTAAATTATACGTAATTTACAAATATCGGTTGTTTTAAACCGGAATAACGATAAACGCCGATACCTCCCAAAACCTTAATTTAACGACCGTTCATTATTTTTTATGGCCCCATTACGCGGGAAAAATTAAAAACGAACTTTTAGGGAATAAGTTTCCATAAAAAGGGATTTTTCTTTTTTAAGAGGGAATTTTCAATCAGGACCAAACGTAATGAGGGAGACAACCTACGTAACCAAAGTATACTTCAGTTATGTCCTCTTCCGCTCCCAAGCTCGCTCTCACTTCCGAAACTCGAACAGCAATTAACTTGGGAGGCAGGGCAATCCAATTTCGGAGAATCTTTAAACCGTGCTCGAAAATCCCTTTCTAACTTTTTGGGAGGGAATCCGGAGGTCATTTAACGCCTGATTTCCCTCTAGTAAAATTTAGCTAACTTTTGCACCAAGAGTTACGAATAACAATTATACCAAAGGTTCCCAACCTGGGGGTCGCGACCTGGTTATTTCTTGGGTAGGGGGGCGCCACAACTATTTTTAGTTGCAATTATTTTTGTAAGGAATTTTATACCAAATGTTTCCAACGCTTTTATATTTCAACATGGCTACACATATTGCAATATTCTACTAATGGTTGTTAACTTTATATCTATAATATATATAATTAATGTAACATATGTATAATTAATATAATTTTGTATTTAATGTGTTTTCTTTACTCTGTTAAAAATGCTTTTATTATGTAAACGTGGCAGCGGCAAACAAAGGGGAGATCGCGGATCTTTTGGTTACTATAAAAGGGGGTCGCGGATTACTTGGTTACTATAAAAATGGGTCGCGGCTTGAAAAAGGTTGGGAAACCACTGAACTATACAGACAGAAAAGTCAGTCAGTCAATACGAAGAAAAGTGTTTAATTTGAAATTTACAAGCTAACAATATTTGACAGCTCAAATCATAAGCATGGAATTATATGGGCCCCTGGGACCCATATAACCTTAAAATAACTCTATTCTTTTTTTTATGGAAGTGGGTGGGATACCAGTAAATTTATTCGTAAATATCCTTCCAAATTATTTTTTTAAAGTTCATACATTAAACTAACGTATTGATAATTAAAATTATGTCATATTATAAAGAGCATTAGTACGCTTGTGTGTACGATGTGGTACGCCGACAAATATAAAATTACATTTAAATTAGTTATCAACCACTGGCCTAATGTAATATTGTAGTACAGCTTCTTCAGGCTAGCGCTATTAAATTAATTTGTGCCGATTTTCATTAATGGTTGAAAAACTTCGATGTCTAAAAACTCCCAATTATACGAATATTTAGTTCCTTCGTTGTTTGAAAATACGTGGCCTGATCTCTGACCTTTGTTACAGGGGTGACCTTTGGGCGCAAGGCCATAGCTAGGATGGGGGGGGGGTGAGTTACCCACTTCAGGGGCGCAGGCGAGGGGCGTAAAATCTGCTGAAATAATTAACAGGCGAGGATATGTCCGTGTATATGGAGGCGCAATCCAGACGGTTTTGACAGGGGCGCAAAATCATCTAGCTACCATGCTGTTTGGATATTTCGGGTCTGAGCCTTTTGTGGCCTGACAGTTAACCCATGAGCAGGCGCGCGGGATGTTTCACACACCACAACTTAAAGGACGATGCCAGATGTCTATGGGATTTTGCCTACGGCGTTCCACAACAAATCAGACGCCATTCGACGCGTCTCACTGAGTAGATAAAATGTGTCAATGCAATGGGCGCAAAGCTGTCAGATCATGAAGTAACGAGTTATAGGTCATAGAAGGTCACCCTATGAGGAGGATCTCCAATGTTATTAGGATTTTGTCTATCAGCGTCCCACAAAAAATCAGATGCCATTCGACGCGTCTCACTGAATAGATAAAAAATATCAATGGGCGCAAAGCTGTCAAATCATGCAGTTACGAGTTACGAATGGCATCTGATTTGTTATGAAACGCCGATAAACAAAATCCTAATAACATTAGCCCTCTTCCTTAGTGACCTGTAACTCGTGACTGCATGATCTGACAGCTTTGCACCTATTGACATCTTTTATCTACTCAGTGAGACGCGTCGAATGGCATTTCATTTGTTGTGGAACGCTGATAGACAAAGTCCTAATAACATTGGAGATTCTCCTCACAGAATGACCTTTTATGACCTCTAACTCGTGACTGCATGATCTGACAGCTTTGCGCCCATTGACATATTTCATCTATTCAGTGAGGCGCGTCGAATGGCATTTGATTTGTTGTGGAACGCCCATATGTCATTTTTGGCATCCTCTTTTATGAAAAAGCACCGTCCGCCCTTGCTTCTGAAACTGGCCAAACTCTTTCCTGTTGCCTTCAAAGTCACGATCTTTCGGGGGTAGGGTGACAAAGAGAAAATT
>QLNU02015359.1:44851784-44869536 GCA_006491805.2 Dysdera silvatica | reverse complement strand
ACAAGTATGAATCTTATGACATAGATTACCTATATATTAAAAACTCATTTACCTCCAAATGCACTTCAATCTATAAAGTAAAGCCACATCAATATCTACTTATAATCAATAATTTTTTGGCATAAAATTATGATATTTCGATGAATACATTGCGTTTTTTACTTCAAACAAACCATACATACATACATAGACAACGTTTACAAAATAAGACCCATCCAGTGACGTCATGAGGGTTTAAATCGATGCAGTAGCAGGCCCAATCAAGTATAACGACAGCCCCGTTACCGCCCGCTTTCCAAAGCAGATGGTAATAAGAAAACGAGTTAGCGTTGCCATATCCCTCAAGCAAAAAATTGAGCAATATTCCTTCCTTATTCTTTTTGCATAAACGCATCGAAAATTTTTCCCGAGCCAGAATTCCACTTCATCTTGCAATTCATGATTTTAAAATGGATATTCTCAGAAACTGATGGAATAGAAGATTCTAACTTCTGCATTCATTTCTCCGCGATGATAGAACTTTTATTTTTATCCAAAATTTTATAGCCTCGACATCATGCTTCCTTCAGCACCGCGCCAACACGAGGGCAACATCCACCCCACTCGCTTTTTCTAATAAAGAGAAAGATGATTAAGATCTAACAGATATACAAAAATTACGACCCCGATTCAAAGTCTGGAAAATAATAGCGCCATAAAAAAATTTTTTAGAAGCTAAAACCATATTTTGTAATCCGGGTTTAGAGGCTGAGTCTTGGCATGATTTAGTCTTATGCATTTGGTTGGGATGTGTTATCGCTCAGCCCCTAGTTGTAACGGACGGAGGAAATCCTCGTTGACTCATACTGAGTCGTAAAACCGAATAGTTTTCGCGGTCCATAATTTTAGTTTTTATTGAGATTTACGTAACATAAACTGGTTATGGTGTCACATGGAGGGGGGACAGGGAAGTTCTATTGTATACGCAATATGGGTGGGGGTGTGTGTACGCTGCAGTATGGGACTATTTAAGTCCATTATAAGGGAATGCGTGTGCCTGGGATGGGGTTAAAGTGGGGGAACCGACTTTATATGATGCATTTTATGCAGTGTCAGATCAGGGCCTTAGCTAGACGTTTACAGGGGGGCTCTGAAAGCTACAGGGGAGCTCTGAAAGCTACAGGGGAGCTCTGAAAGCTACAGGGGCTTAAAATTCGTAAATGTTTTGATGTATTTTATTAATATATTTAATAATACTAAATATATAAGCGGACTAATATATTTAACGTTAATAAATAAATTTCTTGATGTAAATTTTCAATTCAAATTTATTTTCGGGCAGAAACGATTATGGAATAAAAAAAACATACAAATAATCGATCTGCTCGGGCAGCTATGGGTAGAGACTATAAGGTCTGACAGAGTCCCAGCTGCCCGAGGCAAAATAACTAAATAAATTAAAATAATTATAACAAGCATAAATCAATAAAGTTATGCAAAAAATCAGTTTTACAAAAGATATTTATGTAGGTATTTTTTAAAAAGTGGAAGGAACTCACCCTTTTAATTCTGTCAGGAAGAGGGTTCCACACCCTAGGGCCCATACAACCCGTGCATACCAATCCAAGATTTGTTTTGGAGAATTCTGGTATTAGATTATTTAGATTTCTTGTGAAGTGATTATGTCCAGGTGGGATTAAGGACATAAGATTAAGATATAAAACGATTCATATGGCATTAAACATAAAAATAAAGATCTTGTAAATTAGTGATTTTTCAATTAGTAATATTTGAGTATTATTGGAAGATGAATAAATAAAAGCGGATTGCGGACAAATACGACTATTATAAGACGCGGAAAAAAAAGTTTCTTGAAGAGCAGGCAGCAGAACCCCGGTTATCCGAAATCAGGGGAGTGGACTCGATTCCGGATAATCCGAAAGCCCAAGTTTTTGTGCAAAGATGCAAAGAAACTATAATATTTATCAAATTTTGTAATACATTTACGTGGTTATGTATTAGTAAACTACTACTATATTGATAGTAGAAACGTCAAAAAGTATACGCATGTGTTGATTAAAACATGAGGTGCTTTGGACATACAGTCGACCCTGTTTAAACGAATATTGACGGTTCCAACAAATATTATTCGATTATCCGGCGAAAACAAATACATGGCTACTCTGGACTTAAATGCCTTCTAGTATACTAGTGCCAATTTTTTTTTCCTTGTTTGAGCACTGATTTTCATACTAGTGTTGTCCAGTCTTTATCAGATTATCTGAGACGAATAGTGAAGATTATTGTTTAAAGCGGGGTACTTGATTATCCGCGACCCGAGTGAGTGAGTCAGATTGAAGTCAGATATCTCTGTAGGCATATATATATATACATGAGCATCCTTGAGGGAATGTTTCTTAGAAAAAAAACAATAAGTGCAGCCCACATTTCGGTTAGACAAAGTTGGAATAATCGAAGTTGCACTACATAATAGTTTCTGCGATTGTGAAACACAGAATAGTGGACAATAGCAAACAAACCAGTAATGTAGCAATTCAAAACTCATGAGAGGAGGGGCTCAAATGGCTTTAAAGAGGATTGCATGATGCGCCCTTAGAGAAAATAATGTGTTTTGATATCCAAGGGGGGGATCTTGAGCCCCTTCTACGTCATTGAAAGAAACTACTGTAACAGCCATTGTAGTCAAGTTTAAAGAGTCACCAACGTCAATCTCTTACTCGCATTGAAGCACGTTTCTTTCACTCGAGGAGTTCGCATTTACGCTCTCTAATGATACTTTCCCCGCCATTTTAGATGTATTGCCACCCGCATTGGAATTTAGAGAGTATTTTCGAGGCATTAAGGGCTTCGTTTGATTTTTTGAGTGGTGAAGAAATAAGGACGGTTACACGCGCAGTGGTGGAGTTCGGACTCGAAACGTATTCATGATCATCATCAATAAAGAATCTCATAATGGTAGCAAAGTAGAATTGCTAAAATTCACTTTAGCAATTTTACTGTCAGCAACCATCGCACGTAATTAGGAATTTAGAATCGCATACAATTAGCATCTACGCTACGCTCTATGCAAGAGCGTGGCGTAGATACTAATTAAATGTATAAGATTACAACCTGAACCGAATTGCGATAACGGATTACACAAATTTTATGTTGGCACCATGTCTGTGAGACATCGTCTAGGAATTTATTTTTAAGATCTGAAGACTATTTTTAGTTTTATGGCACCAGTCTTAATCTGAAAGAGAGTACATTTTTTTTTTTTCGAAGCGTCACACCTCATCCAAACCTCCGAGGACAAACTCGATATTTTACTGAAATTTCCAGTAATGGAGAACTGCAAGTAGCAGCATACAACCACAGCCGATGTGAGGGGATGCAGTCGGGATGGGCCTGCCCCTAAAATATTTTTGATACGATATTCTTGCTTTCTTATTTAAAAATAAAAAAAAATAATGTGCCTCCCCCGAGAATTTTCCCCGCTACGGTCTTACGTGCCGGTACATGTATGCATGTGATCTTATAAAATAATAAGTAAGTATAAAAGCTTTCTCAGTTCATAATTTGTGTTTATTGAGGCTCTAATTTCCATAATTTAACAAAAGCTATAAAAATATTTATGCCACTGTCCAGAAAGGAAAATGCCCCAAAAGGAGAAATATTTATGCCACTGTCCAGAAAGCAAAATGCCCCAAAAGGAGAATTATTTATGCCACTGTCCAGAAAGGAAAATGCCCCAAAAGGAGAAATATTTAGGCCACTGTCCAGAAAGGAAAATGCCCCAAAAGGAGAAATATTTAGGCCACTGTCCAGAAAGGAAAAAATGCCCCAAAAGGAGAAATATTTAGGCCACTGTCCAGAAAGGAAAATGCCCCAAAAGGAGAAATATTTATACCACTGTCCAGAAAGGAAAATGCCTCAAAAGGAGAAATATTTAGGCCACTGTCCAGAAAGGAAAATGCCCCAAAAGGAGAAATATTTATGCCACTGTCCAGAAATATTTATGCCACTGTCCAGAAAGGAAAATGCCCCAAAAGGAGAAATATTTATGCCACTGTCCAGAAAGCAAAATGCCCCAAAAGGAGAATTATTTATGCCACTGTCCAGAAAGGAAAATGCCCCAAAAGGAGAAATATTTAGGCCACTGTCCAGAAAGGAAAATGCCCCAAAAGGAGAAATATTTAGGCCACTGTCAGAAAGGAAAATGCCTCAAAAGGAGAAATATTTAGGTCACTGTCCAGAAAGGAAAATGCCCCAAAAAGAGAAATATTTAGGCCACTGTCCAGAAAGGAAAATGCCCCAAAAGGAGAAATATTTATGCCACTGTCCAGAAAGGAAAATGCCCCAAAAGGAGAAATATTTAGGCCACTGTCCAGTCCAAAGGAAAATGCCCCAAAAGGAGAAATATTTAGGCCACTGTCCAGGAAAGGGGTCATGAGGACCCGTCGAAATGAACCTGTGGGCCCGGCTCTCCTCGCCCCTGCTTACAGCTAACTATCCTTTGCAGGACCTGGTTAACAATTATACAAAATAAACATATGGAGCATCAAGGGGAAAGGGAACACAACAGAAAATTCCATCTTCCGGATTTACCATAGAAATACAAAAAATTATCATTAATTTTCCACCTCACTTCACGTTTCATTTCGAAAAAGGAAATCTTATTTTACGGCTCATTATTGCATACGCGGTGGAACTCTATTATAATGAACATGGCTACAATGAATTCATATCTATTGACGAACGAATGAATTACTTTTGGTTTGGTTTAATGTGTAGTATATATTGTCATGTCAAATAGCGAAGAAAATCTAGAATCTTGTTCGCTATGACAGCGTTCGCTCGTGTTTTGGTTGGGGGCCAGGGAGTTCAGCACCAAAATCTTTTTAGTTTAGTAGTCCAGCCAATTAAGATTAAAAAAGGCTTCTGCTTGAAAAGTTTTAGAGAAGTTTTTTTCTTCTCTATCTTCCTTTATGTTTTTTTGGGGTACTGAACACAAATTTCAAGTTTGCCACCTTTTAACTTTCCTGTTTAAAAAGTTATAAGCGAAAAACCATGAAAAAAGAGGGTTTTTCTTCCATTGTATTTGATGGAGGGTTAAAATTTTTTGAAAAAATTATCACACCACATTAAACTAAAGAGATTTTCCTTTACTTTTTCATGTAATTTTTTTTTCTAAGGTGAATGGTTTTGGCATACGAGTAAAATGAATTTTAGTGATAGACTGAAATTACTACATCGGAGGGCAAAAACAAGACCCGGTCATTATGCAACCATTTTAGTCACCAACTTGAAGCTCTTGAGTTATTTGTAGTTGCATTTAAACCATGTTAACATTTGCATCACCTAATTTTACAGTTTTTATTATTTAAAAAATGTTAATTACTAGGAGAGTGAGAGAATTACAGTTATGTTTATTGAATCAAGATATGTATGATTTGAAGGAAAATATGACTGCCGATGAATTTGAAAAATTCACAACTGATGGGGGATTCACCATCATCGCACATACAACTTCTGGTCAGTAACATGGAGTGACATGACGATAGAGCAATCTATAATAAAGACTATGAAAACAGCAGGTAGACTCACTCATGGGCGTGGAGTTAGCGAAGTTTTTGCAAGATGGACCATGGGTATGACGTCACTTCAACGGATATGTGAAGAAATTGAAGAGTTCAGCTGGACAGCTGTTGCAACTTCTGAACAACATATGGATATGAGAATGGGAAACTCTATAGTGGCCTGGGACAACTTTGACATGAATAAATTATTGAACTGGGTTCATCAATACATCCCTTCCCGAGATACGAATAACCTCACTTCAGTCACAAGTGGGATTGTTGGAGATGTGGCAATAAACTGTCATATGGCACAGGAAATTAGCACTGCTAGCATATCAAAAATGATTAACAGCGATTTTCAGTCCATCAAATATTAAGCGCAATGGAAGAGTGCAGCCATTAGCTGTAATGAGCAGCGCTGTCAAGGTAGGTGAAGATAAAATTCCCACCAACGAGACAACACTCTTCCAAAGTATCAACGTAGCAAAGCCATCTGACCAAGAACTTGAAGATTATTTGTCTTACAAGCTCTCTGCCTATCCAATGTCTCTTTTAGATCAATCCAGAATGAGAAAAACTAACCAATCCTCTTTGTACAAGGCATTCACACCACTCCCACCAGACATTACTTTTGGGAGATGTATGCATGCGATAGATGGTGGATGTTTACTGCACAGAGTTGTATGGTAGAGTGGTCAACCATTTGGATCCATTCGTGACAGCTATGTGGCCTTCGTTAAGTCGAAATACACATCGAACGCCGTGGTAATCTTCGATGGATACCCAGAAAACATGACTGAAATGGACACTAAATTTGCACAGCGTGAAAGACAGTCTGGCAAAACGATGTCTAATGAGGTTATTTTTTTTTATGAGACTATGGTGCTCACAGTTTCTCAAGGGAAATTCTTCGCAGATGACAAGAACAAAAACTGTTCAATAGCCCTGCTGTTAAACAGATTTGGCGCTGAAAATATGCTTTGCAAGCAGGCGAAAGATGGTACTGACACACTCATTATCAACACCGCTTTCACCATAGCACCTAACCATGATGACGTGATAGTCATTGATGAAGATATAAACCTCCTGGTAATCCTAATTGGGCTTTGCAATTTTCCCAATGTTCATTTCTTAAAACTAGGAAAGTGGGGGAAACTCCCCAGGGGACCTATTCGCCATTGGATGCAGTGAACAGATTAGTTGCTCCATAACAACTTTTTACATGCCGTAAGTAGATGTGATAACACTTCTGCGTTGTACAGCCAGGGGGAAAAGAAATGCCTTCAAATTTTGGAGAAAAGTGAGGATTTGCAACATGTGGTCGATATATTTAAAAACCCAGATACTGTTGTCGACGATGTTATTAAAGCAGGGCTGCTGTTTCTGGTACACTTGTATGGATTCAGAGAGAAAACAGCGAGTTTCCCAAACAGCCCGAAGTACAGATAATACATAACGCCTGCTTTTAAGACCTTTGCAAATGCATCTCAATATCACTGTCTCAAAATTTACCATTAGGTGCAGGAAACTTAGGTGGTAGGAAACTGTAAAAAGCTAAAGAATGGAACGGGAATAAAACCAAGAGAGTATTACGCTCATTACAACTGCCGAAACCCCAAGAGCAAATTGCATAGTGTATTTATAGTGTAATTGCAAGAACAATTGCATAGATGCATAGTATTCGATCACTTTTTTGTTTTTAAATAATAAAAACTGTAAAAATAGGTAATGCAAATGTTAACATAGTCTAAATGCAACTATATAACTCGAAAACTTACTCTAGTTTTTGATTAAAATGAATGCATAGTGATCGGATAGTGTTTTCACCCTCCAATGTCGGAATTTTAATCTATCGATAAAATTCATTTTATTAGTATGCCAGAACTGTTCACCTTAGAAAAAAAATTATATGAAAAAAGTGAAGGGAAATCTCTAATTTTTGGTATAACATTTTTTTTTTAATTTTTTAACCTTCTATCAAACATAAGGGGGTGGGGGAGGCACCCGCTTTCATGATTTTTCGCTTAAAACATTTTAATCAAGAAAGTTAGAAGGCGGCAAACTTGAAATTCATGTTCAGCATCCCAAAAAGCATAAAGGAAGATAGAAAAACACTTTCCAGGTAGAATCGTACATTGACTGGACAATAGGGACACGGGAGGCCTTTTAGCCCTGATTCGTCGCAAATATCTTTCCAAAAATATCCCGAAATAGTAAGAGTCCCTTTGAAGCCACACGGACTTTCTATTAACTTATTAACGAAAGTAGCTAATAATTCATTGCAGGTTTTGAGTTCTTTAAGCAATACCTAACTTCTCCCCCAACTGGATGGAAAAGAAAAAACGAGGCACTTATAGCCATATCTCGCTAGTCGTGGCATCGGTATCATGCCACAGAATATGGCAACACTTTTGATTATGAGGGGATAAAGAACCTGCTTATGCAAATGTTTATTTAATGACTGAAGGATAATAGTAAAACGTCCTAATCAAATCTTCCTAGTCCATCAAACCCTTCACGAAGCAAAAGTTAAAGCCCTTAATGCCTAATATTGGTAGCAATTTCGGAGATGGCGGCTCGGCAACATTATCATTAGCAGTTGGTGCTGAAAACGATGCTCACTTGAATATACGAAGTGGGCCAGCTTATCAGAGCAGCCCCATTAGAATTTCGAATAGGTCTTAAATGCCTAATTACGTGACGAAATGCAATTTCTCGTTTTTACGAGGGATCGGTGGCATGATCCGATCGATGGACACCTAGATATAACTGGTAAGATTATATTATCAATCAAACCACAAAAGCAAAAATGACAGTTCCAATTTTCCCGATAGTGGCTTGGCCAATAGTATCTTTCACCACAACCCCCTTCCTGGGAGGTAGGGGGCAATTTCATCAAGTTATTGCCCTGATATCGACACAAGTGCTATAAAATTCAGCTATATATCCACTAGCATCCCAAAACAAAGTTTCGGGATGCTAGTCTGGTCTTAAGCCTCTTGTTTGCTTATATTTTGCGAAGCAAGGTCATGTGCCAGGACCTACTGTTTCCCGAAGAATCTGAACCTCTTAAAGCTCAGGGAACCAACCTCTGGACAACAGTGAGCAGTTGCCTGACAAGCGCTCCCCTTTGACACGGTTAGGAATCAAACCCGGACTAACGGCAGGCTAGGCGAACACGTCACCACTGCTAGACCACCTTTTGCTTTTTGTACTACTCCGGGTAATACTAGTGACTGAATTCAACAGCATTTCTCCCACAACCAGGCTATTGACGGCTTGCTAAGGCGTGTATAAGATTCAATACATTATTGGAATCGAGGCGCAGGCTAATCCATACCTGAAGTCCGGACCTGGGAGGGTGAAGCCCGGCAACGACCCGGTTGTCTTCCACCTGATAGTATGAGAGTCTTTACACGCCTATCTGATACACACTTCACGATTGGACAGACGGAACCAAACAGCCTATTCCAGTAAGTATTGAGAAGTTCTGATAGAAGGGTTGTTAAGCGCTACGTCTTAATACCGCTTAATAAATCTTTTAGATGTGAGATAAACTTAACGTGACGCGATGACATGAAGCCAGTTATATGATATTCTACTTCGTCATCGACGGTGAAATATATAATTTCTATGACATTTCATTTCGGCATATATCACTTATATGATATTTCACTTCGGCATCGACAGTGGAATATCATTTCTACGATATTTCATTTCGGTATCGTCATATATCGTTTCTATGATATCTCACTGTTGATGTCGAAGTGTATTAGAACGTTTGTATTTTCTCAGACGAAATGTGAAGACAAATTGGATGATCAAAATTGTACGAATTTTATCACCTTAGCCAGGATTTAACAGAGAGTCAAGTTTCTACAGCATATAAGGCATTTAACACATAAGTGTAGCGAGTATTCAAGAATTTAGTTGGTGGGCCCGTCCCCAAAGTCCCCCCCTGGATACGGGCGCAGTCACTTACCCCACTACACGCCTGCAAAACCTTGATTTCACAGTAACATTGCTTGTAGCCTATGAAGGAAGAAATGAACTTTTAAATTTCTCTAAGACCTTTCTAGTGAATAATAACGATTTCGAATAAGAGGAGGAGATACGCCTCAGTCTTCTGACACACCGGACGAACTCCTCTTTCCCCTTAAGGGCTTCGCCTCCTCGCTCAAAAACCCCCCAAATTCGGTGCAAAAACCGCTTTTCTCCAACAGAGACAGCTTGTCACAATTCTGTAATTTTTTCAGTCGCTAAAGTCGTAAAAACAGCGATCGAAAAAGAACCGTTTGGAAGGCAGCAACGAGTCCAAAAACTTCAGGGGCGTTGGTGCTTGTTAGAGAAAAAGAGAGTAGGCGGGGGGGGCGGCATCCTCACCAGCTTTTTTTTTAATGGTTTATTTCTCGGGAAAGTCGAGTAAAAGAAGTCATTGTTACGACTTCGGGCGAAGAAATTGTTGAAAAGAAATTGTCGAAAGGTGTTTACCATTTATTCGAGGATTTCAACATTTGATGTTGTAGAAGAATAATGTTGCCACCGGCACCGATATAATAAGGAGAAGCTTTGCAACGCTGAATTTAGGATTTTAAACTAAAGCTGTAACAGTCAAAACAGCATCGCATTTTTTATTTATAAGGGACATCTAAACCTATGAACTCCATCTTCAACTTCCAGGAATTATTAAATGCGAGCACAGGAGAGCAAGTCGGAGCGTTTTACGGATGAAATGTTACTATACTTTCTTCATCTCTTCAAACGTTACCGATGCAAATTGGCGTCAACTTAGTTGATGGTAATAGATAGTCTCAAGTCGACTCATGTTGTTGTTTTGTATGCAAAAACATAATAAATAACCTGGAAATGTTGGCAGATCAAACGAAACTGTGTTTCCAGGGGAGGGAGGGACATATAGTCCATGAGATGAGGGAAGAAAGAAGTAGGATCTCCATTTTGGGGGCAGAGTTCTTAACGTGATGTGGTAAAAGCAGCACAAATCGACTCAATTATGAATCATATAACATCCGTTGTTTGATTGGTCGATTTTTTAAGCGCCAATTTTTGAACCAAACAATGAAGTATCATATCATCATCGATGGTCACTGCTACGCGAAGCACATGGCAATGACCATCGATAGTAAAAATCGTGGTTCAAACCGATTTTGACGACCTTAATTTAAATGAACGAATCGTGCGAGAAGAAGGAAACAAATGATTGAAAGAGCGGTTTCTTTTGGGTATGATTGGAAATACACAAAGCAGTAGACCATATCTCCTCCCAAATTACAGGTATCTCAAACTATACCAACTGAGGCGGTACGTTAATTTGGCGTTCGTTTTTTATGCCTTTACAAGGTACAGGGGAAAGTTGACCACCGTCATGCTATTTAAATGGGTCAAAGCAGTTTTGTTTTAGTTTTCCGCAACCATCTTGAGTAAAACTGGTTTTTTTATAAAAAAAAAACCGATTGTATTTAAATGTACGTTTGACATGTAGACAAGAAAAGGGCATGACCCATTGTAATGGACGCATTTCCAGCACGCTATAAAACTGTGAAGTCATTTTTCAATGTGGTATTTAATTCGTCTTATTTTGAAATTAATTAATTTGGATCAATTTCTTTATGTTAATCTCGTCATATTTAATTTTTCATTTAGAACGAATTCATTTTCCTTCAGAATAATTTCCATCGTACTTAATTTATAATTTCAATCGTATTTAATTTGCAATTTCTATCATGTTTGATTCGTAATTTCCATCATATTTAATATTAATTTCCATCATTTTAAGGGGATGTAAGCAAACGAATTAAATTAGGGAATGTAAACAAACGTATTAAAATTTTAGGATTTAGTGGATGTAAACAAACGTATTAAAATTTTAGAATTTAGGGGATGTAAACAAATGTATAAACAATATACAAGTGTAGACCACAACATGTAAATAAGTATACCAGTAAGGAGTAAACATTTGCGTTGGCGTGTAAACAATTCGTTACGGTGTTAACACCACATTAAAAAAACAAAATGTTTGTTTACAATTAAATCCGGCGCAGTATAGCCCAGATGCTCTTGCGCCATAAAACATCCAAACAAACAAATCCTCCTCAGGTAGTTTCGCAAACTTATTTTTGCCCTTGCAATCAAAAGAATAACAATAATTGCTCACATAATTAACCTTACATTGCATGCGTATTTAGACTATGTATTTACTATCGGCACGGGCGCCGTTAGCAGGGGGGACCCGTCCCCCAATGTTGGCTTTAGGGTTCCATATTGTCCCCCACCTAATATTTCATGCCGTCGTCATTCCAATGTTTTCTGCCGGCACTAACTTGTGGTTTTCAGTGAAAAAAAATATTAAGTAAGCGCTTATTTTTAACCTAGAATTTTAATTTTCAATGGTAAATGAAATCGAATTTTTCACTGTATTTTACGAATTTTCCTTCATGGGACAGTTCAAGTTTTACGTCAGCACCTTTGGGGGGAGGGGGGGTTGGTGTTATGCTTATTTACTTATGTTAGCCAGGGGTTGGTGTTATGCTTATTTTCCTATGTTAGCCAATGTTAATTTTTGCTTACCAGGGAGGAGAGGGGTATAAAATGGCCAAAATATTGCTTATGTAATACTTGAACTCTCCCCCGTGGGAATACGGTACCGCCTTCTTGGCGGCCATCTTTCCCAAATCTTTTCTATTGGACAATTAACGTATTTGCTATGAACAGCACGAAGCAATACTCGTTTTAAAAATTTCAACTTGTTTTTTCGTTTTCCCCATGAGGGACTAAAAAAATCAGAGAATTTAATACAGTTGGAATGGAAACGTCCAAAATCTCTTTTTCAGGGGACCCTTCACATATTATCTAAAGGCGTAAGGGAGAAGGAAGGCATTGTGACCGCTTAGACCAGGGGAATAATAATTCTTAGCACTTTCAGGAAGTCCCCGTTCTGTTTTTTATGGTCTTTCTAACGATATTAATTATTTTTATATTTTTAAAAGTATCCTTTTTATAATAAAGGATATATTTCACTATTAAAAAAAAAACACACACGGGGTTCATAATAAATTATACGTTTGTTGCTGTCTTTATACCTAATACGTACATCTATAATCAAGTATTTTGTGAAGAAGGAATTACTTCATTTACAAGCAGGGGCGGATTTCGTGGCCCTGGGGCCACAAAATCTCAAGGACCATAAAAAATATAAAAAAAAAAGTTTTAAATTTTCACGTGTTACAAATATGTTTTACAATTTCTTACTACAAATAAATATTTTTAAAATACAATGTGTGCTTGCTCTGAATTCATAATTTTCGCCGAAACATTTATAAATTATACTTTTATGGCTTTTAAAGTTATGCTACCAAGTTTCTGACAGTTGTTGACAAACGTTTCTGTTTCGTTTAAATACAGACAAATGTTGGGAACTGAACGAAAGAGAGTCGCAGTTAATTTCCTCATGGGGGCATACGTTACCCCCCCCCCCCTCGAAATAGAGAGAAAGTCGTACAATTGAATACGTTTCTTGCATTTCCTAAAATTTTGTATGGCCACTATTCAGCCGGAGGCGAGCGCTCGAGCTCTACATTTTCCTGCCAAGTTCGCCATTAACAATCCCTGAATAAATCACATGTGTAATCCTGGTCCCTAGAAATAAGCAGGACATTTTGAAAAGGGGTTATGTCTTATTGTTTTAATATTGAGTTGACCCCTTTTCAAAATGACCGATTCAATTATATGAAGAGGTGAAAACTATAAAGGTAAAAGTAATATTTTTTCCTAACTGAATTACGTGAAAAATTAAGATCTTAAAAAGCTATCTATCGGTTTTATAAGGCTACTTTAAAATGTTATAAAATTTACTTATATTCTTAATCCCTTCATATCTGAAATTTTTACTACCTCTTAATAGTTGTTAGAATTGGCTCAATTAGCCTCGAAGTGTAGGGGGCTAATTTTTTTTTGAAGGGGGGGGGAGGGGTATAAAAGCTCCCACCTCAATGGTCAGCACGTAGTATTACTTGGGTATTACATTGTCAGAAATTTTCTAGGGGATAATATTTTTCTAGTGGGGAATACGTCACCTATCCCCCGTAGTTACGTCAATGGTTGTAAGATAAATACGGATAGGAAAGGCCGGAAATATTTAGAAGGGGGGCTCAAAATTAGATTGCGCATGGGGCCTCAAGTGCTAAAACCGCCACTGTTTACACGAAAGCACTTTTAATCACAAATTAAGCAAATCCTCGGCACAGGTGTGCTGAGCCTTCCAATAGGATGCGCACCACAGAGCAGTTTTTCTTAAAGCGTCCGCGGAAACACAGGTTTCCGTGACGGCCCACCGGGGGTTCCGCGAGCAATTTGTAAAACACTGCAGAAAACTTCAAGAAAATCTGTAATGTCCCCCTTGACGGCAACCCTTTAAATAGAGGAAACTAACCGTAACGAGTATCCCGTAACAATGGAGGAATGTTACGTGCTTTTTCATACTGATTTATTAGTTTTATTTTTATGTCTGTGTCCAAGCAGCGACAAATATAATAGCCCTATACGTTTTCCTTGAATAAGATTTACAGAAGTGGGTTCAAGTCATAGCTAGACGCTTGTTGGGGGGGCTTAGAATTCTGAGGTAAAATTCGTCAATGTTTTGATGTATTTTATATAATATATTTAATAATACTAAATATCCAAGTAGACTAATATATTTAACATTAATGAATAAATTTCTTAACATAAATTTTGCATTGAAAACATAGAGGTATACTAAAATTTATAATTTCCCTTATCTTTATTATAGAGTATATGACGGCAAACCTCTATAAAATACATGATTTACATACAAAAGGTTAAACACTGGTAAAATAGCAATGAAAAAGATCACTCAAGCTTTCGGACGCATCAGCAGCAGTCCTTCATCAGGAGTAATGACGATGTTATGTTTCTGTCTCTTTTGGGGTGTGAAACACCCCGCGCGCCTACTCGCGAGTTAATAGATGTTTAGAGTCATTAAAAAAAAAAAAAGACAGAAACATAACATCGTCATTACTCCTGATGAAGGACTGCTGCTGATGCGTCCGAAAGCTTGAGTGATCTTTTTCATTGCTATTTTACCAGTGTTTAACCTTTTTATGTAATTTCCTCCCTGGTACCCTGTATTTTATTTCTAAAATACATGACGTATACAAGATCTACCTTAGAAATCTATTTTAAATATATTTCTAACGTCGAAGAACGATTTCCACTATCATAATAATAATAATTCATTTATTTACTGGGCAAGCAAGAAATACAATATAAAAAACATAACACAATTCTTTACAATATGCCCAGATGGAGGTGAGAGAAAAAGACAAAAATGCCTAACGTGCTCGCACCACCTTACCATCACACAGGTGGCACAATACCATAGGCGTAGAGTTATATGGGCCCGTGGGGCCCGAGCCCCCCCAATAATCTGAAATAAATTGCGATTTTACATATACTGTAATGTATAAACGTACATAAAATGTGCTTGCCCCCCCTCCCTCCCCAATAATTTTGAGAACTTTACGTTGATACACAATACTCCTTCAGTATTTAAAATTAATCAAAAAGCGTAAACTGGTAAAAGTTCTCAAATCTAAAGTAAAAACATTGTGTAGTTAATCGATTAAGATACATATAAAATGCAATTTAAAATAATAAGTAAATCAGAACTATTAGTTATGATAATTTATAATATAAATCGTCGAAAGAAACAACAACAATTATCATAGTGTACTGACATGCATTATAAAACATACCTTAAATCTTTTAAACCACATATGATTGGGATTAACTGGAGATATATACAATGTGACCTTTTATTTGCCCAGGATATATTGTTTTAATGATTTTTTAAATTCTTTAAAGTTTCTACTTTTCTTTGCTTCTGTGAGTAACTAGTTACACTCCCTAATTCCGCAATAATTAATATTGTTCGCCCCCCTATTAGTTCTTATTTTACAGACATTTAATTCATCATTTAGTCTCGTATTTTTCATATTTTCCCTTTTATCTACTTTTATTGTATCCTTACGGTTGTCGATATTTTATTTTTTCAAAGATTTGCTGTAGGCTAGTATTTTGAATCTATGCACATTTTGTGAATTCAAAATTCCATAGTCTTTTGCAAATGTTTTCTATGGTTTTATTTGATTTTGATGCAATAATTCTCATTACTCTACGTAATATAGACTGTATCTCTTTTGTTTTATCAGTGTTACAGTTATGTAAAAGTCATCATGTACAAGTTTATGTAAATAAAAAAATCTAAAATAAAATTCTAAGATCATTTATTTTGAAAAACTAGTTTCAGGGGGAGGGGGTGACCACATTTACAGGTTTCCTCAGCCCCCCCCTTTAGCCCCAGGCTGGCTACTGCTCTGAGTGGGTTCCATTGGCAATGCATATGATAAAAGGGTTCCACGAGAGGAAAGGTTTGAGAACCCCATACCATAGAGGATATACAGGGCGTCCGTAAACTGTTTTAACAAAATAAGAGGGGTCATAGTACCCAGTGGGTACTACCCATCAAGACGAACAATATGTGTCATAGAACCTAGGGTCGCAAACCACTCACAGCTATAGTTCTAAAACCGTCCAGCATGCACAAATATTTTCAACCACTGCGTGAAAAGCGCCAGATAAAACTCAGGTCAGCTGCTCAAGTGCATAGATGATTAGGACATCGCATTTTGCGCTTCTCATGCACTGGTTGTCACTATTTGTGCATGCTGGACGGTTTTAGAAGTGGCGCTGTGAGTGGTTTGCGACTCTGGTTTCCATGGGGAATATTGTTCGTCTTGATAAGTACTATCACCTCTCTTATTTTGTCAAAGAGTTCACGAACATCCCATAGTTTAACATCGATAGGAATAAGCGCTGAAATCTTTAACAGGATAAGTTGAAGTCCACAGAGCTAATACGAGCATAGAGCACTCTGAAATGCCTAGCTGAAGTACAGGACCCCTTCCTCGGCTATAATGGGGTGCATTACAGCGTAATGGGAGTACACTAAAATTCTCTGTGTGGATACACCGGTCCGTAATTGGGTAAGCTGGAATGTAATAAGAATGCTCTGAAGTTCCTCCAATGGTGGTATATATAATGTACAATACAATAACGCTTCCAACTTATGCAGGCCTGGAAATAATTTACTATATTCTATACTCCATAATCTCTAGAGCAGCGGTTCTTCAACTGTGGTCCGAGAGACCCTTCCAATGTTCCACAAAGTTCGGAAAAGTACTATGACAAGAACATTTGCTCTTTAATGCTAAGAATAAATTATGAGGGAAGGGAAAATTCCTTCCTCAAATGGTGAAAATTAGTGATGAAACACTAGAAATAAATATGTATGATGCAAATTTGGGGCGTTAAACTTTGAGTTAATTCTTGGGGGTCTGCGAGGGTGAGTGAACTCTGAAGGGGAGGTCAGGGGTCTAAGGAAGTTAAAGAACCTCTGCTCTGTAGCATTAAAAATTAAAACCATCGTAAGACCCATTATTTCCAATATCGGCGCATTATTATAGAGTTTAGATATTTTTTGGTACACCCCGCTTCCCTCACCAAAATAAAAGACCTTGGTATCTTCCAGAAATCAACTTTCGAAGCCCTTGACCCCTTTGCAAAAAATCAACAGACCCCTCCACACACATAAAGAGACCTTCCTAGCGTTTCTAACGCAATAAGAATTTCCAACTGCCCTGGTCTAATCTTATTTCGCGACTCCTAAATCTCATTAAGAAGGTTTGGTTTTGTAACGAAGTTATTGATGAGTAACAGCGAAAAGAGGGGCCCCGTCAGTGTTGTTTCTATTAATTGTCTGGGATCAACTAGGAGTTTTCGATTCATTAGAAAAATCTGATGAATCTACAGAGAACAAAAAGGGACGATGGAGGGAGGAATTGGACTAGGTACCATCATCCGATTGCCCACGTATTTTCAAAAGATCGTTTCAAAAAAAGGCAGAAAACAAATGGATCACTTATCTGAGAAACCACGTAAGACACAGTTTTGTCTAAATGGGAACATTTTAAAATCGGTCCTAAAGTTAGCGGCAATTTGGACAATTGCATTCTTGGACGAGACTTGAATCCTGTGTCTGTTGCTTGAAAAAATATTTAAGTTGGTCACATGAGTGCCCATATACGGGGTAGTGGGGG
>QLNU02015359.1:44815692-44846048 GCA_006491805.2 Dysdera silvatica | reverse complement strand
TTGTTTGTAATAGATTAGGAAAGTTAAATTGCAATTCTGAACTGTGATTGAAGTAATGGATTTTCTCCATTGAACTCGATTTAATATTTCATTTTTTTTCATTAGCCGATTTATTTTTGTTGATGGAGGGAGGATATACCTACATCAGAATAAAATAAATAAGATGAATAAAATAAAGAAATGAGATTAATAAAATAAAGAACTGAGATTAATAAAACGAAAAAATAAAATGAATGAAATAGAAACAAGAAAAAGAAAGAAATGAATCAATAAATTTTAAAATGGAAACGAGCTAAGTAATAATATTATTAGAAAAAATAATATATCAACATAAAGGTTTCCATCAGAAATATTGATCTTCAGGAATTAATTAAAACAAAATAAAGAAATGAAATTAATAAAATAAGGAAATGAGATTAATAAAATAAAAAAAATGATTAAATAAAGAAATGAGATTAATAAAATATAAATAAAAAAATGAAAAAAATGAACCAATAAATTTAAAAGTATCAACGAGCAAAGTAATAATATTAGAAATAATATATCAACGCAAAAGGTTTCCATCAGAAATGTTGATCTTCAGAAATTAACTAAAACAAAATAAACTAAATAATTAGTTGGGCTATTTTATTCAGATATTATTTACGATTATGAAAATATTAAGCGAACTCGAAACATAACAGAACTGAAAATGCAGATCGTACATTAATAAATAAATAAATCGATTTGTTTTACGATCGATCAAAAAATAATCGATATTTGTTAACGTGGATTAAATTTTAAACGAATTTTTAATTGCGGGTTGTGTATTACCGGCTAATTAGCCTCGAATTCTTTTTATAAAAAGAATTCTGACCACGTCCAAGCAATTTATAAAATCATGTCCGACAAATTGTTAAATGAAAATACCTAAGTATGGATGAAACACAACATTCTTAAATAACAAAGTTAAAAGTTTACAACTTAAAACTTTTTTCGAACACCGTTTACAACAAATATATACATGTAGGAAAGTGGCACAGGATTTAAAAAAGGGGAGGCTTTCAATGAAAATGGGGGGGGGTGATTTTTTTCCCCATAAGGCATTTGGTTGGTTCGTTGTATTTTTATGGCGCAAGGATAGCAAGGATCATTATACGCCAGAAAAGGTGAAACCCTAAAGGATTTATAATAATATTGTTCAAATGTGGGGATAACCCCAACCCCCGTTGTTCACGGCTTTGTATAAACGCATTTTACTCGTTGTTTATAACACACAAATACATGTATTTCTTACGTTGTTAACAACACACAAATACATGTACATCATACGTTGTTTAAACATAGAAATTTCATGTGTTGTTTACGGCACACAAATACGTGTATTTCATGCATTATTTACAACACACAAATACATGTATTTCATACGTTGTTTAAAACACACAGATACACGTATTTCATACGTTGTTTACAGCATACAAATGCATGTATTTCATACGTCGTTTACAATACACAAATATATGTATTTCGTACGTTGTTTACAACATACAAATACAGGTATTCCGTTTAGGTATTTCTATATCCAAACATTTAAAGACACGTATATTTATTTCTGATTTACAATGTAGACTAGATGATGTTGACTGATTTTCCAGGAATTTAAATTTAATACGAAAGTCTTTTTTATTTTTGCTTTAGAGTGGGAAAAAAAGTGTTTCTCATTTTAACAAAATGTTGCCAAAGGTAACAATGGAAGTGGATTGGCGCCTTTTTAAAATTCTGGTTTTGTTACTCCGGCAAACAACGGGAGCGAAAGAAAACAAAACAGAAAAAAAAGTACTAAAAAAATTACTAATTATACCTCAGATTTTTTAATTAGAAGCCATTTTTTAAACAGAACAATTAGGAGAAATCTGTAAGACAATGCGATTCAAATGTATAGGGAAAAAAAATAAATTGTATTATTATTTGTTTTTTTTTTCTGTCTTTTCTTGTTTATAATCCTTAAACTACTAAGCAAACAAGTAATGTGTGAAAAATATTCTGTAATTATTAAAATTTTCTAATTATTTTTTTCAAAAAATGTTTCTTTAACCCCATTCACGATTTTTTACTTTAACAAAATGTTTTAAATATATATAAGTAATATATATATATATATATTGAACTTTTATTCTCTTTGTGTGTTTTATAATTTATCCTATATATATATAACCCAATTTTTGTTGTATGTATAATTTTTAGTGCAATTTGTATAACTTTTTTATTGTAATTTATTCTATGTACAAATTTTTTTACTGCAATTTATTTAATGCATAATTATTTACTGTAATCTATTCGTTGCATGACTTTTTTATTGTAACTTATTGTATGTATAACTTTATTTAGTGCAATTTATTGTATGTATAACTTCGTTTAGTGCAATTTATTGTATGTATAACTTTTTATTGTAATTTATTGTATGTGTAACTTCTTTTATTGTAATTTATTCTATGCAAAAAAAAAAATTATTGTAATTTATTCGATCTATAATTTTTTATTATACTTTATTCGTTGCGTAACTTTTTTTTATTGTAGTTTATTCTTTAACCTTCTTTTAACAAACCAATACTAAGTTTCACTAGAAGATTATTTAGACTAGGTTATTTTAAGTGGCGTAAAGTTCAAAACATTACGTTTCGAGAGCCAACTGCTCCCTTTGTCAAGTGAAAGTAGTTTTTTTTTTAATTATTGCAATTTATTCGACGTATATTTTTTTTTTTACAATTTATTCTACGACTAGATTTATTCTAATTTGTTCTATGTATAACATTTTTAATTGTAATTTATTCCACGTATAACATTTTTGATTGTAATTTATTCTTTGTGTAACTTTTTTTTATTGTAATTCATTCTATGCAGATTTTGTTTAGCATAATCATCATTAGTCAAACCTTCTTAAGACGAACACGCTTAAGGCGAATTATTTCTAATACGAACCGCTTTCTGAAGTCCCGTCACATTGCGTAGAATACTGTTCTTCCCGGATAAGGTGAATTACTGTTAATACAAACAGATTTTCTGTTCCCTTTGGTGTTCATCTTAACGAGATTCGAATGTATTACACATGTAAAACAATTTTCTATCTAAAAATTTATAATAACGCACTTTGGTATTCGTATGTTTCAGGTTCCAAAACATTCGTGTTTTTACGGGGCAGGGACTACTGTCTGTTCACGAAAAGAAGTCCGGTGGAACAGTAAGAAATAACGGGAGGTGACGTCACAAACCGGCTAACCGCTTACAGCAGAGTAGGACTCCAATCTCAGAACTTGTTTTTGGCGGTCACCAAAAACACGTGTAAAATTTGGAGTCCTACATTGTTGTCAGCAACTAGCTAGTTTGTGATGTAACCTCCCATTATTTCTAACTGTACCATTGGACTTCTTTTCGTGAACAGACAGTACACTTTTCCGTGGAATTCGAACCTGTTGCCGAGGAAACGAAACCTTGGACTACGATGGGCAAAGAATCGCGATGCGTTCAACGAACCCATTGGGACTCAAACCCAGGTTTATGGCACAATAAATAAATGCGCAACCATCATACCATCGTAGGGTAGTGGAACTACATTTTCCTAGGGAATTCCAAACTCTTAAGGCCTAGGGAATCAACTTCTGAACTACAATCAAAAGTTAGTCGGTAAGCGCTCGACAAAATAAACCACTTTCATCGTTGGTGACCATAAAGCTTC
The DNA here is from genome assembly GCA_006491805.2 of Dysdera silvatica. NCBI lineage: Eukaryota > Metazoa > Arthropoda > Arachnida > Araneae > Dysderidae > Dysdera > Dysdera silvatica. The sequence goes on along the minus strand of QLNU02015359.1, from coordinate 44,842,336 downwards.
CTAATTATCTATTAAATGTCTTTTCTCTTATTTCGGTGTTTCTCAGTTAATAAGCGTTTGGACTTCTATTTACAGCGAATAGTTTCCTTTGCTTAAAAAAAAAAAGGGGAAGTCGCTCGCAAGGCCGGTATCGAACTTGAGACCCCAACCAGTTACCAAATACCACTGTCATCGTGTATGGCCGTCAAACCAGGTGTTATTAAATGGGTTCTCCCACATTCTTTGTACGTGTCGCCGCATTTCTCCGAACTAGTTCATAACCTGATTAATTCAGAATTTTCAAAAAATGCTTACATATCCAATCCAGAACAGTTTTCGACGCGAGACAAACAACTCAAATCCGTGATGTCTGCTTACTTCATCTTTAACATAATTATTGCAATTTTAGAACTTATAGAAAATCAATTTGATTTATGGAAAGCTCTTCAACAATAAGGGATTTGATGATCAGCTTGGATTGGGACGTCCATAGATCTTGGGTTATGTAGGCCTCCCCTTGAATTACGCCCTCTGAGACGGAACCGGTCGCACAGGCTTCAATCAATCAATTAATCAATCTATCTATCTATCACGATATATAGGATATATAGGAATCGAACGCGGATTAAAGACACATGAGAAAGCGTTACCATTCTGCGTCATCCACTGCGGTATCCTAAAAATATTTATCAGTGTTCAGTATTAGAGAGTTCAAGTATTACGTAAACACGTTCGGAGGTGGGTTGCTGTGGTGCTTATTATTATTTGTATTATTATTTATTATTATTATTATTTGTTAGCTAATGTTAATTTTTGCTTACCAGGGGAGGGGGGTTGAAATGACCAAAATATTGCTTACGTAACACTTGAACCACGTAACACCTTTACGGGGAACACCATAACAAAATGCTCGCATCCAGCTAGACAGAAACTTCGTTTTCATGCCAACGCATTGGGCCACTGGACAACTAGCTACAAGAAAAAATATTGAAATGGCGCAGTATCTAAATATATAATTCGTACCTAATTTTTAAGTGAAAAATCGTTATCCGTAGTTTTTATAATAAAAAAAAATTGCCACTCCTGCAATATAATGAAACAAACGTCTGTTTTCTAAATATTGATTCACGAAATTTTCACATGACAAGTCGATCACGTGATTAACACTTTCTAGCGGCATTTACTGGAGGGCCAAATAACCGTAAAAAGCACTAAAAAATTCTTGGCCATTGGGTTTTAACGTCAAACGACTATAAAATGAGTCAGTTTCGACGGAACATTAAATTTCTCGCCACGAAATGGCTATTTTTACTAACTTCGTTATATTTCGTAATTAAACCCATTAAAAATATGGCTGTTTTTTCGTATGAATCTAGCTTTTATAACTGCAAGTTGATCGGCGCAAAAGCCATTACTGTCGTTGCATGGTCACTGCATTTTTCATGAGGAAACCATGTCCTTTTACAGTCGAATTTTGGAAACACTTCTTCCTGGGAACTTTCCAAAAAAAATTCTTCTTCCATCCATTAATTACTGCTTTTAAATTTAATGTTTTTTTAAAAAAAAGGTCATAAATTACTCAATTACGATTAATTAGTTAAAAGGGTAATTCTACTTCGCAGATTATTTTGGCGGGTTTCTGCCGATTCTCGCGGGAAACGCAGGGAAAAGCAGAAAAGAATTGCCTCATGGAATCACTGGGCGAAGAAACTCGTTTACCCTACTTGAGGCCCTTTGTAGGGAAAAGGGATACCAATCTCCCGCCAAATATGGCAATACTAAGAAGTCCTGTTTACTTTTTTGCGCTCTAATCATGACGGATGTGAGCATAGGGGCCCTTAGGACACCTGCCTCTCATGGGAATGTACAGAAATAAGAAAAGTTCGGTATTCTTTCTGTACTTATCTATCAAAGTTGTATTGGAGCGTGCTCCTTGGAGCGCTTCTATCGCAGAAGCACAACTTTTAAATACAGTTTACTTTTATAGTCATTTCGTGCTCAGACTACGAAGTTTCTCTCTCCGGCGATGGCAACACGTTCGGCGGCGGTAGAAATGAACAGTCTCGTTTTGGCTCTCGCAGGATACTATGGTTTACTGTTTTTTCCCCTAGCAACTGGCAGTCTGGGGTTTAAGTCTTTAGACGGATGAGGTCCAGGTTCCTTGGGGAAAAGTGGCAGTCCTGGTGTAGCACAATCACAGCAGTCCTTGCGCCACAAGCCTCAAACAAGGCAAACTTTCTGCATACGATACAGCACTTTACTCAACGGATCCAAACTCCAGACAACGGTGAGCAGAAAAATGGCACACGTTCTACGATACCATTAGGAATCGAACACAAGTTAATGGCATGGCAGGCGAATGCGTTACCGCTACAAAAGGATACAGTGGGTGTGTATTTTCCAGAGGAATCCGAACCTCTTTAGGCCTAGTAAGCCAACTTTTGGAATACAGTGAGCAGTCAGGCGCAAGCTCTAGACTAACCACAGTGAATAGTTAGTCGTAAGCTTTCGACTAAGTTCAGTTGTGTTTTATATAGCGTCATGTAAGTCATGTTATATCGAACGCGACGACTCTTCGTTTGGCAGTCGGGCGCAAAGAATATACTATAGAACCTCGCTAATCCGACATTTCTTTGCATAGGAGAATAACAAATTACCAAGAGTACATTAGAACTCAGATTCTTTTTTAAATCTCTCGTTCGATAATTTACAGGGAATAACCTTCTCCATAATGTTATATGGAAGCATTACCCCGCCCCTTTTATGCTAAAGCCGGAGTATCAGGTGATGGATTAGCGGGAGAAAATATCCTACTATATATCCAATATACATATAACAAACTATCGTATCAACGGCTTTTAAAGTATGGTGAAAATACGTCTTTAAAGAGAAAGCCACTTTAATCGGAATGTTTACTTAATAAGGACTGATTTAAATATTTTAGTTTATTTCCTTCCATATTTGTAGTCTCAGGACCGTTAATAATAAATACATTTAATAAAACACATTGGTGTGTTTAATTTTTTTCCGTCATTGTTTATTTTAATAGCTTTTTTCGCGTGACTTTTCGTTTATACTCTTAAAACCGCTCGATTCCACAGACTTGCCAATAATTGGAGAGGTCAATTTCTTTGATTCACCACTATTTGCTAATACAAAGCAGTTCACCCTATTATCTGTACAACAAAACATTCTCTACTTTTGTTTTCCGCCATGGCACGCCTCGTTCTTGTAGGCCAATGTTTTATTCAGCTGCAAATTATAAAAGCCGCCTATTCCATCCAAACCGAAAACGTTGCTTCGAAAGGGCACTGAAAAATGGAAAAAATGGCACTGAAAAATGCACTTTTTAAACTAAGCCCCGTGTCTTTCTTTGAACACAGATAACGAACCACATGAAGATTAAAAATTTTTAACTGCAAATTTAGTTGCTGGACATACGATTTTTTTTTATTTTTAGAATGCGCCATAAATTGGAATATTCGACGATGTTTCTTGAAAAAAAAAAAAAATGTGGTGGAAGCGCGGTTTTCGGAATTCTCCTGTTTTAGTACTACGAATTTTTGGACGTCTATTCCAGGACGGCCAGCATTTTTGTACAGTTCCTGAAGTTTTTTCTTGACTTGGTAAAATGCTTTTAATACTGGACTCCGGAAGCTAAAGTTGTTCGCTAACTCCAGCTTACTTTCTCCACAAACGTTTTTCCATTCTTTAATTTCTGCTTTTATCTTGAAGTGGGAGAGGCCTTTCTTTTTAAGCAGCAGGGCAAAATTTAAACGAAAAACATGAACCCCTTATCTTTTTATACAAAACAGCAGGCCCGTAGCTAGATTAGATGCTTGTTACGGGGAGCTCAGAAAATTACAGGGGACTTAAAATTCGTAAATATTTTTATGTATCTTATTATTAATATATTTAATGATACTACTACGAGTAAATATATAAGCAGACTAGTATATTTTAAATTGAGGAATACTTTTTTTTTATGTAAACTTTGCGTTGGAAACTCATGAACTTCAGTCTACCTTTCAGTTTCAAATTATCCTTATTAAAAAGTAGATGAAGACTCAAGCCTCTGTAAAAAACTTCGTATACCCAAAATCTACCGTCGAAAGCTGTTTCGAAAGCATTTTTAACGTCAAAGAATACTTTCCATTTTCATGTGCAACTTCGTACAAAACAAAAACTTTGAAATAAATTTCCACAATAACTTATTTTGAGAAAAAATATTTTCCAGGGGGCTGACTTCATTTCCGGGGGGGGCTCAGTCCCCTCTAGCTCCATCCTGGCTACGGCTTTGCAAGAGAGAGAGAGACAATTGGAAATGGTGGCCGCTGAGCCTTTATACACAAAGAAAACATTGTTTAAGACAGCCAATTAGCGTAATTGCACTCAGTGAAAGGAAATGGGGGTAAAGCAAGCGTAACAACGATAAACAAAGAAAACTTGTCAATCGGAAATACAGCACATCCTGCCTAAACTGACCACCTTCGTGACTGAATTGTAACGGTCATCATAGACAAGTGGTCACTATATATGACAGACTTTGGTATAGGTATGACTGAGTCCCTACCAGTTCTCTTTTATAAAAAGTGTTCCCTTCATTCAGGTGGATGGCGCAGTATAGCCCAGATGCTCTTGCGCCATAAAAAAGCCAAACAATCAATCATTCAGGTGGACACTTCACTAGGTTCCACTACATATACGTACACGAGAACTTGGCGCAAAAACAATCCTCAAATCTAAATTGCATCCAACAGACGATGTGGCACAGATCGAAGGGAGCAATTAACCCACCATTAGATTTCCACTTTCTCCGTTGTGCCATAATGGCGTTTCCTAACAGCCATTAAGGGCCCAACTCCTTGCTATAGCAAACGTCGACCATAAGTCAATGTCCAATAAGCTGTCTTACAGCAAAGCAAACGACGTTTGAGTTGTTTTTGCTTGGCCCATTCGCCTACTATAACATACATTCACTCGCACACCTAACTGCTTCGATCGGATTGCAGAAGGTGAAAAAGGAAAAGGTTGCAAATATCGTCTCGAGAAAAAAAAAATAGAATAGCTTACTTTTCCTTGGAGTGAAAGATTTTGAAAACCAAAAACGCTTACCTAAAAAGACAAACAAACAACATAAGTGTTCTGTATAACAATGAAAAACACATAAACAAATAATCTCTTTTAAATATGGGTTATGTATACTTGAAGATACTACACACTGCGTGCAGATATTACAATATAAAAAGATACCAAATGATCAGCAAAAAAAGGCTTTTGCGGCCACGTCTAATTGCTTAGTTCTATTCACGTCTAATTTATTTATTTATTTATTTATTTATTCCACTAATGCGAAACATTCTAAGGTAACAAATCAATCTAAAAACCGTTAAAGTCCACTTCATAGATAGAAGATTAAAAATTGCGCGAATGAAATGGGAAAAAACAAAAACTTGATTTAAAGGTACCATAAATACTTAAATGATATTCAAATCAAGCAGCAATTTTTGCTTCAAAATTTCGGCTTTAAGTAAGCTGGTGGATAATTAATACTCGTATAATTATTTTGGTAATTAGCGAATAATTAAATTACCAAAACCTTTATTGGTAGTCCCCTTTTCCAGGAAGAAATCTAATTGCACGTCCATACTTCAACTTAAATTTAACATTCGGCTTTAAATACACTCTATAACAAAAAAATCGACGCACCAAGAAGGAGTTGTCTAGTTGTAATAAAATTTTGTATGCAAAGACATTTTAACCGAACATGCAAGTAATTAAACTTTAGTGTCCGATGAATGAATAGAGGGAACTATAGCGCATCGGAACTGCGCATTCAGAAAGTGTATATAAGGAGCGATTCTCAATATGTGGTTAAAATTTCTGTTGCATTTTGACTGCGGATATCTTACGTCGACTGTAACAATGCCTCGCCGAAAGATTCGTGCTCATTACGAGCATATGTCAGAGTTTGAAAGAGGTCGTGCTATCGGATTGAAAGAGGCTGGTTGGACGAATCGAAGAATCGCTGGACATGTGGGTCGAAGCGATGCGGCGATTGGACGGTGCTGGCAAGAGTGGGTCAACAACGGCAGATGTCAGCATCGGGACCGCAGCTGTCGACCTAGGGCCACAACAGAACGGGAAGACAGAGCGATTGTCAGAGCAGCTGTCACAGCACCGGATTCGTCGTTATCAACTATCTAACGTGTGGCCCGCACACATGTGTCCAACATGACCCTCTGTAGACGACTGAGAGAGCGGAATTTATGCTCGCGCTGACCGTTACGCCGCTTACCTCTCACGCCTTTACACCGTCAAGTCCGATTACAGTGGTGCCGGGCTCGATCAACTTGGAACTGCGCTGACTGGGGACGTATAGTCTTTAGTGACGAGTCCCGTTTCCAACTGTGTCCTGACGACAACCGCAGACGTGTCTGGAGACGTCCAGGGCAGCGTGGGGATCCTGCCCTTACTATCGCACGCCACACATGCCCACAACAGGGCGTTATGGTCTGGGGTGCCATCTCCTTTGATAGCCGGACCCCTTTGGTGGTCATTTCTGGCACACTTACAGCACAGCGGTACGTAGACGACATTCTACGACCGGTTGTGTTACCGTTCCTTTTGCGACACCCTGGACTTACGTTTCAACAAGACAATGCCCGGCCGCACACGGCACGTGTTGCTATGAATTGTCTTCAAGCTTGCCCAACACTTCCTTGGCAAGCTAGGTCTCCTGATCTCTCTCCTATAGAGCACATTTGGGACGCTATGGGAAGGCGATTGCAACCATCCCGGAATGTTGACGATTTAGCCCGACAGTTGGAGACAATTTGGCAAGAAATTCCGCAGGACACCATCCGGGATCTTTATCAGTCTATGCCACGCCGGGTGACAGCTTGCATCCAGGCCAGAGGTGGACCAACGCCTTATTGACTTCCTCCCTTTGTAACGGTCAAACTCTGCAATAAATCATTCAATTGTTCTGAAATTTTAATCGTTTCTTTTTCTATGTATGTTCTTCACATCCACCAATTTTTATCGCAATCGGACAACTCCTTCTTGGTGCGTCGATTTGTTTGTTATAGAGTGTAATTTAAATGCCCTAACACCCCCGCTTTCATATAAGTTAAACTTTATAAAAAATGATGTCCACGTACTTTTTTTCAACATTTGTGCCGTATTCTTTTAAAACTGTTTACAATTCTGTTGAAAACCATAATTTCGAGAGGATTTGGGGGCGGATTTGGGATGCGAGGCGCCCTGGGCATCGTGATTTCCCTCCCCCTCAATTCAAAATTTCGATCCGCCCTCTTAAATGCGTCAGAAAACAGAGGTATATGTGGAAGAAAGAGGCGGTTATGATTACCTTTTATGCATTATCATTGAGATAAAATAACGATATTTTTACAACCATATGTATGAGTATTTTGTTTAACGACCCATTTTTTCCCTAATACTTAGGGGGTCTGTTTCACGGTATTTCTCAAATAAAACAAAAATAAAAAGAGCCCGTCGTCTTAGATATAAAGTTCGCCGTCGTTAATATTTAGCGTCATTAAAAATTTGGTGCAATGGGAACTTGCCCAACGTGGCCACAAGTTCGATATCGAATTCAAAACTCTATGCAATGTCGAAAGGCTGCTTTCATCGTTACTGGCCATTAAACTGCTAACTATTAAGCACTTTATTCACTTATTTCAATGTTTCTCAATTCCTACGTGTTCAGCTTTCATTTTACACCAAATAGCTTTGCTTGCTACGTCGTTGCTTGCAAAATCAGTGTGTTTTATGGGGGTGGGGGGAAGAGCAACAACGTTCGTCTAAATACTTCATTTTTAGCAAGGGACAAAATCGATGGCTCGTTTGAAAAACAAAGTAAAAATAAAATTTGATCAATTATTTAATAAAGCTTAATTATTAAAAAATATGTATTCATTTATTATTTGCCATTGGTGTGTGGCAGTAATCAATATTATTTCTTCTAGCTAGATTCTACGACCACGAAATAGCCGATTTACAGAGATGGTATCGTCTATGGTATGTTTCAGTGGAGCTCATTCAGAAAAATTTGATATTAGCTATACAATTCATATATAATACAAAGTATATATTTTTATAATATAAAACTTAATATATACATTATATATTATTACAAGCGTAAAATGTAATTGGGAATATAGACGTTATTTGTAATTACGAACAGACCCAATTACAGAAGAAAAATAATCAAGTTTTTAAATAAATTCAATGTGAATAATATATCCGCAGGATATCACAAAACGGCAACAGTTAATGAAAAAGTAGTGTTGCCAGTTCAGCTATTTTTCGTCATCGACCGCTACTATAAAAACGACAGAAATGGCAACATGAAATTCATATCATTGAGTGAATCACATTAGTAAAACACAATCACATATTCATGAGTTATTCCAACAATTAACTATAATATGCCATTACAATATTAGTTAAAAGTCGGTTATTTTCAGACGATAGTAATATTTGACCGGCTAACTGAAGTAACTGACGTAAAAAAAAAAATGGTCAGAACGTAGGGATAATTGTAGGGAATTTTTTAAATCGCCCGAAAGTGAATTTAAAAGCAGAAGAGCGTGAAATTAAAGACGTGGTTTGCCAACTCCCAAATGGCAAAGTTTTCGCAAGTTCATTTAAAAATTCTCACACGAATGGTGTTGCTCCGCGATCGAGAAAACTCCTCAGCCGAAACTCCCAAGAAGATACACACACAACCAATATCGATATATCGATCTTGGATAACGCTTCATCGATTTGTAATGTCTATCGTCTGATCGATTCGGAAAACGAATTGACAGGGCCAAACTAAGGCCTAAATTTCTTCGCGCCTAGATTTTTGAACAAGTGCTGGGGTTCACGAATTGAAACCGAAAATAAAATTGTGATTAGAAGAATCGATAATAGTAATTAAACAATTAGATAAAATTAATTATCAGATAATTACGGCCTAATACTTGTTTAGCCACTGGCATTTACTTGGGACCCACCCCCATGTGAATACTGGTTAAAACAAGACTCATTACAGGAGGTAATAGAAATCAAATGAAAAATACGCTGTAAAAATAATCATATGTATTTAAAAATATATCTGTGCTGAAGATTCCTAATTGATTATGTGCCTTTTCTGGAATTAGATTATAATTTTTAAGGTTCCAGGCATGAGCGCCCATACGGGGGCAGAGAGGGCTCGAACATTGTCAAGCAGTGTCGAATTATTTTGTAGCGTTTTGGTATCTCGCACAACCATTAATAAAATTCTCGACGGCTTTGACAAGGAGGTAATTTTTCCTCAGCCCCCTAGAGTACTCGTTAATTTTCTCACCCCAGAAGTACTCGTATGGGGGCCCATGGTCCCAGGCGTGTTATATTCTTGCTGATATTTTCTTGGGACCTTTCATTGTAGAGTCTAATATGATGTACTTTTAGTATATATTGTCGGTATTATCGCTGTAGTTAAACAGTATATTGCTATTATGATTTTACAAATGAAGAATAAATAAAGCAGTGATTAGTAATAAAACAAATTATAATAATAAAAATAGTGTAAATTAAAAATAAATAAATTATTATAATAAATTAATAATAATAAAACAAAAATACTGGTAGATTCTAGAAGACTATTACAGTCGAACCTCGTTAAGACGAACACGCTTAAGACGAATTACTTTTAATACGAACCGTTTTCTGAAGTCCCGTCAGATTGTATAACATGCCTTTCCGGATAAAACGAATTACTGTTAATACGAACAGATTTGCAGTTCCTCTTGGTGCTCGTCTTAACGAGGTTTAACTGTATTATGGTATCTAACGATTGCACAATTCAGTAAAATATTACACAAAGAAATGCTGTTTAATAATTTTCGTTTGTACTTCAATCCGGTGAAATCAAAATCAATAATGGTAACCACTGGAGCGCTCGTAAATATGATTGATTGATTGTTTGGCTTTTTTATGGCGCAAGAGCATCTGGGCTATACTGCGCCAATGTAAATATGAAAAATCGAACCAGATATAAAGTTTAAGGAATTAGTATGCAGTGAAGGCAGCTTCAACGATATTTAAAAAAAAATTCTTGATGAAAAGGCTCGCATTATGTTCAGTGGCGTATTATTATTATTAGTGGCGTAGCAATTCAAAAATCGGGGGGGCTTAAGTAGCTTTAAAGAAAATCATGTCATTTGACGTTAGAGAAAACAATACATTTTGATATCCAATGAGTGGGGACCCCCTTTCTTACACCATTGATTATGTTGTTATATTACATGCATAAAGTAAATTAAAATTTCGCGTCATATATAAAACATTTAAAAATAAAATGACAAATTGTACCGCAGTGACATATTTAAATGGGCAATAAAACAATATTATTTATAAACGTTATCATATATTTTACAATTAGTATTATATATTTTGCAACAATTAGTATTATACATTTTGCAACAATTAGTATTATGTATTTTGAAACAATTAATATATATTTTGCAACAATTAATATATATTTTGCAACAATTAATATTATATATTTTGCAACAATTAATGTTAAATATTTTGCAACAATATTATACATTTTGCAACGATTAGTATTATATATTTTGCAACAATTAGTGTTATATGTGCTTTACAACAATTATCATTATGTATTTTATAACAATTAGCATTACGTATTTTATAACAATTAGCATTATGTATTTTATAACAATCAGTATTATGGTTGTTTTTATATGGTGCAAAGACAAAAAAAGATCATTCCTCGTCAGACGAGAGGAGATCACGTGTACAACTTTAAGAATAAAATAAATCCAACATACAAAGGCCAAAATGCATTAGAAGTACAATGGAGCAAAACGATGCAACAAAATAAGATGATATTTAAAAAATCAACGTCAGATAAAAAGTTAAATGATTTCATGATTAAAAAAATCACACAATCAGTATTATGTATTTCGCAACAAATAGTATTATGTGTGGCTGCGCAACAATTAGTATTAAGTATTTTAAAAAAATTAGGCCTATTGCATATTTTGCAAAAGTTAGTATTATGCATTTTGCAATAATTAGTATTATTATGCTGACTGGTCATGTTCGATACTATTACGGGCAAAAACCAATTTACCGATAAATACAAATAGACCTCGTAATCACTGTATTTTTGTATTCAATACAATTGAAAAGGAGATCGTTGAGAGCAACATCAGGCAAAATTGCATTGCTAACAAAGAAGAAAACTAACATATACAATTTTCATAAATGAACAAGACGCAAAATACACATTTCCCTCTCTCCATGGTTATAGCAAACATTTAGATATATTCCCATGGAGATACAGTCAAACCCCGCTGTAGAGAACCCCCTTATATAACGAATTTTTTTGGTCCGGTCCAATTTCCTATACCTATAATGTTATCGGATATAACGAACCTTCGGATAAAGCGAATCGAAATTTCAGTCCCTTGAGATTCGCTATAGTGAGGTTCGATTGTATTTCAAATCTTATTAGGACCAAAAAAAAAAGTATAAAACGGCAAATTTACACTTTAGATTCTTTTAATAATTGTTCATTCAATTGTAGTGTTGTCAATATACTGTGTCCAAAGTCGAGTTACAGTAAAATCCCGATTTGGCGTTTTCCTGGGGATCGTCAAAAAACGTTGTACAACGTAGAGAAGTGTAGAAACGGGAATAACACATCCTATTCGATCAACTATTCATTTCGCACGTCCTGTGTGTCGCATGTTCTGTCATGTCCCCATGACTGTTCGAATGAGAAATAAAAATGTACGAAGCAGAGAAACATGTTTTTACAAAAACGTAAAAAAGGAGCTTGGCTGTATATTATTATATTCGATAGAACTGTATTATATTCAATAGAATTGTATTATATTTAATGGAATTATATTACATTCAATAGAATTATATTACATTCAATAGAATTATATTCAATGTGTTTGTAAAAGGGTTCCCACTCCGCTGTGGAGAAAAAAAATTCCCTGACTTTTAAATGTCTTTCCCTGAGTTTTAAAGGTTTTTCTTGGACTGATAGCAAACATAACTTTGAATTGAACGTCGGTTTCAGGGAGAATGGCCGCCTGCTCGTGTGGAATTTGGCTATTCAGAACAGGTTAGGAAGGTTTTCCCAGACTTTCAGGGACGATGTCAAATGCCTTGACGATTCCAGGTTTTTCAAGTTGCGTAGGATCCCTATTGTAAGATAGTATTGCCCCTCTTAGAGTTAACAACATTGCCACGGGGCCAGCACTATGTCTCTTTCTTAAAAAAAAAAAAATCTTGTTTGAGCTAAGATGTGGGTTTCAAAAAATTGGCCATTGTGTTCAATGGAATTAGATTGCGTACATTCAATTGAATTATACTTAATAGAAATTTACCAATTTCAGTAAGACTATGTTGTAGTTACCACGGGCTCAATTTCTAACAAAAAAAGTGCAGGAGCCCTAATATTATGATAAATCGATTAAAAAATCGAATGGCTGCAAAAGAATCGATAAATCATATCAATTGTTTATGTCCATTTTTCTGGACAACAAAATTCATACTCTTAATCACAAATTCATTACTTTTTCATGACTTTTTCGGAAATTCATGACCATGTAAGGGGCTTTGACTAATGTTTAAATAATCGCCAAAAATGAAGAAGTACCGAAGTCGGGCTCTGGGAACTCCCGCCTAATTTAAGCACTTTAGTTATCATTAAAATTATAATAATACGCAAGTTAAAAAGAAATTGCAGCATCATGCATCAAGGATTACGATATCACTGGTAAAGAAAGACAAAAAATACTTTATATAAAAACAGCAGACAATTTTTATGCACTAAAAAGCAAAACACATGGATTTATATTCGGTTATCTCTAAATATATTCAAACCGAAAGACATTTCAAAAAAGGTAAGGGATATTCCAGACCTCTAAATAAAATAATCCCCACCCTTTTCAAAAAAATACACACAGCTGACGTTTAAAGAACCGAAAAGATAAAACTCAAAAAATATCTTCAAAAAAATAAATAAATAAAATCTTGAAAATCAAAAAGACAAGTGGTTAGAGAACAGAATTCCCAGAAAAGAAAAAGCTCTTAGTTTTATTCTGTTCTTTTATTTTTCATGCTGCCCGAAGATCATTTCCTGTGTGAATTACTTTTTCTTTTCCATTTTTCACGAGAAAAAATCCAGATATATAGTTTTCCAAAAATCGGGCAAACTTTCCGGAGATTCCCAAGGAATGGGGGTTAAGAAAAATGTGGAAAAAACTTCAGGATATTTGTTATAAAGCCTTAAATATAAAGCTTTACGAACGTTGCCTTCGAATCGAATCCTGTAATACGAATACTCTTTTCCGAACTCCGGATAAAAAATATTTTAATTTGAATAAAAAAAAAGATTTTAATTTGAATCAAAAAATGATTTTAATTTGAATCAAAAAATGATTTTAATTTGAATCAAAAAATGATTTTAATTTGAATCAAAAAGGATTTTAATTTGAATCAAAAAAAAATGATTTAATTTGAATAAAAAAAATGATTTTAATTTGAATCAAAAAATGATTTTAATTTGAATCAAAAAATGATTTTAATTTGAATCAAAAATGATTTTAATTTGAACCAAAAAAAGATTTTAATTTGAATAAAAAAAAAGATTTCAATTTGAATCAAATTTTTTTTTTAATTTGAATCAAAAAAGATTTCAATTTGAATCAAAAAAGATTTTAATTTGAATCAAGAAAGATTTTAATTTGAATCGAGAAAGATTTTAATTTGAATCGAGAAAGATTTTAATCTGAATAAAAACGTAGAGCGTCAGCTATTAATTTCGATAATTAATTCCTCCACACTCTCCCTTTCTTAATTAAGAGGTTTCCTTTTCTAACACACAATAGCGTCTCACTAATCCGTTCTTCGATAATCCGGCCTGCAGTTCTAACGTGGAAAGGGCGGGGCTATGCTTCCATATGACGTCAAGAGGGAAAATTAATCCATGTGACGTCACGATTGAGATTTAACGAAGAATTAAATCAATTTTTTTTTTTTCATATTCTCAGTAAACCGGCACCCCTCTGTGCAAGGAATGACCGGATTAGCGAGTCTACTGTACCTGAGTGCAAGGAAATTCCACGCATGGCTGTATTCAGTGGCTTAATGGTCAAAGCGTCGGGACGTTAACTCAACGATCGATCGTTCGTTCGAATCCAGGTTGGTGTGTTAGGTAATTATTTTCTATTGAGACTCTTCCGAGTAGAAGAGGTCTGAATCAGAAGAGTCGAAGCCAGAAATTAGTTCCCGCCATACGAAACAATTTTTCCATTGTTTGTATGTTACGACATAAGAACAGCGAATGCATGCTGCTCCTATATCTACGGTTTTAAAGTTGAGCGATTTAGAAGTGGGCTATTTTTAATAAAATAAGGTCAAATGGGTGGGTAATTCTGTAAGAACTGTTCTAATTTATCGAGGAATAAACACAGAATGTTTAGATTTACAACAGATCCTGTACGAAGAAGAAGAAGAAGAAACTGGATAATTAATTTTCCAATGGTAAACGTTGTGTTACGAAACCGGAAGTGTACAAGGAAATGGCGGCTGATGCGTCGGCCTATAATTTTAGGGACTCTAGTATAAGAATCCCACAGACTTCCGACTCTAGGATTATAGTGCCGCCTTCGTCGGCCACCTTTTTCCTAAACTCTCCCCTCGCACCCTCCATTAGCCATACGACATAAGCTCCGACAGTACAGTGAATGTGATTACGTTTTCCCACTGCAGATAGATATGTAATAGTTTATGTCGTGTTTAAGGTTATCGCGTTTACGTGGATAACTAGTATTAACCACTGTAGCATGTTCAACTGCCCTTTGCTTTCGACCATAATAATTGGTTAAAATTGAAAAACGTGCGTTTGTTGCACGAGCAAATTATTTTTAAAGCGGGTTTCTGCTGTGTTACCACACTTACTGGAAACACTTACGGGCGGCATGCCCCACAGAGCCCTGACATACTTCTAATAACGCATTTTTAATGTGCGTCTTATTGTTTATAAAGGTAACGTTCCGCATCGCAACCTTATTGTTTGCTGTCATTATATAGTTCATGTATTATTTTGTTTGTTATCTATCAAGTAAGGTCGGTTTTCGAACTCAAAAGTTCAGAGCAGACTAGGGTTCCAAGCGCTCTACGTGAAACTTACAAGCAAACGTGAAACTTACAAGTAAAACCTTACAGGAAAATCTATTCTCCAAATTTGAAGAGGAATTTCCCAATCCTGGTGCGCTCTAACCAAATGTGAATTTCCTTTAACAAATGGACAAGGAAATTTCCAAATTTCCATGTCTAATTGTTAAAGGAAATTTACGTTTCGTTAGAATGCACCAGAGATGAGTTCGGGCTCATTTTTCGCGGCCCAAGACCGAAGACTTGCAAGCTGTCCTTGCACTTGAGCCTGCCCGAAATACTTCGCGGAAATTTGAGCCTCAGCCCGAAACTTCAAATGTAATTGACTCCTTGATGTACTATTTAAAAAAAAATAATAATTTCCTTCGAATTTTCATATACACGCAGATTTTTACAATCCTCGAAAACAAATCACATAGTTGTTTTCCTTGGAGAATTCCGATATAGAAATGACAGTTTCAGCTTCAGTTGCATATTTGTCTAATAGGCCCGTCTCATTTATGGAATGCACATTCCTAGATGGCTATGTCCTCTTAGTGGGTAGGTTTCCCTTGATTACGTCCCTGTTATGAACTGATTATTGAAACAGAAGTAGCCAACCTGTGCAATGAAGGCTTTTAGGTAAAAGCAGTGGCGAATTACTCCAGACAAGGATCTTTTAAATATAAATCAAGGACAATTTTTTGGACAGGATAAAAATTCACAATCAGCATTTCACACACACATTAGAAAGAAAACTTTATAACTAAAAGTTTTATCGCCACTTGCAATATGTTAGTTTATATTTCAAAATTCATATCGTGTCAAATGAAACTGCGAACTTAAACCTTCAGAAAATAATTTTGGTAATAAATATAATTTTTTTTTCTTCTTTTTTGTATAAAATGACTACTGAAGAACTGATCATAAACTTTCTTAAAATTCAAGCGTTTGGTTTACGAGTAGTCATAATTCACGGGGAAAAAACTACTAATGCTCAAAGTAATGATAACTGCTGAAAATTATGTAAGAAAGTATTGAATGTGCCGTCGTATATTTTTTCTTTTCCTGTAATTTATTGAAACTGGCATGCCTGCGTCAGCTCGTTTGCAATTTAAAAGCAAAGTCCTGTTCTGCCGCTGTTGAAAATGGCGCAAAATACATAAAATACATTTCAGATCCTGAAGGAGATAAGCAAAATATACAGAGGGCGCTTTGTGTGGCCATTACAAATAAGGTTGCCGTGTACAGAGCTCGTGATCGCCAAAGACTAGATGAAGCGCCAATTTCAAACGTGCTGATAAATACTACACCCAACAGCTAACCAAGATGCGATATAAACAGAAATTCCTCGAAATATAAACTTCGTAAAGTAAGCTAATAAAATGGGTGTGAGGGGGACTAAAAGGTGGCAAAACTCGTAAAATTTCGTACATTTTATGGTTATTTTAAAAATGACGATTTTTGGCGATAAGGAAAAGCATTGCCAAATATTGATTTTCCGCCAAATAACCGTCAATTGCTTTGGTTGAAAATTAGATCGTAAGAGGAGGTTCGTACCTCGGTACAGTCGGAGAGGGTTCATAACCCAAACTCATCCCGTGTTGATACCTTCCTGATGGGGTCGTTCGCTGGCCCCTTTCCCTTCTAATGGACTTTCCTTATCATACCTCTTGCCATCGAACCTAAAAATGATATAAATTGCAATATATACACACACATAAATGGATACTACGTCCCATTCCACTCAAGTTCCGTATAACTATGGGTAATACTGATGAAATCATATATCTTATAGGTTGCAATAGCCAAGTCGATCCCATGAAAACTGCTTATGGAGCACACAGATGCATTTCGAAATTTTTATTTCATGTAACTTTACCTCAATTTTCCATTTCATTGATATGGTCATTTAATTTTAGCGTAGTATACGGGGCATTGGGTACGTACGTACGTACATACATACACCTATATATACACACACACATTATATATATATATATATAGATGTAGATATAAATAAACTATATAATAAACAAAATAAAAAGAATTTAAGTCTAAGAGGTACAGGTAAATTTAGTTAAATTGGAATCACTCTGGCGCCAATGTCTGCCTGGAGTAAAACCAATTAAATATTATAATAGGTAAGGTTAAAGTAGTATAAGACCATTTTCAGCATTACATAAAGCAATTTTGCTGCAAGATATCAGAACTATATCGACAAGTTATGCACAAATTGAAAAATACCTAAGTGCAATGCAAAACAAAACATATACAAACAAATATATTTACAATATTTTACATACAAACCTTTTTCGAAAACTATGAAATATTGCTAGGATACAAATGGCAATATAGTAAAATTGTAAAGAAATGAACCCAAAAGTGGAATAAAAAATTTAAAGTAGGAGTGTAATAATAAATGATATATGAGAAACCCATAGGACAGCACTTTTTCAAGCTTGAGATCCTAAGTTTAGCATTGGCTGGGACTCGAACAGAAACATCCAATACTGAACTCATTGGGGCAAGTGTCTCTCTTGAAAAAGTGCTGTCCTATGGGTTTCTCATAGTTCATTTATTATTCCACTTTTGTTTTCATATCCTTACAATTTTACTATATTGCCATTTTCATTGTAGTAATATTTCATAGTTTTTGAAAAAGGTTTGTATGTAAAATATTGTAAATGTATGTATTATTTGTATATGATTTGTTTTACATTGCACTTAGGTATTCTTCAATTTGTGAATAACTTGTGGATATAGTTCTCGTAAAGTTGGTTCTGATATCTTGCAGCGAAATTGTTTTATGTAATGGTGAAAATGGTCTTATACTACTTTAATCTTATTATATGTATATAATAAGTAAGATTAAAGTAAGATTATACCACTTTAATCTTACTTATTATATACATATAATCAATCGATATCAACAACCACTCTGTACCCGTGGTAGGACGGAAGTCGTTATTACCACACATACACGTAGTACGGTGAAGGAAATACAGAGGGAGAGCCCTTAAGCTCACCACGTTGGCCAGACGGGTTGGCAAGCCAAGCTGGACCTACAGTTTAACGAGGGTTCGAAACCTGGTCACCACAGCCGAAATCCTGACTTGTTGTGTTACTTACCTTCCTACGAAGAGATCACTATCCAGGTTGCTTTAAACTCGGCGTTCTGTAGAGGACATCTGTGTGTGTATACATGCATATTCGCAACAATGAATGTTACTAACAACGTCAGAGAGTATATTTCGATGTTGGATATATGTGTACCAAAACCTTTCGGATAGACGTCACTATCCTTCATCAGGAATAGACTCGAGTGAACTGTTGCGATTTGGTGCTACTGTTGGTTGCCTGATGGCAGCACTACCTATTGACCAGAAATAATTTGAAAATAGATAAATGAAGGGAAACTGAAAGAGTGGGTAAAGTGTTAATAATGGGAGCTTAATAGGGCCTCCAGGCCACTGTTAAACTGAAGAAAACGGTCTGGGTCTGGCGGCCCTTGGTTCCTGATCGTTCGACTTTGTCGCTTGTGGTGGGACTTGACTATGTCGGAGTGATCGTGGATTGGTTTCCGGTGGACGTTAAATGGCGACACCAGTGCAAGCGGTGCGTTCCTGTACGCAATAAGAATCGACAATCTCCCCATCGCCTGTGAAGATCACTTGATGATAAAATCTGTCTGGGATTACAGCGCCGCCTCCGTCGGCCACCCTTCCCATTACATTTTTGCCTAATATCTCCTCTCTTTTTGGGTTAGGGAATACAAGGCATACGTTAGAAAACAGAAACTGTCGAAATCTCCCATGGTACAACATTATTGGCCTTTAGACAACAAATTAAATTTTGATCAAACTAAATTTTTTAAACTATCTTTACCGGAAGACAAATGTCTTTGAAACGCCTTTCTGATATATCAAAACATACGGCGCTTGATCAATGACACTGTCACTACGGCCAATATCCATCCAGCGTCATCACGCTTTCTCCATATCAATTTACTATGGCAATTTCCTTCACAATTTTTTATAACACTTCTGTTATTTGTCACTAGAGGGCACCACTTTACGGTCAACCGCCCATATTCTTACACTTCCTAACTATCGTTATGAACGCTTCTGTGGAAGACGGCGACAAGCTGTCGAAAAACGTTCCAAACTTTATTGACCTGTTACGACTGTGAAAAAAAGAATCTTATTAATATTTCTTACATTGTGGAAAGCATTACCGAAAATGGAACCCCCGATTTAAGACATTTAGATGACTCGTGTTACAACGGTCGTAAAACAACCGACGTGTTACAACAGACCGCAAAGACAGGGTCTTAATGTATATTATTACACTCACCGAAATAAGGATGAACGCTAATGACCGTATGTAGTTATTAATGACTCTGAAAGGGCTTCTTAAAAAGCTAAAACCTCAACAAGCTAACCGAAAATCTTGAAGAAAATAATGACTTAAAAAAGAAAAGTCGCCACCAAAAAAAGCCAAAAATAATTAGAGACCAAAATATCGCCAAAACTGGAGAAAAAAAAATCGGAAATTAAAATTTGCATCCCCAGTGCCTTATTAATATTCATAGGTGGGTACTGAGGGCAAGTAATTAGTCCCGCATAATCCAAATTAATTGCCAATTTTTATCCATACAACCAGAATCCTGAAACAGACTAATAAATTATTAAGAAACCATTATGTTGTCCCTTTCAATACAAAGAAAACTGATGCCCCAACAAAAGACTTTTAATTTAAACCACGCCAAACATTTACAGAGTTTTAAATTGGGAAATTTAAAAATAACGAAGTTTTTAAATCATCGCCAGTCGGGACAAAACATCGATTACCCATAGCCGATATCGATTCCAACGAAAATAATCGATCATCGGTAAACAACAAAACTGCATTCGGACTCATCAATTTCATTGAAGGAGATTTAAAAAAAAAAATAAAAAAAATGCGAAATGGAATTGCATCCATTTCTCTAAAAGGATCTTTTAATAACTTCCATTTTTTTTTTAATTATGCTGTTAAGAAAATAATACATTTCTAGATTTCGTTTAATTGGGAGTTTGCTTTCGATTCCAAAAGCCCAAAATTTGAATCAAAAACTGGAAAGAAAACGTGAGATGGGGGGGGGGTAAGTTAAAATTCGAAGATGATTTTAAAGCAAATTATAAACAGGCAAACATCAAAGAAGTTTTAATTAGCTTTTGTAAATGAGTCAGTTTTTTCGCAGGTCTATACGAACAATACATTTAGCTTTATTTCGTTCTGATGTTCAACGCACCCTCCCACCCCCTATTTTAGTGACGTCTTCAAGCTTTCTGGTGTTTATGTAAATTAATTAAGCTTATGCTCTAGATTTCGAGAATTGGTCTTTATATATTCGGTGGGGAGAGAGAGGGAGTTGATTAATTTTTTATTTTATTAAACATTGAAGACGTGATTTTAAAATTGGAGAAGTTTGGCGAGAAATTTGGCATAAAAACGACTACTATGAATTTCAAGCTCAGTGAAAAGGATTTCAAACCTATTTAAAATAAGTGCATTTGGAGAGAGGAATGTTCCATGCTCTGATTGGTTGCTTTTAACCTGAGGGTGTGGCTATAAATGCTATGCTTTTATCCTGAGGGTGTGGCCCATATATACAATGTTTTACAAGGTTAGTATTTACTTGTTTACAAAATTCATACTTGAAAACAAATTATACTTACCTGTATCATATTATGGTTAGTAGGGGGGGGGGAGACTGCCCATACACCCCGCTTCGGAGTGAACCCCTCGCTGTCCGTTTGGATAGACTTCGAGTTATGCCTGAATAGTTGAAATGTAATGACGTCATCATTCTAGGACACACCCTCATAGATCAGGCTGAAAATAACCAATCAGAGCATGGAATATTCCTTTCCCGAAACACTTCTTTTAAAAGTAACACCATAGCTTCCCAAAGACAGACATGGTGAATATTATAGCCATGCGATTTCGCGAAGGCTTGGGTTGCAGTCATTTTGATTGCGTTTTAAGGCAGAATGACCAATAGTCTTCTTAGGAATCCAAGCCCCTTCAGCATAGGCAAGCAAACCTCGGATTACGATGGAGAGTTAAATGGCAGGCATTCCATGATGCCAACAGACGTCGAACCCGGAAAAATGGCATGATACAGGCGTTACCACAACTCCGCAGTAGGACAGTAGATCCCCACTTTTCTGAGGAATTCGAACCTCTCAAAACCCAGGGAATGAACTCCGGGACTACGGTGGGCGGTAAGTCTAAAAGCCTTCTTTTCTTTGGCACCGTTGGGGATTGAATCCGGGTTAGCGTCAGGCTAGGAGAACACGTTCCCACTTGCCGTGACGAAGTGGGTGTAATACGTTTAAACCAGTGGTTCCCAAACTTTTAGTCCCGCGGAGTCCTTTTTAAGAAAAAAAATGATCCCGGAACCCTTTAAAAAAATTGCGGAGACTAAGAAAAAATTAATGGCGTAACTCTTTTTAAGAAAAAAAATGATCGGGGAGCCCTTAAGGAAAAAAAAAATGATTGCGGAGCCTTTTTTTTAAGAAAAATTGATCGCGGAACCCTTTTTAAGAAAAAATTGATCGCGGAACCCCTGACTCTTTTTCGTTCTTAATGGGTATTATTTAGGGCCTCTAAATTAGTAATAATTACAAAATACTGTAACTAATGAGGGGGAATGGGGCCGTTTAGTTGTGCGCAATTCGCCAAATGTCTGGTTTTATTGAGAATAGCTACAAACGAAGGTCAGATTCAGTGTCGAGACAGCTTCTTCTGTATTTGGCTTTAGTTGCAGGCAGAAAATCCGGATTTACGCAAGCAACTTGTGACAAACGAGAAAAATGCTTTTGCTTTATCGGCCATTAACTTCGGTATTACTAATCAGTTGATGTCAAGCAGGTTGGTTTTTCTCTCGACGTCAGTGGCGTAGGCAGAAAGTTCATAAGAGGAGGGTTATAGGCTTAATGGGAGGGGTTACAGAGCTACAACTCATATATTCCTATGTTAAATATACAAAATTTCATTGCGATGGGGGTTACAACCCCCCAAAACTTCCCCCTGACCACGCCCTTGCTCGACGTAGCTGCAAATGAACTCATCACTCAGTTTTGCTACTTCAGTGTTACTCCTTGAGCCGGTAGGTGATTTTTTTTTAACATGCTTATGATAATATGCTCATTTATACATATATGCTTATATAATAAGCTTAGATGATACTAAAATGATAATTTAGTAAAATCGTAAGGTGACGAAATATACTTTTTCAAAAATCAAAATCATTCATTTAATTTTTACTGGACAAGTGGAATTTTTCTTCTTCTTGAAAGTGTACTTTCAGTTCCAATGCTTCTGCAGAGCAGGGCTTGGGAACCTTTGATTTAAACAACTTTTTCCTGAAAACTGTACACAGGGACGGACTAGGCCGCCGACCTACTGGCCCCCCGGCCGATGCGCCCTCACAGGCGATAGGACTCGCGCCCTCCGAAAATTCAAGATATGCGCCCTTTGAGAGAACCCGGTCCGCCCCTGACTGTATATTTAACTAAATCCACTTTTCCTTAACACCATTCAGATAATAATTGGACGCGCGGATACGTAACTCTCACTGTTTTGCTAAATAAGAGTTAACTGCTAAATATTATGTGTTATATATTATGTGTAATTGTTAAATATTATAAATATGCTAAAAAAGAAAAAGAGTTAACTGCTAAATATTCTATGTTATATGTAATTGTTGAATATTATAAATATGCTAAAAAAGAAAAAGAGTTAACTGCCTAATATTAACTGCAAATTAAATTTAAGAACAACCAATCCCATGTTTAATTAGGAATAAACTCTTCTCTGCTAACTGATGATAAATGTAGCCCCTATTTCATTCGCAACTCATTTATTTATCCTGCGAAATATAGCAGTTTCTCCAATGGCTTCTCTATATGATTACAATTATCGATGTTGTCAGTGGTGGATTTAGGGGGCTATCGTCACCCCATTGAATGAAAATTTAACATTGAAAAGGTACAAGGTAAAGGTCCAATGAGGTATCATTTTCAAAAATCAAGTCATTAATCGCCCCCCTCCCCTTGAATGACCTCTAAATCCGCCCCTGGATAATGTTAACGATACCGAAATCGATACATTTATTCTGTTCGTGAAACATTTACAAAAATACTAAAAAGAAATCGGGAAAGTGTTATATGTGTTCTATAATACAACTTTCTATAATATAACTTGTGTTCTATAATACAATCAGGGGCGGACTAGGACGGCGGTTTGCCGGCCCCTGGGTCGGTGCACTCTCCAAAAATCCAAGGTATGCGCTCTTTGAGAGGACCCAGTCCGCCCCTGAATACAATCACTAAGCTGCCTTTTTTAATGTCCCTACGTCTGGAAGAGGGCCTTGCGACAAGTTATGCATTCAATTTATTCATTTTAAAGCTTTGTAACCGAATCGTATTTTTTATTATTAAATACATATATATATATAACTCATCAGCTATTCCTAGCATGTATCCACATAGGATAATTTATACAGTTAAATAAACTATTATTTAACTCCAACATATAAATATATTAACTGCATCATTATTGTTAACTGTATTATGTTAACTGCGTTATTAATATTAGATTAGAACTTGTGGGCCAGGTAGGGTTCAGCCCCCACCTCTGGAATGTAGTCAGCACCCTCCCTTGAAAAATATTTTTTTCTCAAAATCAAATATTGTAGAATTTTATTTTAAATTTTTTGTTTTGTACGAAATTGTACATAACAATGGAAATTGTTCTTTGACGTTAAAAATGTATTCAAAATAACTTTCTACGGTAGATCGTGTATACTTTTTACATCATGTATGCTTTTTACAGAGATCGTGTATGCTCGTGTAAGCTTTTTACAGAGGTTTGAGTCTTCATATACTTTGTAATAAGGACAGGGGAAATTATAGAGAGGTATACTAAAGTTTTCAATGCAAAATTTACATTAAGAAATTTATTTATTAACGTTAAATATATTATTCTGCTTACATATTTAGTATTATTAAATACATTAATAAAATACATAAAAACATTAATGAATTTTAAGCTACCCAGCTTTCGGCCCCCCATGTGTAACTTTCAGAGCCTCCTCCCCCCGTAACAAGCGTGCCTGTATTAAATTAACTGTAGTATACAAATATAACTGATCCACACATTTAAACTACTATATTATCAAATTCATTAGAAAAAAGCCTTTTCTAATTCGAACTGGGTTCCTTCGGCTTAAGAAAATGAAATCTCAGCTGAAAGTGTCAGCAACTCCAAAAAAAAAACCAACACCCTTAATTTCGAAAGTGAAACTGTTAATCATTCGATTTCGCATCTACATTTCGCGGCTTAAGAGGGCTGTCGTCGTCGTGAGTTACGCGGAGATAGGAGAACCATTCTTTTCGCATTTACGTCAAAATCTCAACGCACTGCCGTTGAAACCGAATTCCGAAACCGGCGTTCTACAAGCTGGAGATGGAAGTTCCCGTCCGAATATATGAATACTAAATAAGCCTCTCAGAAAGAGTCGCTAGGCATGCAGGCATCAGCAAAAAACAAAGTGGTGAGATTAATATTGATTTTGGAACCAAATAACGTCCAAAAAACATTGTGACACGTAGTATTAACGCCAAATGACATCTTCTCCAGCCACGAATGTCAGTGACACGCCAGTGTCATCCGACGACAAGAAGCCATTGTGCCCAATTTCAAAAACAGTCGTTAGCAAAGAACGCATCTCAGAGACAAACCTCCCAGCCCAACGATTACTATGACTAACCAATCATCATGGCTATCATCAACCTTCCGTCAATGATGATTTCCAGCATTCAATGCTGTCCCCCTTTCAAATCAATAAGTACATATTAAGCAAATAGTTGTATCATTATGATTGTATCAGGAGTTTCCTTATGAACGTTGCACACACACACACACGATACCTTGCTAAATACAAAAACGAAGTTTAAAAACACTGCGAGGTCAATGTATCCGTTCAAAACAACGTTGCCTGTACCACCATCGTCAGGCACACATCTCATTGTACGGGTGTTTAAGGCATCTGGACACGCAGAACAAAAAATAGCAATTACGAAACGAAATAAGGGTAGGACCCAAAATTATATATATATATATATTCATGGACATAGGCGTGCGCAAAAAATTCGTAAGGGGTTTTACAGGCTTACAATGGGGGTTACAAAGCTACAACTCCATATGTTTATATATCATCATCATCATCATATTCAACCATTATCTATCCACTGCTGGATGAAGGTCTCTCCAAATGCTTTCCACACAAGTCTATCCTGGGCCATTCGTTTCCACGTCACCCCAACCTCTTTTCTTATTTCATCCACCCATCTAGTTTGAGGACGTTTTCTAGGTCTTCGGTGGTCTGGTATTGTGTGTATACAGACACAAAATGTCAACACAACGGGGGGTTACAAGTCCCATCAACCCCCCTGCATACGCCAGTGCACAGATGGTGCTCAAAATGGAAGTGACGAGTTCACAAACTTAGCAGATAAAGTAACGAACATGAAGAAATGGGCATGGAGAAAGGCAATCCTTATTTTATATCATTTCGCTTTCCGTCATCCCGTTTCTACGTCTTCACAGAATTTCCGTTATTTCGTTTTTACGTCTTGAGAGAATTTTCGTCATTCTGTTTCTACGTCTTAAGGGAATTTTCATCTTTCCGTTTCTACGTCATTAGAGAATTGTCGCCTTAATTTAAGTACATTTTTTCACTCATGGGTTAGTTCGGATATGTATACTTTTATTTTGCATTTGCATTTCAGAATACAATCTTTTGTTTAGCATTTTTAATACAGGTTAATGACATTAGACGATATCATATGCTTATGATATTAAACGATATCACATGCTTATGATATCAAACGATATTACGTGTTTATGATATTAGACGATATTGCGTGTTTAGGATATTAGACGGTATTTCGTATTTATGACATTTCATGACACTAAGTGTTAATACAATACGATTTATTTTTCGGGTATATTAAGGTGTTATAGTTCTTCATATATATACCACATAAAATTTAAACTAATAAAATATATCACAAAACTTGGTAAAATAACACAATGGGCACAGTTTTTGATAATAAAATATACCAGAGGGATGACTGGAAAAAACGCTGGCGAATTCCAGCTAGACGAATCACAGTCACCCCTATAAATAAATGTTATAATACATGATATAATAAATGATATAATACATGATATAATAAATGATATAATACATGATATAATAAATGATATAATACATGATATAAATGATATTACATTATATAGTACGTGTTGATGGTATTACATTATATAGTACGTGTTAATGATATTACATTAAACAGCACGTGTTAATGATATTACATTGTAGTACATGTTAATGACATTACATTATAGTACA
>QLNU02015359.1:44785624-44815592 GCA_006491805.2 Dysdera silvatica | reverse complement strand
TATCAATACTAGGACTAATGACATCAATACTAGGACTTCACAAAGGCGGATCCAAAGGAGGCACTACTGCCCTCACTGGACCAGTCTTCGTTACCGTTATTTCTAAGGTCCCTATATTAGTTCCGTGCCCCCACCCCGAAAATATTTTCTGAATCCGCCTCTGAGACTGCATGTAATACAATATAAAACATGTATGGAAACAAGAAACACTTGCAATAATTTTAATTATTTATGTATATAAAGCGAAATCAAACCTTTTAGTGAGATTCTTAGTAATGCTTGTTTTGAACAGGCCAGTCAAAATACTAAGCCTTATTTTTGATGTTGCAACACTAAGAAGTTTTTTTAAGTGGACGTCAGTTATTCTGGTCTCAACTTTTGATTTTACCAACTTCATTCTTGAAGGAAAGAGCAGTTTGCAGACGCAATGACGCACGCAGGGGGGTGTTATGAGGTTGTAACCCCCCATTGCAATGAGATTTTGTATATACACATATGAATATACGGAGTTACAGCTCTATAACTTGCCATTGTAAGCCTGTAGCCCCCTTATAAAATTCCTGCTTATGCCTATAAGCAGATGTAAATGTTCATTTTCATAGCATGCAGTCAGATGGTTGGGAAGATGTTCTTATCGACATATTTAGGATAGAATTCAATGAGTTCTAAGTTGATTTTTTTTTAATCACTGTTGCACTGCAAATCAATAAAACTACTCCTAATGCCCATATACGCTAGAAAACTGAAGTAAAACACGACTGAGGGAAGACCGCGTATTACTTTAGTTCTTTAACGTTTTAAGATATTTATTACGAAGTGTGAAAATGTGAATGAAATAGAATACATATATTTAAATCTCAGTGGAAGCAGGGATTGGGGGGGGGCGTGTTTTTGTTTGAAGTAATCTCTTTTTTTCATGAGCCGGCGGGTTGAAGACCCCTGGCTTAAGAGATGTCTGAGATAAAGGAGACCACTCACAAATTATCGGTTCCATAGATTAAATACTTCGGTTATTAATTACAAAATTTTATTTATTTTCTGTTAAGACAGAGCGTGGTCAATAATACACAAACATTTACGAAAATTGGAACAAAAATATTATATATAGCCCTCTGCTCCTCGTAAAATAATTTTAAACGAGTCAACGAGACGTTGCTTCGTAGGTATTTATTTTTTCCTCCCAACTAGCACAGAAAAATCGATTCGCATGCTTCACCTAGTGCCACATCTGCTACAGATACATTTTGAAAAGTTCTTGTACGAAATGATCTAAATAATGCCGAAACTTTCTTCTTTTTACCGCCGTTAGAACTCACGTCGTTAGCTATTATAACCCACAGATCAGCCGCACCTGCGTCTGGAGAAAATTATTGTTTTTCAAATATATCAAAAACAAGTTTCAGTTTCTAAACGGGCCCATTCTTTCCTTTATTACCTCACATGAGATCGGCTTTTTATTTCGACGCCACCCGCTAAGTGAAATGGGCATTTAAACGAAATCAGATGAGACTATTAAAACTCGGATACGTTTAAATGTTTGTGCGGCTTAATATATATGTATATCCCGACTTAATTGTATCTTGGTTGGCATATAACCCACATTTCTTTAATTCTTCACAGTTTTGTACTAGATCAAAACCTGTTTAAAGGACACCCTTGTTTAACGGACGGTTTTCAAATTCCCGGTTCCAACGTTCGTTATCTCCTAACCTTCCCGAATATTGAGCAGATATGCAGGTCCGGAGGTGTTTGCTATTCAAGTTTTCCTGTATACGTTCCAGATACATACACACACAAAGCATTTTTTTTTAAGAAAGTCTCTTATTTTATTTTACATATATTTTCAAACATACACTATTTTATTATATTTTTATAGTAACATTATTATTATCCATTGTATCATAATTCGGGCCTCCAACTTCGGCCTAAAAGGAGACATGGAAGCATATATATATATATATATATATATATATATATATCAATCAGTAAAAGTATGACTGCCTGATTTTGCGTTCTATGATTAGTTACAGAAGGATGGAAATGGCATGTCACATCAAACATTGCGACACATGAAAGCAATCATAAAGCTTGATTTGAGTAAAGAGTTCGACAATATGAACAGAAATATATTATTAAAAAAATTAGTACATTATGATATTAGGGACAAAACATATACACTGACAGACTATTTATGGGACAAAGCAATACGTGAATATTAACAATAATAACTCCAACTATTTGGATAGTATTTATGGAGTACCACAAGGGTCCATATTGTGTCCTTTTTTATTTTTAATATATATTAACTGCACAGTAGACGTCTCTGAAAGGAGCAAATTAACCTTGTACGCTGACGGTACTAGTGCTTTTTTTTACATGGTAATAAATAATACTGGGGACCCAATGTCAACTGGATATGGTGAAATGCAGAAGTATAAAATATGGTTTAAAAATAGGCACATGAAAATTAACGAAATGTAGACAAAAATTGTAGACAAAAATTTCGAACAAAAAATGAGAACAGCACCATTCCGGACAACATAATTGACTTTTATATCCAAAAAAAAAAATTAGAACGTGTTGAAGAGATAGAGTTTTTGGGAGTCACATTAACGCAAGACTTTAGTTGAAATCAATACATAAATAAAATTTTAAAAAAATTGTTCAGAAATAAGAATGACCAAGAGACTATCGGGTGACTCTCCGAAAAATGTATAAACTTTATTACCCATTTATACAGCTTTAAATTTTCTATTAATAATGACTAAAAGGTTATTTTAAATTATAATTTTCCTAAAAAAAATGACAACACCCCTCAGATATGATCACTTAGTTTCCATGGTAACAATATAATGGTAATATATAATGAATAATAATAATAAGGAACTCCATACACTTTTACAGACAAATTTTTTTGTCGGATAAATGTACATTAATGAGAAAATTTAGCACGTCCACAAAAAATATAAACATTGATCATCCCGGGCAAGCACATAGCTCTTCAAGGGGGAAAAAAATCCGCGTGCGGAAAAACAGCAAAAAATGCTCGAACACTCATACATGCATGGGATTTATCTGATGTGCTTTAAATTACAGATTACTTAGGCCTTTTTTGAAAGTGATTGATATTGAATATCCGAACGAGAATCCGAGAGATAGAGAGGTGTGTTTTACGTATTCATAGAATATTTGATCAATTTCACGCTTATAAATAAATTGAAAGCAGCACGAGAAAAATAGAACGAGCCTCACATAAAATTCCTAATGATTTTACAGAGAAAATGTATGCGGAATATGGCCGGGCCTGTCCAGATCGGGTTTCTAATGACAGCGTGTTAAAAATATCCAACAACCCATTTACTTATAACGTACTAAAAGAAAAGTTTTCGTTGGCAGGAGAGATAGATGTTCAATTATCCCAAATGGACGGGATTACCTGAGGGGGGAAACAATCTGTGTAATGGACGAAGGAAAGCCTTCTCGTTTTTATCGCGTTTCTCTATCAAATGAATGATGTGCTTGTGAGGAAAAAAAATGCTCGCAATTTTTTTTTTTATATGCACATTGGCAACACGAGCACAATTTAAACTCGTAACAATCGATTATAACGTATCGATTAAACAAACATTAGCTTAGTCTCTATAATCGTATCAAACCGTTCAATGTAAGAACGAAATAGCCCGACTAACGTTTAAAAAAAAGCACTTGCACAAAATTTAAATATTATATTTGTATTTCAGTAATTTACAAAACGTTAGAGTTTTTAGTTATTTAAAAAAATTAAAGCAATAATTTAAAGACGAAGTTTAATAAATTAGAAAATATATGGTTGTTGAAGTAAAATTATTCAAGCAGTTATAATTTATATTAATATATATCTCGAGCGAATGTTTTTATTTTACATTTGATTTACTTCAAGTATTATCATATAGCAAATAAGTTCTATAAGGGATTAAGCATCCTTGGCGAAGTTACTCCGTAGAAGGCCCTAAGAAGGGCCCCCCCCCCTTGACGCAACTTCAGCTGCCGCGACCGAGGTTCGGAACCCTTGTTAAACTGTAGGTTCAGCTTGGCAACACGTTTCGTAGAAGGTCCTTCTATGAAAGGTCCCTCTTGGCGCGGAACTTCTTCAGTTGTGACCGAGGTTCGAATCCCTCGTTAAACTGTAGGTTCAGCTTGTCAACACTTTCCGTAGAATGTCCTTATAAGAAGGATCCCTCTCGACGCAAAACTTCGGCTGTGGCGAACGAAGTTCGGAACCCTAGTTAAACCGTAGGTTCAGCTTGCCAATACGTTCAATACAAGACCCTTTTAAGAAAGGTCCCCCTTGGCGCGGAACTTCAGCTGTGGAGATCGAGGTTCGGAACCCTCGTTAAACAGCAGGTTCAGCCTGCCAATATGGTCAGTAGAAAGCCCTTCTAAGAAAGGTCCCCCTTGGCGCAGAACTTTGGCTGTGGCGAGCGAAGTTCGGAACCCTCGTTAAACTGCAAGTTCAGCTTGCCAACACGTCCGGCCAACCACACACACACTTTTAGGAAAAAATGACTAAATCGGAAGAATTTGTTCAATCGCGTGTAAAGATAAAAAAAAAAAAAAGATTGAAGTTACATAGCAAATGGTCTTTATGTACAATCATCGAAATTAAACATACATTTCATGACGTTCCTAGATATAAAAGCTTTTCCCTATGACAAAGCCCACTCACACACAGTTTATTGATCAGTTTCTCTGTATTAAAATTATAGTGATGTTCAAACGCGCTCTCATGAAGGAAATTACGCATAATATCCCGATTTAAGAGACCCGCATCCGGTGCCACTACAATCCTCTTCAAAAGATAGCGAAGACTGAAATAATACTTGTCTAAAATGTTTCAAATATTGACTATAGAAAGTTGAGTAACCTCAAACGGGACAATAACTATTTGAAGGGGTAATTTCGATAAGCAAGACTATCATTAATTTGCGATAACTATCATTCGGTGCTTTGGCATTCAATACCTGTCCCAGTTGGAGCAGCGTCTTGTGTTTCATAGCTGTACCAGGTGCAACACAATACCCAAAGTACCAAGCCCACAATACAGCACTAACAAGGGAGTTCGAAATTAGGGGTTTAATATTCTCAACGTCAACGACTCCTGCGCTACCCCTTAATTTAGAGATGAGAGTTGAAAAAAAAAAAAAAACCGGGCCAGCTGTCATTGTTAACAAAAGACATTTCGTTTGATTTTCTTTGTTTCGAATGCGAATGATAGACTTATTCAACCTTGTTAAATTCACCGGTCTGTGAAACAAAGACATTTGAATTCGACGCGAATCATGGAAAGCAGAGTCATGCGAAACGCTTAAAGTAAAGGAAATCAACGCGTGGGTTTCTGGGAGAGGATTTTGTATTTTGGGGACATGTGTAGCCATGTGCTTCTCTAATGGGAAGTAGTTCTATTTGTCAACAAAACTTACCACAATTTACGGTAATCTAATCAGGTAATTCCAAACCACCTTTTGTCCTTGCACCCTTTTTCACCATATCTCATGATGTCAATCCCTATTCTAGGAGTTTTTGGCTACCCACTTTGAACCGGCAATCTTCCCCCATCGAACCCCCCCCCACGATCTAATCGATCGTTCCATAATGATTCAACGAAAATATACACATTATATTTCCAGTAATTATTTTTAGCTGGTTCGTTGCATTTTCGGGGCGCAAAGGTGATTCTGCGCCGAAAAAGATGAGACAGTACGCAGGGGCGGACCTACGGGTGTAATTAGGGAAATTCCTCCCGAAACTATAAAAACGCTGTGAAAATCGGTTATAACGAGCGCCGATTATAACGACCAACCGCATATAACGACGGAATTTTTACAAAAAAACTTAAATCCCCCCCCACCTCAAAACAAAATCCCCCTCTGGGTCCACCTCTGTCGTACGTCCGGTTTTGTAATTGATTTTATTTTTCGATAGCGTAAGAATAAGCAAAAATCATTCTGCCACATCACCAAGTTTCCGAGAAATCCAAATCTGGGGTTCCAGTCAATCCCCAGACTACGACTCGGTAGAAAAAGCAGCAAGCGTTCGATAACATCAGTTTTAAACCAGGGTTTTCTACACGAGTTAACGTGGACTTGGCAAACTGATTACAAAGCATTGGTCAAGTTTGACATGCATCAGGAGACAGTTCAGGTAATAGCCAAGATCCCAGCTCTCTGTAGTAATCGAGTTGATGTGCCTGCCACATTTTCATAAGCTGTAGCTGCTTCCTAATCGGGCACGTGACTTTTCCATAAAACATGCTGTGAATGTTTGTTTGTTTTTTGGTTTTACGGCTCAAAGACTACAGTGGTCATGCTGCGCCGGGACCTACTGTTTTCCGAGGAATCCGAACCTCTTAAGGCCTAGGGAACCAAACCCCGGACTACAGTGAGCAGTGCGATCTTTATGAGATCTCTGAGTAAGCGTTCTTTGCACTGCTGGGAGTCGAACCCGGATTAGCGGCGCACTAGGAGAACGCGTTACCACACTGCGCCACCGCAGGGCATGCTGTGAATGATTTACCTTATTTTGCGATGCACTGCCTTTTCTTCTTTACTCTTGGCAAATATCTTAAAAGTTGGTCTGACATTACAGTGCTAATCTTCGCGTCAATTTTCATAAATTGTGCTTATGGGCTGAGCCACGGGTATTATTATAAGTATTATTAAACGCTAGCCGTTACTATTTAACTAACCACTATTATATTTAAACTATTATATATTATTACTATTTAACTACCACTAAACGTTGATGGAATGTTAGCATGGGTTTGTCGAAATTTTCTCTCTCTCAGCTTTTGGTAAAAGTTTCGACATCATCTCAAAGAAGTCTTGAATAGAGGAAGGGAAGCAGCAAATTTTGTATATATTCCTTGGGGTTCGCTGTTGTCTGTGCTGACGCTCACAAGATTCGCATTCTATCTTCATTTTTCTTTTATTTATTTATGAATTTTAGGGCGCAGGGACAGCAAAGGTCACGTTGCACTAGCTTCTCCCTTGTGAAAGCGAAGCAATGAAATCAGCTTCCGTAAAGGACACGTTTTTCAAATGCTAGAGGGCGTTCTCTCTTTTCTAAAATTTACTTTTGTCACTTCAAAACCTCCCATTTCTATTGTGGAGTGTTTCGAACGGCTAAACGACGAAGAGGATGACAAGGGGAGATGGGAAGTCAGGGCTTTGCATTGCTGTAGGCGTACGCAGAAAGTTCATAAGGGGGTTACAGAGCTACAACTCATATATTCCTATGTTAAATATACAAAATTTCGTCTCATCAACACCCCTCTGCGTACGCCAGTGGCTGTACGGTTATCAGAGAATACACAACTCCTAAACAGCAGGACTCGTGAGCCAAAAGTAAAAAGTTTATGGTAGTATATTTACAAATATACCACGGACATTTACTCATAATTTATAGTACAATAAATATACTACAGCTGCTCAAAATGAAAGCGACGAACATAAATAATTAACAAAGCACTGAAGGGTTTGTTTCGATTTTACGAAGCAAGGACAGAAAGGGTGCTGCGCCTGGACCTAGTTTTCTGAGAAATCCGAACCTCCTGAGACCTAGGGAACCAACCCCCAGACTACGGTAAGCAATTCGTAAGTTTTTGTTTTGTTTTGTTCAACTTGGCGTCGAACCCGGGATAAATGACAGGCCAATGGTTTACCACAATGTCTAAAGTAGTGAAGACAATGAAGCGAACTTTAATTAGGTTAGTGTATTACATGGTAAGCAGGGACGTCGACTAGAAGGGGCCCAGGTCTCTTCGGCCCCCCCAAAAGTATTTGGGAGCACGGCCCCCTTCGAAACTGGTGAGAATTAAATTAAGAAATATGGAATATAGGCTTAGTTTAGGATGAAAGACGTAATTTACGAAATATATTAATTGTTGTCTTTCCTGTTTATGATGAACTCACAGGATTCCCATCCACCCTCCCCGCAATATTTTTTTTCCAACTGACACCCCTGTTCGTGACCACGAAAGAAGTTAATGAAATTGACCGGCATCATGAGAAATTTATGATCAATGAAGTTACTATAAATCTGTTGCTTCAATCTGGAGCGCGCCACCATACAGAGAATGGATATTTTTATTTAATATCTTCAGCATCCGCAGCCCCTATCCATAATAAGATAATGGGCACAAACGGGGCAATTTATTGAAAACGGTTTTAAGAATTCTAATCTTTTTATTACGCAAGAAATTGCTGCAGGGTTCCGGTGGAAGGAAGACGTATCGCGGCGAGCGAAATCGCCGAAATTCACTACTGAAATCTTAAATTGCATTTGGGCTAATGGGATCCGCTGATTGATTGTCCCAGTACGGCGCCTAGGATTACAAAAGCCATTAAAACGATTGTTCGTTGGCACTTTCTGTATTTACTCGCAAAAGGATTGGAATTTTCCAAGAAAAACTGAAACTGAATACTAATCACTTTGACTTCGCTCTTCGCTTAATAAGTAACCGGAGGAACAGCTCAATAAAGCTCCGGATATTTTTATTCGGAAACTGTCAGATGAGTACCACAAATCGCGGAGCTTGCTTGTTGAGGGCGATTTCAAAGAAGAATACGTATTCAGCTATCCGCGCTAAGAGGTCCCATCGACAGAATTGACAGAGAGAAAAAAAAATCGTTGAAAGCTATAAGTCGTCTTGTTCTTTGTTCTAAATTTGACTTCGATCAGTTGTCTTTTAATTTGAGATGGAGCCACGATGAAAAGTCAACTACATTTATATTATAAGTAAGTAATATAAGCAAGTAAGTAATGCAAGCAAGCAAGGAAGGAGTTATCACGTGATACAAACACCCCCTAAAAATAACAGCCCAAATTAATAGTTCTGTAGAGGTAGCCACAGAAACGACTTTTAACTTAAGGGGTAACTTGTAAATACACAATGTGTAACATCAAGTCATCGAAAGAAGAAAAAGTGGAAATCAAATTGTAAAACCCTTCTTGTTTGGTATAGAAGGTGGTAGGCTTTGTTGATAAACCATACCTCCATTTCGTGTTAGATCAGGAAAAAGCAACGAATGAACCGACGGGAGTAGCTAAGACCGAATATATGTAAATGCATACAACACCACTTAAAATGAACACTAATCTACAGGGAAATATCATATTCTATTTATAAATACGATAAAAACATGGTCTAAAGATTTATACATGGGGAAAATATTTTGGTAATCAGAGAAATAGAAGGAAAAAAAAGAAGAAACGCAAAGACGAAAAAAGAAAAAACACAAAACTGAGAAAAATAGAAAACAAAAAAAAAAAGCAAGAAGAAAAAAAAAATAGGAAAAGGGAAAATTTTAGAAAACAGAAACAAATTATAAAAGTTTAAAAACAATTGTACAAAAAAATCATGGATGCAAAAAGTTGCTAAACACTCGAGCGGGTGAAAAAACGCTCCAAATATTCCTACGATCATAGAGCCTCTTGAACAATTGGGCCCGCCAATGTTAAAGTATAGGCTTCCCTGGCAGGGTTGACGGGGCCCGATAGTGCGGATGGCCCCACGGTGGTAGGAATATTTGGCGCGTTATTTTACATGCTTGAGTATTTGGCGACTTTTTTTATCCATGACTGTTTTTATACAAATCGTTTTTTTAAACTTTTGTAATTTTTTTTTTCTTCTGTTTTCTAAATTTTTTCCTTTTTATATTTTTTTTTTTCAATGTTTTTATTGTTTCATTTTTTCTACAATCATTATTTATCTAAGTTTTGCGTTTCTTTTTTTTTCCTTATATTTCTCTGATTACTGAAATATTTCTCCCATGTATAAATCTTTAGATCATGTTTTTATCGTATTTTTAATAGAATATGATATTGTACATTAGTGTTAATTTCAGGTGGTTTTTTATGCATTTACATATATTCGGTCTTAACTAGGTTCTCCCGTCGGTTCATTTGTTGCTTTTGCATAATCTATAACGAAATGGAGGTATAGATTATCAACAAAACCTACCACCTTCTATACCGAACAAGACGGGTTTCACAATTTGACGATTTCCACTTTTTCTTCTTTTGATGATTTCATGTTACACTTTGTGTATTTAAAAAGTCTCCCCCTGAACTCGAGATTGTATACAACTCAGTATGACACTCAATAACGAGGTAAGATACATTTTATTTTCTCGCAGGTTTGAGTCGAATAAGAGTAGCACCGACATCAATCGCTTGGGGTTTTACCCAATCAGCTGGGTTATCTAAAAGCTAACCTGGGTTATCTAAAAGCTGGGTTATCTAATCAGCTGGGTTATTTAAGACAGAATTTTGGAGCCGAAAACGTGATTCTAACACTTCGCTTACACGTTTTCGAAGCATTCTATATCGTTCAGGGCTGAAATCGTTGATAATAAAGTATAATTCGAAATCATGGCTCAAGTTTAGCAGCCAATAGGAGCGTTGATGACGAACTTATTTAAAAAACGTGATAAAGTTGTGGGAGTACATTTCGTAAACTTAGTAAAAAAAATTTCTTTTGACTAATGAATTCCATAAATTTATTTTCAAAAAACGAGTATAAAATAATGTTATTTTGGAAAATGAATAGACAAAAAAAATCAACGACTTTTAAAAAAATCTGTGCAATGAAAAATTTTCTTAACTATAAACTAAGATAAAAATTTTTTAAACAAAATTTTCAAGATTAAAATCAGACATAAACGTTCGGATGGAAGTATAATGATGAAATAAGACACGAATCAGTATTTTTAAAACAAGGCTTTCTTTGTTTATTGAGATCACGTAACACAGGAATACATATTATAAAGAGGGATAAAGATTTCACGTTGCAAGCATGAAATTTTTTAGTGGGAAAGCGCATTTAACGTTTCTCCATCTGCTGAAAAAATCCGATATTTTCAGAAACATATAATCATTATTAATTCGACGCTATTTTTTATACATTGAATAAATATTAAACAAGAACGAGATTTTACAGACGGTTTTTCACATTGTAAAGAAGTTGTATAAATCTACGAAGTGGATGGCATGGACTGTTTTAGTGACAAAATGCGATTCTCTACCAATTGGGTGAAGCTGATGTTTTCGTAAATGTAAAACATGTTATTTATGTGCACATCTTTTTTCCCCAGTTGAATAAGTGGTGATCAGGTTCAAGATTTTACGTGTGTTTTCACACACACATACACAGGAAGAAAACCTCATAAGCATATGAAATGAGATTTTCACATACAGTTTTCAAATACCGAAAATACATCTTATATACTTTAGAAACAGATTTTAAATTACAGGAATGGTGCTGATATATCTTTCTCGTTAAAATTCATCTCCCGAAGTCTTAGAATTATATATATCAACAATTTTCGGGAGAGGATGGGGATTCACACATAGATTCTTCCTCCATTAGAGCTCTTTCCAAGATATCAATATCACGTAACGTACTTTCGGATACAAAACAATTCAGGTGCATATGGCTTCCAAATACCGCGGTTATTGGTAGCACTGGAAAAAAATTACAAGATCAGTCAGAGACATTAAAATTTAGCAATTCCCAATAAAACAAAATTTCAGGAATTTTATCATAACCGTCCTCCTCTTCATATAAACTGAACTTGGAATAAACAACCTTTTATATTTAGGAAGAAATTGCCTTGTCGAAAACAAAATTAACCTCTTTATTTATTCTGGAGTCGTATAAATTCTCCTGTTTTGACTGATTCATAGATTTTTCAATCTTATGGTATACAGATATAAAGGAAATAGCAGCAAACTTAGGTTCTACAATACAACGGGCAATCTCATCTTTCAGCTTTAACAGTTTCTTCCATCGGGAGGGATTCGGGTGTATTGACTTCTCATTTATTTCACCCTCCTTTAGGATTTTCATGCGATAAAACTTTATATGATCCGTAGAACTTTGAATTGTGAGGTTGCCTTTGAAATGATAGGACGAAGAGGGAAATGTATCCTCGAAGTTTAACCACTGCTTTTCATTGTAGAGAATCTGAAAGAATTGGTCAGGTTTCAGAACAACGCCTTGATGATTTGGGTAGCACCATAGATCGCAAATGTCGAATTGTCGAATGTGGATGTAAATCTCTAGGGAAAAAATATATATAAAAGTCAAAAGGTATAAAAATTTTAAGAAAATCGAAAATATAAAAGTAAAAGAATTAGAAAATATAAAAAATAAAGAAAACGTAAAACTTAGAAAAATAAAAAGCGTAGGGAAAAAATAAAATAAAGTTTAAAAAGTATAAAAATTAAAAAGAAGTTAAAAAATTAGAAAAGATAAAAAATTTAGAAAGAGTTTAAAAAAAGGCACCAAATATTCGTGCAATCCGATCTGACTTAGCTATTTATGTAGAAGTATCGGATATGTGTATACAGCGACCAATAGAAATAGCCCTTAAAAAAATAGAAATAAGTTCCAAAAACCGTCACCAGCCGAGCAAGGATCGCTAAAACGTCAGACAATCGCTAAAAAGTCAGACACGTAACCATCTGATACATATATACAACGACCAATATAAATACCTTATGAAAGAAAAAAATGAAAATAACACCAAAAACCGTTACCAGAGGAGTTAGGATCACTAAAAAGAGGTACATAACTATTAGATAGGTATGTACAAGGAACGAGAGGAATGTCCCTGAAAACAAGACATTTACAAAAAATACCAAAATCCTCCGCTGGAGGAGCTACGTTAGCTAAAAAAGGGGACATGTGACCATCATTCATGTACATAAATACAACGACCAAGAGAAATATCCCTTAAAAAAATCTAAATAAGTAAAAATTCTCGATAAAAAATACCGAACGTGAATGTAAATCTGCCGATGAAAAGTTGACACCGTCACATAAACACTATCTCCTATGGGCAACGCATCAGATGGGAGATTGTTAAGGCGAAGGCCCCTTTTTCGATTCTAGAGCAAAATAATCAAATAAAAAATAAAACTGTAACCGAGGAGAATAAATGGATGATGTTTGATGCAACTTACGTCAAATACTTCTTGCTCATATGATAATTTAGATCGTATGTACTTTGGATGCAGCATATAAACTGGCATATGATGTTGAATTATTGCCTGATAAAGTTTACTTTTTACCCTTTTTTGATTCATTTCAATGAAATCATAATCATCCATTAGGGTCAACCAAATTTCATAAGCATCTGGAATAGAAAAGTCACCTTTCCGAATCTTATACAGGGCAATAGCAATAGATTTTAAAAGCTGCAACAAGTCTTTTTACATCTTTATTAATCATCTGATTGTTTATGACCTGGACAGTTCCTTTATCATCCATATCATTTTCATGATCTGCAAGTTATATAGATGGGATGATTCTTTATGAACAATTCCAAGCAATCTACCTAACTTTTCCACCTTATATTGCTGGGTGTTTGTGGCTTTACAGTGTTTATGTATTCCTTTAGCCAAGCACAGTGTCTGTAATTATTTCTCAAATATTTTTGAGCAGATACCATATGCTTTACAACAGACTTAAAAGGAAAAGTTGTTCATTGGCTGTAATACAGCTTATCTGATTGGTTATAAACCACTAAGGCTTTTTCTTACAGTCAGTCTGTCAATATCGTTGCTTTTTATTTTACAACCATAGGAATAATGAATCTAATGAGATAGAGAAGTCAAATAAGACGAAATAGGCATATATATATATTTGTAATCTTTCACTTACCGAATGATACAATACTGTTTTCAGTACTTTTATTAGTTTCTGCCAGTTTCTCCCACTTTCTG
Source organism: Dysdera silvatica (assembly GCA_006491805.2). Taxonomy (NCBI): domain Eukaryota; kingdom Metazoa; phylum Arthropoda; class Arachnida; order Araneae; family Dysderidae; genus Dysdera; species Dysdera silvatica. The sequence continues at coordinate 44,801,825 of QLNU02015359.1, read as the reverse complement.
CCGGTTAAAACCAGTTTCTGTCACTGGCACGGCAAAAATTAGTTTCTGCCGGCCGGCAGAAAGCCAACCCTGCGTACAATGGTATATTTTTCCATCGACCCCTAACGATGTTACTTCGACACCTGGAGGTCGATATCGACCACTTTGGCGACCCCTAGTTTAAGCCTATCAATTTAAATCCGCAACTCGACAAGACAAAAGACTTGCTTTATAACTCACAAACGCAAAAGGCAATGACAAATACTTTTTTTATTCAATATTTTTCCTTCAAAGAATGCTTCGGCAGCCGACGTTTCATTGTCCCGGCGTGTTTTAACAACTGCATCTAACATTGTTACCTGAAATACGGCGGCACAGACGTCCCAAGAAAGAGCAGGTTTTCACATGACATCGATTGCTAACAAGTACACGAAGTGAAGATTATACGCTGTAGGAACATCACTCTTGGACCGTAATCAATTTCTGTCTTGAAAACAATACACCGGTGACGTGTTTACTTACAGACCTTTCAATACCTACTGATTTCGTGCGGCAAAACAAGAAGCAACAACAAAAAATAACAGCTTCGTAGCAGCGAAGAAGTGGAAATAAAGGTCGGACTTCTCTCAAAGAGATGGAAATCTCGATGACAAGCACATCTGTATTTTCTCTTTCAATTCTGTCAGTTGCACAAGGTTTTTTCGTCGATTTCTATCCGCGCGAACCTATTCTCTCTTCTCCGGCTCCTTTAAGGAACAACTTCTCCCTACTCTCTTCCCAGATCTTATTTCACTCGGTATACGCAGTTCAAAAGAACTAATGGTTCGCTTGCTTCACATGAAACCGACTTGTTCTTTACAGCGGAGCTGAAAAAGAAAGAGCGACGCAACGAAACGCCCCACAAAAATCCGTACTCGGTCTGTTACGAAAAATCCGGCGTTTCCTTTCAAAATTTCGGTGCGCCCTTATTGAGACATGGTTGATTATGTGAATTTTTATGGCGCAGAGACAGCAAGGGTCGTTCTGTGCCGAAAGAGATTTCGATACGCCATAAGAAAATTATATCGTCCCCTTTAATAAGCTAGCCTTCTACAACGACAGTCAGACAAATATTTAATGAAGGTCTTTTTTGTGAATTTGGCTACTTGGCGAATTTTTAGGTAGGATGTTGAACTATCTACGAATTTACACCGATAGCACTCATTCCCTCTGCATATAATAAAGTTTTTTCTTTTTAATTTTCTTTTGGTTGAATGTATTTTTATGGCGCAAGGACAGCAAGGGTCATTCTGCGCCAAACAAGATAAATTTTCTTTTAAGCCTTTCCGCAATTTTGTTCTCCCACGACACGTCTCGGGGCTTACGAAAGTGGGAAACAGCATGAACAAGAAAAGTCGTTTCAAACGAACAGTCTAGACGAAATTAGTGGTATGAATGTGCGCATGTATACAATTCGTATATTAAAATTTAAATTACATTTACAATAAATATACAGTAGGACCCGTATATAACGAGGACCTTAGGACCAACGAAAATTTCCGTTTGGAATTTAAAATTCCACACTTTTGAATATGAGGTCTCTGCAGGAGTCACGTGTGGGTGCAATATGCACGATAATAATATTCATCTTTGAATTTGCTTACAATTGAATGAACAACATACCATAATACGACTCGAATTCCAGTCTAAAAAAATGACAAAGACAGATGCAACCATTCACAAAATAAGCTTGACTTGGAAGTGCTCAATAAACGGTCTATAACTTTTTGATTCATTTTGCAGTATCTATGTCTATTAAATTTGTGGTAAAATACATTTAATGCGTTAAATTCATAGGCATCAATGTAAGTTATCACCTTAACAAAGCATCTATTGCTAAAATTCCTTACTGTGTATTTCGAAAAGCATGAGAGTCTTCAAAAACTATGATTTTAAGTTTTGGAAAGTTTGTCCTGCTCGTCTCAGCTGCGGACATCCTCAATAGCTGACTGTTTTTTTTAGGAGTTTTCCACATTTTGTTTAAAAAAATTCGTAATTCTTCACCAGTTAAATCCAGGGTCCGCAAAATTCTTGTTCGGTGAAGATGATTAAATTGCATGGCGCTTAATCAATATACCAAAAACAAAATCCATATTTTTTTTGCTAAATATGGACTCTATTTGGAATTATACAATACTCCATCAACGCATACGATAGTTCACTAAAACAGAAATTTAACGTTTTCCATTGAACGAAATTTTTTGGTGAAAACATTTGCTTAATGAAATTCACGGCATCTGTCAATGAAATTTTATTAATTTTGTATTTATTATGTATTTAATATATTATGTATCTAATATATTGTGTATTTATTATGTACATATTATGTATATATTATGTATTATTATGTATATATTATGTATTATTATGTATATATTATGTATTTAATGGTATATTATAAATTATATAGTAACATTCATTATTAATAATATTTGGAATGTTTCGAATAAATTAGAAATCAATGAAACTATAACACCGGACTTACGAAAAGCAAATCCCACTTGGCACAGTGTACATACTGCTGCTATATTTGGACAGTTCCCAGGTTTCTAGATACCTAATAACCCAACGTCACCAGACAAATATGTACTAAATTTCATATTTCACTTTAGAAATCTCTGTTCTTTGAATTATATTAATAAATATTAACACAAGAATTCTAATTTTCTAATCATTTAATTAAATTTTAAAAAGTTGCACAAGAAACAGTAATTGGATATACTAATCGTTATTTCCTGCAGACTGTCTTATATGCTTGCAAGCCCCCTCGATTTTACATACAATCGAACTCGCTTAATACGAGCATGGCTAAAACGAGCAATCTGCAGGTTAAGTTTAGTTCACTATTTAACTATATTAAGAGTTTCACGCTTTTTACGAGCACAAAAGTAGAATCTCGACAAATACGAGAAAAATATCTGTCCAACTTTAATGCGATTTTTCCCTTTTCCATGCCACTTTTTCATCTTTTTCGACGAAAACGGAGGAAAAAAAACCGTCGAGATATACGAGATGCAAAAATGAAGACGACAAGCAAACAATCAAAACTTACTTAACTGTTGAGGTGCAATTAAGTGCAATGGAAACATATGTGTATTTATTTACAGTGTAATAAAAATAGACCCCATATAGGTAAGGTTGAAAATTCTATGTTTATTAAATGATATAAAGTAAATCTTGCACTAAGAAAATTACCCAAGTTAATTCTAGTAATTATTTTATTACGTGTGTGTGTAGTTCGAAATTTTTATTCCTTTCACAGGTTTTACGAATAACGGCTAATACGAGGAATTTTACATATTCTTAATTTCTCGTATTAAAGAGTTCGACTGTATTTAGAAGGAAAAAAAAAAACACACGCCCAGAATATTAATGCAAAACGATCGTTAATAACAAATTTAAGCGAATTCTTCATACAATATCCCTACATATTCACATTTAAAAATTATATATGTATGTTTAAAAAAATACGCTTGCACAAATATTCACAAGTTTAAAATTAAAAAGCAATGATCATAAGACTTCTTACGTTCATTAGTACAGCTAGCCTTTATTTAGGTGAGTGCTGTAGTCCCCCCTCCCCCACCCAATGCAATGTTCGTTTTCCAAGGGGGTCTAAACCCCCCCTCCAACTGATGCCAACAGATACGTCACATACTGTAAATGCATACATTAAAAATACTGTTTACTTATCGCTAGCATCAGAGTACATACCGACGCACACACAAACATTTTACAAGCACTTTAAAATTTAAAATTTCAAGCAGTTCGTAGCGTCGCAAAACAAGAAGCAAAGTAATATTCCACTTGAATCTAACAAAAAAAAACTTCAAAGAGAAACAAACAATTCAATGCAAAACGTCAGAAAAAAAATATTTAGTAAATAAAACAGAAAGAACTTTCCAGACAGAATAAACTCAAGAGTTCAAAATAAGAATAATGTTTTTACTTCTAGATCGACTAGTTTTTCTTTTCAGGAGAAAAAAAATGGATCGATTCCAAATCTAAAACAGAAAAATAGAGCTTTTAGAGTACGCAGAAAGTTAATAAAGGAGAGGGAGTTACAGAGCTACAACTCTATATGTTCATATATATACAGCAAACCTTCCTGGCGTGACCACTTCTGGAACTGGGCTGTAATAGTCACCATGCACAGGTAGTCATTATATACGACAGACTTCAGTATGAGCAATACTAAGTCTCTACCAAGTTTCTTATAAAAAATGGTCACTTCATCCAGGTGGTCAATTTAGCAGGTTAAACTGTATATATATATACAAAATCCCATTACAATAGGAGGTAATAAGCCCTATCAACCCCCCCCCCCCTGCATATGCCAGTAAATATAGCACATGTTGTTTTACATGAAATGCATTAAAATTTAACGATGAAGCAAAAATAACTGACAAGAAATGGATTAAACGAACAGATTTGTCTTAAAATTAATCCCAACTAACATTAAAAGGTGTATTTAGTCACCATGACATGTGCGGCCATATTTAAGAAAAAAATTGCAAACACACTAAAGGAGTATGGAAGGGTTTCATCTGGGTTCCCACTCGACTGCAGAGAAGAAAGAAAATTCCCTGACTTTCCAGGGTTTTCCCTGACTGGTGGCAAACAAAACTTTGAATTGAACTTTAGTTTCGGGATGAAAATAGCCTCACATTCGTGTGAAATATAGCTATTCAGAAAGGACTGTTTTCCCTGATTTTTTCCTGTTTGACCAAAGAATTCCCCTTTTCCCTTACTTTTAGAACGATTTTAAATTGCCTGACAATTTCAGGTTGTGTGCGAAACCTGTTTCATGGTCGAGATAGTTATTAGAAGAAACTAAAACCGAAATATTTTGGAAAAGGAACAAAGACAAAGGTTGAAAACATCAGTTAGACACCCCACCCCTTCCCAAAAAAAGAAAAAAAAAACTGGGCACATCGCAAGAAAAACCATTTGACGATGGACAACCGAAATTCTCAATTGAATTCCAAGAAACCATCAAAAACGTAAAAAACAATCTCAGATTAGATGGGTAGACGAAAGGGAAAACAAGTTGAAGTCACATAGAAAAGAATTGCGCAAAATAGAAGAATGTGGAGGATATCTAGGGAAACCTTCATTTAACAGCAGATAGCCAGAACGAAATGTGCTCAACCACTAAGGGCATATTTTCGAATAGTTTAAATTGTGGCCTATTGTCCGAAAGGTTAAGAACCTCGCCACATAGGAGACATCAGTCTCAAAACTATGTCCAATATTTCCCTGCGGTAACGAAGCAATTTCCATATTTATATCGAATTTTACATTTTTTAAAAGCTCTGTGAACAAATTTCGAAAATGTTCTGCGTATGTAACTATCTTTTCTTAACCTGGAAGAGTTATATAGTGCATAATAACATACTTACGAACGTATTTCAATTATATAACACATTTATAAATTTTTATAATACGTTTTTAAATTTTTATAACATTTATAAAACTTTATAACGCAAATAAGTTTTTATAACGCATTTATAAATTAAGACAACACGCACACACATTTGGGGGAAATGTGACCTGCTAGACGTTTTGTAACCCCCACTATCACCACCACCAATACGGACCTACAGAAAATCAAAAACAAATATTACTCATATATCATGTACATATTATCAAGCGTTTTAAATAATCGTAGTCAAATTCGAGGAATTATAATCGAACACAGGTACTCATAGTGAAAATTTGAGGTATTTGTAATCGAACAAGGGTACTCATAATCGAAATTTGAGGTATTTGTACTGAACCAGCGTAAGTTTTTCTGCAACTGGTATCATGGCTTCTTATTTCATTCGATTGATAATATAACGTACGTTTATGTAAACATTCAATTATTATATTCATACTATTAATATAGTTACATGCAATTTAATCTGATAATTATTATTTTATATAATTATACATTTTAACATATACAGTATATTATCCAGTTGATATATGCGACCTACAGAAAATTTATTCTTCGGTGTGGTTCATCAGGATTGTTGCTCCGCCTTTCGTGTTAGTATATTATTATACATTTTAAACGACTATCAGACTTTTCAATCTCCCTGTACGAGCAATGGAGAAGCCATTTTTAGTTGATTTCGTTGTAAACTAAAATTGTTATATCGCTAGACGTAGAGCTTACTGGATTGGATTCTATTGGCGTAGTAAATTTATTCGTCTGTAAATCTTGTTTCGGAGATCCTGTTAAACTGACGTCCCCGTCCCAAATATCCCGTCGTGCAGTAAAACACAGGTCCAAAGTAAAAAAAATCGCTTCTTCTAATATTCCCACTGCTTATACAGGGTGATCAAGAAGTCTGGTAGTCGTTCGAAATTTGGAATAAGGTTCTAACCCCAGCGAGATAGATTGTGTTTTGGCCACCAGCAAGGACAGTTGAGGATATATTGCGCCAGGACCTACAATTACCAGAAAAATCCAAACCACTGTTGCGCAGACAGAATCAAACCCGTGGAAGTGCTGTGGGTACAGAAAAATGGCGCGCTTTCTAAGGTAACGTTGGAATTGACCAATGGTCGATGGCACCATGGACGAGATAGGTCCAGCCGCGCAGTCACCTTAGGGTCCGCTAACAGAATAGAGGACACCTAATGAGAACAGGGATTTACACTCACACTGTAATTTTAGGACCCTTTATTCAACAATGAAAGACAGAATTATGTTAGCCCCTTTTCTTAAATCAATTAGACCAGCGGTTCAACTGTGGTCCGCGGACCACTAGGGGTCCGCGAAATCCTCCCAGTATTCCACAGAAGTTCGGAAAAAATACTAAAAGGAGAACATTTGCTCTTTAATGCTAAGAATAAATTATGAGGGGACGAAAAATTCCTTCCTTAAATGGTGAAAATTAGTGATGAAACACTAGAAATAAATATGTATGATGCAAATTAGCGATGAACACTAGAAATAAACATGTATGATGCAAATTAGCGATGACAAACATCAGAAATAAATATGTATGATGCAAATTAGCGATGAAACACTAGGAAATAAATATGTATGATGCAAAATTAGCGATGAAACACTAGAAATAAATATGTATGACGCAAATTACACAAACACTAGAAATAAATATGTATGATGCAAATTAGCGATGAAACACCAGAAATAAATATGTATGATGCAAATTAGCGATGAAAACACTTAGAAATAAATATGTATGATGCAAATTAGCTTACGAAAACACTAGAAATAAATATGTATGATGCAAATTAGCGATGAAACACTCAGAAATAAATATGCATGATGCAAATTAGTTGTTGACCAGGAAATGTTAATATATGATGCAAATTAGCGATGAAACACTAGAAATAAATATGTATACGCAAATTAGAGATGAAACACTAGAAATAAATATGTATGATGCAAATTCCGGGCTTTAAACTTTGAGTTAATTCTTGGGGGTCCGCGAGGGCGAGTGATCTCTGAAGGGGGTCCGCGGTCTAGGAAAGTTAAAGAACCCCTGAATTAAAGACTTCGTGCGACGCAACACGACTTCAGCCGTCATTGTACCACGAAGCACAGATGAACCCACCAGTCGGGACATTTTTCTGTACTCCGAAACCAGAAAGAAAAAAAGAGAAAAGAAAAATTACGAACTTAGATTTTATCCAATACTCCGCCCCGTTGTTTTAGGTGACATTTAATCAAAAAATGTTCTACAAAACTAATTATTCCGTCAGCTCTTGAATTCGGGGGACTTAATCCCGGCTCCAAATAATTGAAATCAGGAAGGATAAAAAACAGGAACATTTCTTATTCTTTTTCATTAAAATTAGCCCCGCCTCTGTGATAAGTATATAAACTTTGAGAGGATAGAGGGGGAGATGGGGAAACGTAAACTGGAAAAAATAAAATTAATGCAACCGGCTTTGGTTTACGAAGCGCTTTGATTTTAAGAGTGTGACAGGTCTATTACAAAATGTTGCTCAAACTCTGAAATGTGATTAGTGACAAATTAGAAGAAGAAGGGGGGGTGGGGGGAAACAGACACCTTGTAATTCCTATAGCTGTGTCTGAAGACGTAATACACAGCATGTAGCCAAAAAAGTAAAGATTAAAATTGTTTTGTTTTTTTTTTAAACCTTTATAATCAATATATTTTATAATTCCTGTAGCTTCGCCCAAAGACTTAATACACAACACGTAACCAAATGAACAATAATTAGAACTGTTTTTGCTTTTTTGTAACTTTATTAATTAATGCATTTTATAATTCTCGCAACTTTGCCTAAAAATGAAGTGTAAAATACAAAAGAGCATTTATTTAAAAAAAAAATTTTTTTTGGAACTTTAGTAAAAGAAAACGTCTCTCAATTCTCACAGCTTTGTCTAATGATATGTAACCAAATAAACTAAACGTGAACACGTAACCAAATACGTTGAAGTTTAATCAAAAAGAAAAACTGCAACTTTTGCTTTCGGTATTAAATGGCCAAAAGGACTATTGAGTTTTAAATCCAGATGTCAATCAATCTATCTGTCTGTCTGTCTGTAGTAAAACCTCGATAATCCGTCAGACGTGGGACCAGAGCCTTGACGGATAATTGAAAAGACGGTTAAGCGGAAACGGGGAAATTTACAGTACAATATAGTACATTTTTATTAAAATTATACAATTAAAAAAAGAAAACAAAACTACATTGTGAAACTTTCTGAAGGCTAAATCGAAGTTTATTTGAATCTGAAAGGGGAACACCTTGAGAAAGTGCTTGAATGAACTACTAATAAACGACGATGTCCAGCTGCTCAAGGGATGATTTTTTTTCATTGTTTTCTTCGCTGTTACGCCGCCATCAGACGTAAGTTTCGGAACACGGCTTTCGATTTTGCCAGCATCTCTCATAATATTATTCACAGTTGTTCGGCCTATGGCATAAATGCCGCGATGCTAACTGGACTTTCTCATTTTCTTAGACGCTGTATGATCTCCGATTTTTGTTCGATAAATCGAGCATAACACGCTTATGTTTTTCACTCCTTGTTTACGAACGATTTTTAGCACTAACACGACAATAAACTTCAATGACACGCACACGAACGACTTGGCGGGCAACGCTATACTGACGCTTACAGTCAGAGTGCACCGGTATACTCTGTACCGCGTACACCCTGTAAAGTACCGCGCCGCAGCGCTAACTTGAACTTGGGGCCGACGGATAATCGAGGTTTCACTGTGTTTTATTTTATTTCAATATTTTGAAATCGAAAACTTTCAAGTCAAACGTCTTGCACTTATAGTTCGTTCACGAAAAGTAGTCCGATGGTACCGTTAGAAATAACGGGAGTTGACATCACAAACGGCCTAGCCGATTACAGTAGTGGGGGAGAAAGTCATTTCAGAACTGGGTTTTAGCGAACGTTTGTCTGCGCCAAAAACCAGTTCGGAAATGACGTCCTCCCCTCTGCTGTAATAAACTAGCCCGTTTGTGACGTCAGCTCCCGGGAATTCTAACAGTACCATCGGTCAGTTTTTTGCGAACGAACTATACTTATGTGCCTTTGAATGTGTCTAAAAGTTGTAAACGCCGTGTTAAGAATTCAGTAGAAACCATACAAAATAATAGGCATATAGAAAAGAGAGAGAGAGACCTGCTCTTACGACCTATAGGGTTCCCGTACCGACGGCTCGTTACATAAGCCGTCGTTACGGAACCCTTATTTCAATGTTACGAATTAGAACCGTGGTCGGAAAAACCTTTCACCCAATGACGCTCCAAAATCGGTCATAGCAATGAGTATCTGTGGGTATGGAGCGCTTTTAAAACTGGGCCTCCTCTACCGACTAATTAAATTAAGTGCTTTATTATTTAGACAGGGTTTCCACAGAAGGTTTAAATACACAACAACAAGACATCCTTCAAGATTGCCCCCGCTGTTTAAAAATACAAGGGACAAAGGATAGTTATTTACTAAGAGTAATCAACTCATTTAGGAAAGACTGGGGACAATTAATAAAAACCTCTTAATTACCTACTTAAAACACGGTCATCCCAACATTCCGAAAACGAGTGGAAGATGAGTAAGTTCTAAAAATAGAAATAATTTGTAATACAAGACAAGAAGGGGTCAACGGGAAATAAAAGTTGCAAAAATAAATACATTCTGTACAATTTATACGCACCTAGTATACAAAAATTTTAAAGCGCTTATACGGATATCTCAGCAAGCCATCAATTTCCACTTGAATGTGCTTTCGAATAATGAAGATTTTATATTTTGCAGACATAAATTTATTAGGATAAAAATTCTACAGCATTTTAACCCCTTCCTTCCCGCACCCATTAAAATTTCGGGCTGAGGTTTCGCCCTCTATTTCGCGTGTTCGTAATATTTCCGGCCTGGAGTGTTCAAAAGTAACGCACCAAAAAGATTAAAAACGATCCATTTCTTCGGAAAATATACTTATATAATGTACTTACTTTTATTTTAGATTTCAAGCTAAAAAGAATTCCAAAAATTAAAAATGAATACATATATTTTTCGTACACTTACTTTTATACAATTTTCTTGAACAAAGAAGTAGGCACTTTTTTTTTATTGTTTTTTTTTTGAAAATTATGCGATCGTTAAGGAGTTAATGAATAATAAATTCGTTCATTGTCTAACTGATAATACGTTAATTCAGTCAGATCATGAATAATAAATTCATTCATGGTCTGACCAAATTAACGTATTATCCATTAACGATCTTCACAGATACTCGTTCAAGTGTAGATAAAATGGGGTACACTGGTATTTTATTACTATTGTAGTATTTTATTACTATTGTAGTATTTTATTACTATTGTAGTATTTTATTACTACTGTAGTATTTGGTTACTATTGTAGTATTTTATTACCATTTTAGCCATCACTGGCGTAGGTTATAGTCCGAGCCCCCACAATTTTAAAATAACTCACAATTTTAAAAGTATTGTATATGGATGGGAGACAGACGGATACAAAATGAGCTTTCAATTCTTCTAAAAAAAAAAATGAAAGCTCTACGTTGCTGTTTATTAGTACTATAGTAATTTTATTAGTATTTTAGTATTTTCTCTTATATTTTGTTACTATTGCGTTTTTATTAGTATTATAGCACTTTTTACAACTATTATAGTGTTTTTATTATTTTTGACTAATATTGTAGTGTTTTTATTAGTATTTTTTTACTAATATTGCAGTGTTTTTATTAGTATTTTTTTACTAATATTGTAGTGTTTTTATTGGTGCTATAGTATTTTTACTACTATTGTAGTGCTTTTATTGTTATTATGGTATTTTTACTGCTATTGTAGAATTTTTATCACTCTGTATTGTAGTACTATTACCACTTTAGTATTTTTATTTTACTATTTCAATTTTTTATTATAGTAATTTTATTACCATTGTAGTGATTTTTTGGTACTATAGTACCTTTGTTACCATTCATTCTAGTGTTTTATTACTCTGTTTTAGAATTGTTTTGGCTTTTGTAGTATACTAGTACTACTGTTTTAGTATGGTGAATTTATACTAGATACCTTTAAACAAACACGCTTTAAGCATGAATGACAAAATGCGTCACCGATTAAAAAAATATTCCTGGTTGAAGATCGTAACAAAGATATCCACACTCTTATTGAATCTGCAAAATAACTTTTTTCTTAAGAAAAAATGGACTCTTTTTAGAAATTCACTGATTTCATCGACAATTAAAGAGGTAGAAAAAAATTCCGGAGCAACAGTGAACTCTGTATCCCTCCGCCGTTTGGAGAAGCTTCCGGTACCTGCGAAGGCTCAGAGAATCAACGTAGATTAGGCAAGGGGTAGGCTTGGGAAGGGTGGCCGCCGAAGGCGGCACTGTAATCCCAAACAGGACCCAAAGAATCAACACCTCCTCGGAATACAGTGAACAGCCAGTAGCGGTAAGTTTCGTAAAGTGGTTATCTTTTTTTATTTCACGTGAATAAATACATAGACACTTACAACTAAGCTCGGTAGACTCTCCTTTTTTTCGAACCTCCAAATCATGAACTGTTGCGTTAGTCCCGTAGGGTATTGCAAAGAAGAAGAAATGTTGATTCCTATCTAAGAACTTTTCTCTTTACGGTTTTTGAAGTGGGCGTGACTTCGCCAAATCGAGAGTACACCATATATCTCAATGAACTTAACGGGGGTGCGCGAGAGTCAAAAGTGATTCTGACTCACTTTAGCGAGTTAAATCTTTTGCGTAATTCACCTGACTCTTCGCATATCTAGCGTAACATGAATTTGCTCCTTTCTTAGCTCCCAAAATGGCTAAGTGCGGGCCTTTAGCTTTTAGAAAGGCCAAAGTGACACGGCGTCCATGTTATAACAACTCACGGCGACTTGGTATGTAAATTCTATGCAAATTGGCGGCCCTTCAGGTAAAGCGTCGATGTGTTGGCATGGCAACACGAACACAATGAGCCGCGTGTTCTGAAATCCCGAAAATGAACCTAGCCCCCCCCCCCAATTTCCACCGGAATTTCGTGAAGTAGTGCACAGGAGCTACTTCGGCAATTATTCCTGAAAGGTGCTCCCAGAATTTTAAGGGCACGAATACATATCAAGATGTATCACCCCCAAAAATGCGTTTCATATTTTTAGCCAAGGACGGATGCAGGGGGGGGGGATGCAGCTAGGGGCGCGCCCCCTTGACAATAATAAATGTACACTTATTATTACTTACCTAAACTCGGCAACAATTTTCACAGAATGGCTTCTAAACCGATTTTCAGGCTTTGCGTCCTCACAAAAAAATTGTTCTGAATCCTGGTTCCCCCCACTATTAGCAGTTGAACTCGGATTAAAGCAAGGCTCCTAAACAAAAAGGAGCTGACGCCATTTCGATGCCATCATATCACATGATCTCATTCACTGCTGTGTTAAAGTTGAGTGATTTACAAGTGCGTTATTTTTAATAAAATAGGGTAAAATGGGTGGGTGTGCCGTTGAAATTTGTTCAAATCGCTCGAGGGATAAACATAGAATATTTAGACTTGAAACAGACCCTGCAAGAAGAAGAAAATAGATTATTAATTTTCCAATGATAAACGTTGTTATGAAACCGGAAGTGTACAAAAGAATGGCGGTCGAGGCGTTGGCCTAGAATTCTAGGGGCTCTAGATTAGCGGCTAGCTAGGCAAACGCGTCACCACTGAGCCATCGTAGTATAAAATCTTACAAATATTAATACGGTATAAAATCTTACAAATATTAATACGGTATAAATATAAAACAGGTATAAACTTACAAATATTAATACGGTATAAAAATCTTACAAATATTAATACATAAACTTACAAATTAATACGGAGAAAATCTTACATTACGGTATAAAATCTTACAAATATTAATACGGTATAAAATCTTACAAATTTTTCTTACACTCCTGACCAACCAATCACTATGAGGGCCAGATTGGGAACTAACACTAGTTTTTTTCATTTCGATTGTCTTGATTTCTTCTCAATATGTGGAGAAATCATAAAATTTTCCCTTCAGAGGGGAAAAAAATCCCTAAAATTGTCTTAGACTCTGAGCCCTATATGAAAAGTTTGTACGTACTTCGTTTCCTGTGACGGGCATTTGCCAGAAACATCGATTTTTATCTCCAGGTTCCCATGTGCAGATACATACAAACATCTTTCCAAAAAAATCCATATTTTCTTTATGTTCCAATTTCATTTTTCAAAACCCTAAATTTTTAAATCCCCGCCACCCGCGTCCTTCAAAATAACTTGATAAATTTTTCACGTGTCTTTCACGACCTTGCCCTGCCCTGCCCTACGCGTTGTCAGGCACACAGATGTTACAAGGGGTGATAGGGAGTAAGTTTGGGGGAGGAAGACAATATGAGGGGGCTACCTACGAAGCCTACATTGATTTTTCTGTATCTACTCAACGATCCCCGATGAACTCACCCAACTTCGACTGGCATGTAACCCCCCCCCCCAAACTCTCCTATCACGTAACCTCGCCTCAAGAACCCACTCCGAAGAAGACGAAAGTCAGGTATATTTTGTTGGCATTCTTGGGGGTTCCCGGATTTTTTAAATTCAACAAGCATCACCCGGGAATAAATATGAAAACTACACGGAAACCTGTATACAGGAATAGGGTGGATGACGTAAGCAAAAAAATGAAAGGAAAAAAATCGAAATTCTGTTTCGCCAGCAAAATATGGGCAAAAAGAACGTTTCCGCTTCAATAATGAAAATTTCTGCCATAGGACTTAGCTTTGTATATGAAGAATATTTGTGGATATATTATACTCTCATCTATTACATAACATATAAGAAGAGCGGATATAGAGTCGAAATCGTTTACATCAACACGGATGTAACGAAGTTTCACATACTACATGGAAGATTTTCTATAACAAATAAAATTTTTTTGTGAAAAAAATAAACCATTACAACGAAGCCATTGCCGAAATGTAAGACATACATATTTATACCATCTTTTAAGTGAATAAAGAAAACCAGATGGCGCAATAATATTAAATGAGTAAATTATTTATTGAGACAGAAATATTTAAATATATTACATTAAGAAATAACGCAAATTGCTGCTTCGATTAATGCATGTAAATTATATTAAATATATAAATGTCGGAGGAAAAATGCGACAACCAGCAGGACTCGAACCTGCGACCGATCGTCCTCCATCCATCTACGCATACACACACATACATACATACATACATACATACATATACAAGTTGTATCATGTATTTCGGAATGAGTAACAGACTTGGGCGGCGAAATAGGTGATTTTTTTTTAATAGCCAGTTGTACAGTTCGCACAACTAAGGTTATTTTAAAATCTAACACTATTCGGTTTAGCAATTTATATTTTCAATAACAGTTCGATAATTTTCGCCAATTTAACCATAAATTTCAGCACCACGATTTATAATACTTTCAATGGCAATGAACATATTAAGTTCGTAATAAATAAGTGTGCGATATATTTTTACATTGATTCTTTTATAACATATCTCAGTAGTGCCGTATTTAGGAAGAGGGGGAGGGGCACAGGCTGTAGTGAGATTCAGGAATCCCTCACGACTACAGGAAGGCGAAGAAAGAAAAAAAAAATTTCCGTAGTGACGGCCGAAATTCGCGCAAATATCAACCTGAAATATAGAACCTGCATATCGTCGGAAAGAGCGTCTCAACAGCTATCTAGAGATATACCATTGTCAGTGGCTGAGATGGTCAGGAGGCGCAGAGCACGCGAAAATGCAAAAGTCAACGGTGAGGTCGACCTTTATTATATTAACCGATTTTATGTAATAATAAATGTATCAATCCATTTGTGAGTTCCATCGAACGCCGCTGCTATAAACGACGTTGGTTGTTGAAAGTATTCAAGCTTGTCTCTCGACTGTCATAGTCACTATTTTTTCGGAGGAGAGGAGAGGAGGAGGACAGCGTTGGTAGTCGATTAATTTCAAGCTAGATTTAACGTGTTGCACTGCAGGGCTGTCACGTGTGTGGGGGAAGGGGGGAATAGGGATTAATCCCTTCCTGAACTTCCAGCAAATTATTGCGATTAATATATAATTAATTACACTGCATTAAATTTTACTAATGCCTATACGCACGCGTGTAACATACGATGAAACATCACAGACAGGTATATCCATGGAAACCTGAAAATCTTTTAGTACATATTTTAATTCATCGATACTAATTAAACCACTCAATAAATCGATATGCTTTGGAACACACATCGTGTCATCGATTACCGATCTGTACACAAAAATCGAGAATTTTAATCGAATGGCCACTCATTGCGAAACCTTGCCCAGATTTCAAATCTTTCCAACCCGAAACAGTTAATTCCTTGGGCGTGCGCTTCTGAAAAGAAGGGAGAGAGAGAGATATATACCCGAAACAACACTTCATCCCAGATATGGCTACCAGAAACGATTTCAGCTCCTGCTCCTCTAGTGTGTCTTTCAAAAGCGATTTTCGGTCATGCTCCAGCGATTTCATGAACTTTTCAAGAACTTGGAACTAAGAGTTCTCGAGAAAATCGAGAAATTCTTTTCGGCATTTGTGAAACGCGGGATCAGAAAGCAATTGTCTCGAAACGAGAATTAAGAGCTTTCTCACAAGAAGGAAAAGTGTGGAAAGAAAGAAACGA
>QLNU02015359.1:44732958-44753871 GCA_006491805.2 Dysdera silvatica | reverse complement strand
CAATATTACATGGATCGAGAAAAATCATCTTTGTAGGGGAATTTATCGTTATACCGGATATCGGTGTAGGGAGATTTTACTGTACATTGATTTATTCGAATACTTACGGATATATTATGTGGTGGGCATATATGAAATACTATAACGTATACATCCTGATTAGTATTATTGATATATGCGAATTCACGCAATTCATATATCCTAATTAGTTTCATTCATATATCTGAATTAGTACAATTTATAGATCTGAATTAGTAAAATTTATACATCTGAACCAGTAGAACGTATATATCTAAATTCGTAAGATTTATATAACTGAAACAGTCCAATTTATTTTTCTGAATTAGTAGATCAACATCACCGCATTCAGGAGGGGAAACTCGGTACAAGCTTCGGCTTTATATTCTCTTCCATTTCTAACCTCAAATCTTAAAAGAATTTAACATAGATCTTCTCTTACATTTCTATAATTTTTATACAGCTCAAACTATGTATAACGAGATATTGTATATCGAGTTAAATAAAAATTTATTATTATTATTATTATTATTATCACCTTCTCCACTATCCATTAAAAGTTTGCTGTTGGTTTATGCAACGTATTTTGCTCGTTACAAGCATTTGAAAAGTGTAAAATGGGCCACAAGACATAATCCTACACAGGAGTCCTAAACGTATTACGACGAGTTCTAGCTCATGTCAAAAGAAATGTCTAAATTCTTAACTTTCAATTTCCACACAACTTAATTGTTGTTTGTTGTTCCTGCGTATTCATTAACGGAGCGTTTTGCGGATCACGTCATTTCTTGTTTATTTAAAATTAAAATTTTAATTCAACATCTTTTTGGTATTTAAGGCGGCATATTTTTTTGGATTTGTTTATGGCGCAAGAGCAGCTGGCCAGCACTGCGAAAAAAAAACACAAGACCGCCCCGGGTGGGCTCGAACCACCAACCTTTCGGTTAACAGCCGAACGCGCTAGCCGATTGCGCCACGGAGGCCTTGACCAGAGGGAGAAAAGTGAAGTTGAAACAACCGGGAAAATTTAAAACTGAGCATTTTCCTTGCATTTGTAACTTCCTCTTTGTATACAGGATCTAAAAGAGTTTGTATCCTGTGTGATTCGGTGGATCAATACGCCTCTTCAACGTTCATTATCTGCTTTCACTAGAGGTCCAGGATCCCTCTGACATTCTTAAAAGAATTTAATATAGATCTTCTCTTACATTTCTATAATTTTTATACAGCTCAAACTATGTATAACGAGATATTGTATATCGAGTTAAATAAAGATTTATTATTATTATTATTATCACCTTCTCCACTATCCATTAATAGTTTGCTGTTGGTTTATGCAACGTATTTTGCTCGTTACAAGCATTTGAAAAGTGTAAAATGGGCCACAAGACATAATCCTACACAGGAGTACTAAATGTTTTACGACGAGTCCTAGCTGTTGTCAAAAGAAATTTTTAAATTCTTCACTTTCAATTTCCACACAACTTAATTGTTGTTTGTTGTCGATGCGTATTCATTATTATAAATAAAATATGCATAGGTGTGAGTGTGTGAATGTCTTTCTCTCCTCACAACGTTCTTTACCGAATTTACAAACATTACGCGCACATTTATATTTTCCGTTGTTATTTAAATTTAGGAATGCCGCGAGATGGTATGCATCATACACACCTCTTAGATCTCCCCTCCCTGTATTTCAGTTCCTAGAAAATTTGGATTTCTTTCCAAGAAAGAGAACACGGAAATGGAATCTATCTTGGAAAGGCTGCAAGATTGATTGGTGTTTGAGAAATGAACCGAAAATTAACATTGCGAATGAAGTGACGAAATATGCGATAAATTAATGAAAGATGAAGATAAAACATGAAAAAGCACAGGACAATAAAAACGTGTTAAGACGAACCTAATACTGTGTGTAAACACAGGTATTCATGCACAGTGACGTCAGAGCTAATAACGGAGGTTGCGGATCACGTCATTTCTTGTTTATTTAAAATTAAAATTTTAATTCAACATCTTTTTGGTATTTAAGGCGGCATATTTTTTTGGATTTGTTTATGGCGCAAGAGCAGCTGGCCAGCACTGCGAAAAAAAAACACAAGACCGCCCCCGGGTGGGCTCGAACCACCAACCTTTCGGTTAACAGCCGAACGCGCTAGCCGATTGCGCCACGGAGGCCTCGTCCAGAGGAGAAAAGTGAAGTTGAAACAACCGGGAAAATTGAAAAATGAGCATTTTCTTTGCATTTGTAACTTCCTCTTTGTATACGGGATCTAAAAGGATTTACCTGTGTGATTCGATTGGACCAATACACGCCTCTTCAACGTTTCATTATCTGCTTTCACTGGGAGTCCCAGGGATCCTCGACAGTCTTAAAAGAATTTAATATAGATCTTCTCTTACATTTCTATAATTTTTATACAGCTCAAACTATGTATAACGAGATATTGTATATCGAGTTAAATAAAAATTTATTATTATTATTATTATTATTATCACCTTCTCCACTATCCATTAATAGTTTGCTGTTGGTTTATGCAACGTATTTTGCTCGTTACAAGCATTTGAAAAGTGTAAAATGGGCCACAAGACATAATCCTACACAGGAGTACTAAATGTGTTACGACGAGTCCTAGCTGTTGTCAAAAGAAATTTTTAAATTCTTCACTTTCAATTTCCACACAACTTAATTGTTGTTTGTTGTCGATGCGTATTCATTATTATAAATAAAATATGCATAGGTGTGAGTGTGCGAATGTCTTTCTCTCCTCACAACGTTCTTTACCGAATTTACAAACATTACGCGCACATTTATATTTTCCGTTGTTATTTAAATTTAGGAATGCCGCGAGATGGTATGCATCATACACACCTCTTAGATCTCCCCTCCCTATATTTCAGTTCCTAGAAAATTTGGATTTCTTTCCAAGAAAGAGAACACGGAAATGGAATCTATCTTGGAAAGGCTGCAAGATTGATTGGTGTTTGAGAAATGAACCGAAAATTAACATTGCGAACGAAGTGATGAAATATGCGATAAATTAATGAGAGATGAAGATAAAACATGAAGACTAAAAATAAAAAACAGACAGGTATAAAATTTAGTTAAAAAACGTGAAAAGCATTGTTACAATAAAAACGCAGAAAGACGAACTAATACAGCGTGTAAACACAGGTATTTCATGCACAGTGACGTCAGACCTAATAACGGAGCGTTTTGCGGATCACGTCATTTCTTGTTTATTTAAAATTAAAATTTTAATTCAACATCTTTTTGGTATTTAAGGCGGCATATTTTTTTGGATTTGTTTATGGCGCAAGAGCAGCTGGCCAGCACTGCGAAAAAAAAACACAAGACCGCCCCCGGGTGGGCTCGAACCACCAACCTTTCGGTTAACAGCCGAACGCGCTAGCCGATTGCGCCACGGAGGCCTCGTCCAGAGTGAGAAAAGTGAAGTTGAAACAACCGGGAAAATTGAAAAATGAGCATTTTCCTTGCATTTGTAACTTCCTCTTTGTATACGGGATCTAAAAGGATTTACCTGTGTGATTCGATTGGACCAATACACGCCTCTTCAACGTTTCATTATCTGCTTTCACTGGGAGTCCCAGGGATCCTCGACATTCACTAGTGGTTCTTATAGAATCACTTGTTATAGTGCTTCCACGGTAACACATATATGGACTTCATTAGTATTTATTTATAGCCACTTTCTTTTCTTTGGTATGTTTGATCTATTTTTACAAAGATTCTGAAACTGAATGGCTGAAAATATAAGAAAATTTCTGAGCTGCGTAGGATACGGCAGAACATGGTCTGTTAAACAGGAATTTGTGGTTTTTTAAATTATCCCATCATATATTCAGAAATTTTGTACATTAAAAATCTTTATTTTGCAGCTCTTTATTTTATAAGCTCTTCATTTCTTAACAATACAGTAAAACTTCTCCACAACAATATTACATGGATCGAGAAAAATCATCTTTGTAGGGGAATTTATCGTTATACCGGATATCGGTGTAGGGAGATTTTACTGTACATTGATTTATTCGAATACTTACGGATATATTATGTGGTGGGCATATATGAAATACTATAACGTATACATCCTGATTAGTATTATTGATATATGCGAATTCACGCAATTCATATATCCTAATTAGTTTCATTCATATATCTGAATTAGTACAATTTATAGATCTGAATTAGTAAAATTTATACATCTGAACCAGTAGAACGTATATATCTAAATTAGTAAGATTTATATAACTGAAACAGTCCAATTTATTTTTCTGAATTAGTAGATCAACATCACTGCATTCTGAAGGAGAATCTCGGAACAAGCTTCCGCTTTATATTCTCTTCCATTTCTAACCTCAAAACTTAAAATAATTTAATATAGATCTTCTCTTACATTTCTATAATTTTTATACTGCTCAAGCTATGTATCACGAAATATTGTATATCGGGTTGAATGAAAATTTATTATTATTATTATATTATTATCACCTTCTCCACTATCCATTAATAGTTTGCTGTTGGTTTATGCAACGTATTTTGCTCGTTACAAGCATTTGAAAAGTGTAAAATGGGCCACAAGACATAATCCTACACAGGAGTCCTAAACGTGTTACGACGAGTCCTAGCTGTTGTCAAAAGAAATTTCTAAATTCTTAACTTTCAATTTCCACACAACTTAATTGTTGTTTGTTGTTCTGCGTATTCATTAACGGAGAGTTTGCGGATCACGTCATTTCTTGTTTATTTAAAATTAAAATTTTAATTCAACATCTTTTTGGTATTTAAGGCGGCATATTTGTTTTGATTTGTTTATGGCGCAAGAGCAGCTGGCCAGCACTGCGAAAAAGAAACACAAGACCGCCCCCGGGTGGGCTCGAACCACCAACCTTTCGGTTAACAGCCGAACGCGCTAGCCGATTGCGCCACGGAGGCCATGACGAGATTAAGAAAAGTGAAGTTGAAATAACCGGGAAAATTCAAAACTGAGCATTTTCCTGGCATTGTAACTTCCTCTTTGTATACGGGATCTAAAAGGATTTATCTGTGTGATTCGATTGGACCAATACACCCCTCTTCAACGTTTCATTATCTGCTTTCACTAGGAGTCCCAGGATCCTCGACATTCTTAAAAGAATTTAATATAGATCTTCTCTTACATTTCTATAATTTTTATACAGCTCAAACTATGTATAACGAGATATTGTATATCGAGTTAAATAAAAATTTATTATTATTATTATTATCACCTTCTCCACTATCCATTAATAGTTTGCTGTTGGTTTATGCAACGTATTTTGCTCGTTACAAGCATTTGAAAAGTGTAAAATGGGCCACAAGACATAATCCTACACAGGAGTACTAAATGTGTTACGACGAGTCCTAGCTGTTGTCAAAAGAAATTTTTAAATTCTTCACTTTCAATTTCCACACAACTTAATTGTTGTTTGTTGTCGATGCGTATTCATTATTATAAATAAAATATGCATAGGTGTGAGTGTGCGAATGTCTTTCTCTCCTCACAACGTTCTTTACCGAATTTACAAACATTACGCGCACATTTATATTTTCCGTTGTTATTTAAATTTAGGAATGCCGCGAGATGGTATGCATCATACACACCTCTTAGATCTCCCCTCCCTATATTTCAGTTCCAAGAAAATTTGGATTTCTTTCCAAGAAAGAGAACACGGAAATGGAATCTATCTTGGAAAGGCTGCAAGATTGATTGGTGTTTGAGAAATGAACCGAAAATTAACATTGCGAACGAAGTGACGAAATATGCGATAAATTAATGAGAGATGAAGATAAAACATGAAGACTAAAAATAAAAAACAGACAGGTATAAAATTTAGTTAAAAAACGTGAAAAGCATTGTTGCAATAAAAACGCAGAAAGACGAACTAATACAGCGTGTAAACACAGGTATTTCATGCACAGTGACGTCATAGCTAATAACGGAGCGTTTTGCGGATCACGTCATTTCTTGTTTATTTAAAATTAAAATTTTAATTCAACATCTTTTTGGTATTTAAGGCGGCATATTTTTTTGGATTTGTTTATGGCGCAAGAGCAGCTGGCCAGCACTGCGAAAAAAAAACACAAGACCGCCCCCGGGTGGGCTCGAACCACCAACCTTTCGGTTAACAGCCGAACGCGCTAGCCGATTGCGCCACGGAGGCCTCGTCCAGAGTGAGAAAAGTGAAGTTGAAACAACCGGGAAAATTGAAAAATGAGCATTTTCCTTGCATTTGTAACTTCCTCTTTGTATACGGGATCTAAAAGGATTTACCTGTGTGATTCGATTGGACCAATACACGCCTCTTCAACGTTTCATTATCTGCTTTCACTGGGAGTCCCAGGGATCCTCGACATTCACTAGTGGTTCTTATAGAATCACTTGTTATAGTGCTTCCACGGTAACACATATATGGACTTCATTAGTATTTATTTATAGCCACTTTCTTTTCTTTGGTATGTTTGATCTATTTTTACAAAGATTCTGAAACTGAATGGCTGAAAATATAAGAAAATTTCTGACGGCGTAGGATACGGCAGAACATGGTCTGTTAAACCCAATTTATTGGTTTTTTAAATTATCCCAATATATTAATTTGCAGTACATTTTTAAAGCTCTTCATTTTTAACAATACAGTAAAAAAACTCCACAACAATATTACAAAAATCGAGAAAAATCATCTTTGTAGGGGAATTTATCGTTATACCGGATATCGGTGTAGGGAGATTTTACTGTACATTGATTTATTCGAATACTTACGGATATATTATGTGGTGGGCATAGTGATAATTGATAACGTGCGAATCACGATTATTTATTGTTGATATAAAATTATTTTAATTCATATATCCCAATTAGTTTCATTCATATATCTGAATTAGTACAATTTATAGATCTGAATTAGTAAAATTTATACATCTGAACCAAAGAACGTATATATCTAAATTAGTAAGAACCACCAACTTTCGGTTAACAGCCGAACGCGCTAGCCGATTGATCACGGAGGCCTCGTCCTGAAACAACCGCATTTTCCTTGCATTTGGAGGATCTAAAAGGAATCTGTGTGATTCGATTGGTACGCCTCTTCAACGCTGCTTTCACTGAGTCCCAGGGATCCTCGACATCTTAAAAGAATTTAATATAGATCTTCTCTTACATTTCTATAATTTTTATACTGCTCAAGCTATGTATCACGAAATATTGTATATTGGGTTGAATAAAAATTTATTATTATTATTATTATTATTATCACCTTCTCCACTATCCATTAATAGTTTGCTGTTGGTTTATGCAACGTATTTTGCTCGTTACAAGCATTTGAAAAGTGTAAAATGGGCCACAAGACATAATCCTACACAGGAGTACTAAATGTGTTACGACGAGTCCTAGCTGTTGTCAA
Source organism: Dysdera silvatica (assembly GCA_006491805.2). Taxonomy (NCBI): domain Eukaryota; kingdom Metazoa; phylum Arthropoda; class Arachnida; order Araneae; family Dysderidae; genus Dysdera; species Dysdera silvatica. The sequence goes on along the minus strand of QLNU02015359.1, from coordinate 44,746,416 downwards.
AAGAAATTTTTAAATTCTTCACTTTCAATTTCCACACAACATAATTGTTGTTTGTTGTCGATGCGTATTCATTATTATAAATAAAATATGCATAGGTGTGAGTGTGCGAATGTCTTTCTCTCCTCACAACGTTCTTTACCGAATTTACAAACATTACGCGCACATTTATATTTTCCGTTGTTATTTAAATTTAGGAATGCCGCGAGATGGTATGCATCATACACACCTCTTAGATCTCCCCTCCCTATATTTCAGTTCCAAGAAAATTTGGATTTCTTTCCAAGAAAGAGAACACGGAAATGGAATCTATCTTGGAAAGGCTGCAAGATTGATTGGTGTTTGAGAAATGAACCGAAAATTAACATTGCGAACGAAGTGACGAAATATGCGATAAATTAACGAGAGAGGAAGATAAAACATGAAGACTAAAAATAAAAAACAGACAGGTATAAAATTTAGTTAAAAAACGTGAAAAGCATTGTTGCAATAAAAACGCAGAAAGACGAACTAATACAGCGTGTAGACACAGGTATTTCATGCACAGTGACGTCAGAGCTAATAACGGAGCACGTCATTTCTTGTTTATTTAAAATTAAAATTTTAATTCAACATCTTTTTGGTATTTAAGGCGGCATATTTTTTTGGATTTGTTTATGGCGCAAGAGCAGCTGGCCAGCACTGCGAAAAAAAAACACAAGACCGCCCCCGGGTGGGCTCGAACCACCAACCTTTCGGTTAACAGCCGAACGCGCTAGCCGATTGCGCCACGGAGGCCTCGTCCAGATTGAGAAAAGTGAAGTTGAAACAACCGGGAAAATTGAAAAATGAGCATTTTCTTTGCATTTGTAACTTCCTCTTTGTATACGGGATCTAAAAGGATTTACCTGTGTGATTCGATTGGACCAATACACGCCTCTTCAACGTTTCATTATCTGCTTTCACTGGGAGTCCCAGGGATCCTCGACATTCACTAGTGGTTCTTATAGAATCACTTGTTATAGTGCTTCCACGGTAACACATATATGGACTTCATTAGTATTTATTTATAGCCACTTTCTTTTCTTTGGTATGTTTGATCTATTTTTACAAAGATTCTGAAACTGAATGGCTGAAAATATAAGAAAATTTCTGAGCTGCGTAGGATACGGCAGAACATGGTCTGTTAAACAGGAATTTGTGGTTTTTTAAATTATCCCATCATATATTCAGAAATTTTGTACATTAAAAATCTTTATTTTGCAGCTCTTTATTTTATAAGCTCTTCATTTCTTAACAATACAGTAAAACTTCTCCACAACAATATTACATGGATCGAGAAAAATCATCTTTGTAGGGGAATTTATCGTTATACCGGATATCGGTGTAGGGAGATTTTACTGTACATTGATTTATTCGAATACTTACGGATATATTATGTGGTGGGCATGTATGAAATACTATAACGTATACATCCTGATTAGTATAATTGATATATGCGAATTCACACAATTCATATATCCCAATTAGTTTCATTCATATATCTGAATTAGTACAATTTATAGATCTGAATTAGTAAAATTTATACATCTGAACCAGTAGAACGTATATATCTAAATTAGTAAGATTTATATAACTGAAACAGTCCAATTTATTTTTCTGAATTAGTAGATCAACATCACCGCATTCTGGAAGAAAATCTCGTAACAAGCTTCGGCTTTATATTCTCTTCCATTTCTAACCTCAAAACTTAAAATAATTTAATATAGATCTTCTCTTACATTGCTATAATTTTTATACTTCTCAAGCTATGTATCACAAAATATTGTATATCGGGTTGAATAAAAATTTATTATTATTATTATTATTATTATCACCTTCTCCACTATCCATTAATAGTTTGCTGTTGGTTTATGCAACGTATTTTGCTCGTTACAAGCATTTGAAAAGTGTAAAATGGGCCACAAGACATAATCCTACACAGGAGTACTAAATGTGTTACGACGAGTCCTAGCTGTTGTCAAAAGAAATTTTTAAATTCTTCACTTTCAATTTCCACACAACTTAATTGTTGTTTGTTGTCGATGCGTATGCATAGGTGTGATGCGAATGTCTTTCTCTCCTCACAACGTTCTTTACCGAATTTACAAACATTACGCGCACATTTATATTTTCCGTTGTTATTTAAATTTAGGAATGCCGCGAGATGGTATGCATCATACACACCTCTTAGATCTCCCCTCCCTGTATTTCAGTTCCTAGAAAATTTGGATTTCTTTCCAAGAAAGAGAACACGGAAATGGAATCTATCTTGGAAAGGCTGCAAGATTGATTGGTGTTTGAGAAATGAACCGAAAATTAACATTGCGAACGAAGTGACGAAATATGCGATAAATTAATGAGAGATGAAGATAAAACATGAAGACTAAAAATAAAAAACAGACAGGTATAAAATTTAGTTAAAAAACGTGAAAAGCATTGTTGCAATAAAAACGCAGAAAGACGAACTAATACAGCGTGTAAACACAGGTATTTCATGCACAGTGACGTCAGAGCTAATAACGGAGCGTTTTGCGGATCACGTCATTTCTTGTTTATTTAAAATTAAAATTTTAATTCAACATCTTTTTGGTATTTAAGGCGGCATATTTTTTTGGATTTGTTTATGGCGCAAGAGCAGCTGGCCAGCACTGCGAAAAAAAAACACAAGACCGCCCCCGGGTGGGCTCGAACCACCAACCTTTCGGTTAACAGCCGAACGCGCTAGCCGATTGCGCCACGGAGGCCTCGTCCAGAGTGAGAAAAGTGAAGTTGAAACAACCGGGAAAATTGAAAAATGAGCATTTTCCTTGCATTTGTAACTTCCTCTTTGTATACGGGATCTAAAAGGATTTACCTGTGTGATTCGATTGGACCAATACACGCCTCTTCAACGTTTCATTATCTGCTTTCACTGGGAGTCCCAGGGATCCTCGACATTCACTAGTGGTTCTTATAGAATCACTTGTTATAGTGCTTCCACGGTAACACATATATGGACTTCATTAGTATTTATTTATAGCCACTTTCTTTTCTTTGGTATGTTTGATCTATTTTTACAAAGATTCTGAAACTGAATGGCTGAAAATATAAGAAAATTTCTGAGCTGCGTAAGATACGGCAGAACATGGTCTGTTAAACAGGAATTTGTGGTTTTTTAAATTATCCCATCAGATATTCAGAAATTTTGTACATTAAAAATCTTTATTTTGCAGCTCTTTATTTTATAAGCTCTTCATTTCTTAACAATACAGTAAAACTTCTCCACAACAATATTACATGGATCGAGAAAAATCATCTTTGTAGGGGAATTTATCGTTATACCGGATATCGGTGTAGGGAGATTTTACTGTACATTGATTTATTCGAATACTTACGGATATATTATGTGGTGGGCATGTATGAAATACTATAACGTATACATCCTGATTAGTATAATTGATATATGCGAATTCACACAATTCATATATCCCAATTAGTTTCATTCATATATCTGAATTAGTACAATTTATAGATCTGAATTAGTAAAATTTATACATCTGAACCAGTAGAACGTATATATCTAAATTAGTAAGATTTATATAACTGAAACAGTCCAATTTATTTTTCTGAATTAGTAGATCAACATCACCGCATTCTGGAGGAGAATCTCGGAACAAGCTTCGGCTTTATATTCTCTTCCATTCCTAACCTCAAATCTTAAAAGAATTTAATATAGATCTTCTCTTACATTTCTATAATTTTTATACTGCTTAAGCTATGTATCACGAAATATTGTATATCGGGTTGAATAAAAATTTATTATTATTATTATTATTATTATCACCTTCTCCACTATCCATTAATAGTTTGCTGTTGGTTTATGCAACGTATTTTGCTCGTTACAAGCATTTGAAAAGTGTAAAATGGGCCACAAGACATAATCCTACACAGGAGTACTAAATGTGTTACGACGCGTCCTAACTGTTGTCAAAAGAAATTTTTAAATTCTTCAACTTTCACACAAATTAATTGTTGTTTGTTGCTGATGCGCATTCATTAACGGAGCGTTTTGCGGATCACGTCATTTCTTGTTTATTAAAATTAAAATTTTAATTCAACATCTTTTTGGTATTTAAGGCGGCATATTTTTTTGGATTTGTTTATGGCGCAAGAGCAGCTGGCCAGCACTGCGAAAAAAAAACACAAGACCGCCCCCGGGTGGGCTCGAACCACCAACCTTTCGGTTAACAGCCGAACGCGCTAGCCGATTGCGCCACGGAGGCCTCGTCCAGATTGAGAAAAGTGAAGTTGAAACAACCGGGAAAATTGAAAAATGAGCATTTTCTTTGCATTTGTAACTTCCTCTTTGTATACGGGATCTAAAAGGATTTACCTGTGTGATTCGATTGGACCAATACACGCCTCTTCAACGTTTCATTATCTGCTTTCACTGGGAGTCCCAGGGATCCTCGACATTCTTAAAAGAATTTAATATAGATCTTCTCTTACATTTCTATAATTTTTATACAACTCAAACTATGTATAACGAGATATTGTATATCGAGTTAAATAAAAATTTATTATTATTATTATTATTATTATCACCTTCTCCACTATCCATTAATAGTTTGCTGTTGGTTTATGCAACGTATTTTGCTCGTTACAAGCATTTGAAAAGTGTAAAATGGGCCACAAGACATAATCCTACACAGGAGTACTAAATGTGTTACGACGAGTCCTAGCTGTTGTCAAAAGAAATTTTTAAATTCTTCACTTTCAATTTCCACACAACTTAATTGTTGTTTGTTGTCGATGCGTATTCATTATTATAAATAAAATATGCATAGGTGTGAGTGTGCGAATGTCTTTCTCTCCTCACAACGTTCTTTACCGAATTTACAAACATTACGCGCACATTTATATTTTCCGTTGTTATTTAAATTTAGGAATGCCGCGAGATGGTATGCATCATACACACCTCTTAGATCTCCCCTCCCTATATTTCAGTTCCAAGAAAATTTGGATTTCTTTCCAAGAAAGAGAACACGGAAATGGAATCTATCTTGGAAAGGCTGCAAGATTGATTGGTGTTTGAGAAATGAACCGAAAATTAACATTGCGAACGAAGTGACGAAATATGCGATAAATTAATGAGAGATGAAGATAAAACATGAAGACTAAAAATAAAAAACAGACAGGTATAAAATTTAGTTAAAAAACGTGAAAAGCATTGTTGCAATAAAAACGCAGAAAGACGAACTAATACAGCGTGTAAACACAGGTATTTCATGCACAGTGACGTCATAGCTAATAACGGAGCGTTTTGCGGATCACGTCATTTCTTGTTTATTTAAAATTAAAATTTTAATTCAACATCTTTTTGGTATTTAAGGCGGCATATTTTTTTGGATTTGTTTATGGCGCAAGAGCAGCTGGCCAGCACTGCGAAAAAAAAACACAAGACCGCCCCGGGTGGGCTCGAACCACCAACCTTTCGGTTAACAGCCGAACGCGCTAGCCGATTGCGCCACGGAGGCCTCGTCCAGAGTGAGAAAAGTGAAGTTGAAACAACCGGGAAAATTGAAAAATGAGCATTTTCCTTGCATTTGTAACTTCCTCTTTGTATACGGGATCTAAAAGGATTTACCTGTGTGATTCGATTGGACCAATACACGCCTCTTCAACGTTTCATTATCTGCTTTCACTGGGAGTCCCAGGGATCCTCGACAGTCTTAAAAGAATTTAATATAGATCTTCTCTTACATTTCTATAATTTTTATACAGCTCAAACTATGTATAACGAGATATTGTATATCGAGTTAAATAAAAATTTATTATTATTATTATTATTATTATCACCTTCTCCACTATCCATTAATAGTTTGCTGTTGGTTTATGCAACGTATTTTGCTCGTTACAAGCATTTGAAAAGTGTAAAATGGGCCACAAGACATAATCCTACACAGGAGTACTAAATGTGTTACGACGAGTCCTAGCTGTTGTCAAAAGAAATTTTTAAATTCTTCACTTTCAATTTCCACACAACTTAATTGTTGTTTGTTGTCGATGCGTATTCATTATTATAAATAAAATATGCATAGGTGTGAGTGTGCGAATGTCTTTCTCTCCTCACAACGTTCTTTACCGAATTTACAAACATTACGCGCACATTTATATTTTCCGTTGTTATTTAAATTTAGGAATGCCGCGAGATGGTATGCATCATACACACCTCTTAGATCTCCCCTCCCTATATTTCAGTTCCAAGAAAATTTGGATTTCTTTCCAAGAAAGAGAACACGGAAATGGAATCTATCTTGGAAAGGCTGCAAGATTGATTGGTGTTTGAGAAATGAACCGAAAATTAACATTGCGAACGAAGTGACGAAATATGCGATAAATTAACGAAAGATGAAGATAAAACATGAAGACTAAAAATAAAAAACAGACAAGTATAAAATTTTAATTCAACATCTTTTTGGTATTTAAGGGGGCATATTTGTTTGGATTTGTTTATGGCGCAAGAGCAGCTGGCCAGCACTGCGAAAAAGAAAACACAAGACCGCCCCCGGGTGGGCTCGAACCACCAACCTTTCGGTTAACAGCCGAACGCGCTAGCCGATTGCGCCACGGAGGCCTCGTCCAGAGTGAGAAAAGTGAAGTTGAAACAACCGGGAAAATTGAAAAATGAGCATTTTCCTTGCATTTGTAACTTCCTCTTTGTATACGGGATCTAAAAGGATTTACCTGTGTGATTCGATTGGACCAATACACGCCTCTTCAACGTTTCATTATCTGCTTTCACTGGGAGTCCCAGGGATCCTCGACATTCACTAGTGGTTCTTATAGAATCACTTGTTATAGTGCTTCCACGGTAACACATATATGGACTTCATTAGTATTTATTTATAGCCACTTTCTTTTCTTTGGTATGTTTGATCTATTTTTACAAAGATTCTGAAACTGAATGGCTGAAAATATAAGAAAATTTCTGAGCTGCGTAGGATACGGCAGAACATGGTCTGTTAAACAGGAATTTGTGGTTTTTTAAATTATCCCATCATATATTCAGAAATTTTGTACATTAAAAATCTTTATTTTGCAGCTCTTTATTTTATAAGCTCTTCATTTCTTAACAATACAGTAAAACTTCTGCACAACAATATCACATGGACAGAGAAAAATCATCTTTGTAGGGGAATTTATCGTTATACCGGATATCGGTGTATTGAGGTTTTACTGTACAGTGAGTTATTGGAATACTTACGGATATATTATATGGTGGGCATATATGAAATACTATAACGTATACATCCTGATTAGTATTATTGATATATGCGAATTCACACAATTCATATATCCTAATTAGTTTCATTCATATATCTGAATTAGTACAATTTATAGATCTGAATTAGTAAAATTTATACATCTGAACCAGTAGAACGTATATATCTAAATTAGTAAGATTTATATAACTGAAACAGTCCAATTTATTTTTCTGAATTAGTAGATCAACATCACCGCATTCAGTAGGAGAATCTCGGTACAAGCTTCGGCTTTATATTCTCTTCCATTTCTAACCTCAAATCTTAATAGAATTTAATATAGATCTTCTCTTACATTTCTATAATTTTTATACGGCTCAAACTATGTATAACGAGATATTGTATATCATGTTGAATAAAAATTTATTATTTATTATTATTATTATTATCACCTTCTCCACTATCCATTAAAAGTTTGCTGTTGGTTTATGCAACGTATTTTGCTCGTTACAAGCATTTGAAAAGTGTAAAATGGGCCACAAGACATAATCCTACACAGGAGTCCTAAACGTGTTACGACGAGTCCTAGCTGTTGTCAAAAGAAATTTCTAAATTCTTAACTTTCAATTTCCACACAACTTAATTGTTGTTTGCGTATTCATTGTTTGCGGACCACGTAATTTCTTGTTTATTTGAAATTAAAATTTTAATTCAACATCTGTTTGGTATTTGAGGCGGCATATTTGTTTTGATTTGTTTATGGCGCAAGAGCAGCTGGCCAGCACTGCGAAAAAAAAACACAAGACCGCCCCCGGGTGGGCTCGAACCACCAACCTTTCGGTTAACAGCCGAACGCGCTAGCCGATTGCGCCACGGAGGCCTCGTCCAGAGGGAGAAAAGTGAAGTTGAAACAACCGGGAAAATTGAAAATGAGCATTTTCTTGCATTTGTAACTTCCTCTTTGTATACGGGATCTAAAAGGATTTACCTGTGTGATTCGATTGGACCAATACACGCCTCTTCAACGTTTCATTATCTGCTTTCACTAGGAGTCCCAGGGATCCTCGACATTCTTAAAAGAATTTAATATACATATTCTCTTACATTTCTATAATTTTTATACGGCTCAAACTATGTATAACGAGATATTGTATATCGAGTTATATAAAAATTTATTATTATTATTATTATCACCTTCTCCACTATCCATTAATAGTTTGCTGTTGGTTTATGCAACGTATTTTGCTCGTTACAAGCATTTGAAAAGTGTAAAATGGGCCACAAGACATAATCCTACACAGGAGTACTAAATGTGTTACGACGAGTCCTAGCTGTTGTCAAAAGAAATTTTTAAATTCTTCACTTTCAATTTCCACACAACTTAATTGTTGTTTGTTGTCGATGCGTATTCATTATTATAAATAAAATATGCATAGGTGTGAGTGTGCGAATGTCTTTCTCTCCTCACAACGTTCTTTACCGAATTTACAAACATTACGCGCACATTTATATTTTCCGTTGTTATTTAAATTTAGGAATGCCGCGAGATGGTATGCATCATACACACCTCTTAGATCTCCCCTCCCTGTATTTCAGTTCCAAGAAAATTTGGATTTCTTTCTAAGAAAGAGAACATGGAAATGGGATCTATCCTGGGAAGACTGCAAGATTGATCTTTGAGAAATAAACCGAAAATTAGCATTGCGAACGAAGTGATGAAATATGCGATAAATTAATGAGAGATGAAGATAAAACATGAAGACTAAAAATAAAAAACAGACAGGTATAAAATTTAGTTAAAAAACGTGAAAAGCATTGTTACAATAAAAACGCAGAAAGACGAACTAATACAGCGTGTAAACACAGGTATTTCATGCACAGTGACGTCAGACCTAATAACGGAGCGTTTTGCGGATCACGTCATTTCTTGTTTATTTAAAATTAAAATTTTAATTCAACATCTTTTTGGTATTTAAGGCGGCATTTTTTTGGATTTGTTTATGGCGCAAGAGCAGCTGGCCAGCACTGCGAAAAAAAAACACAAGACCGCCCCCGGGTGGGCTCGAACCACCAACCTTTCGGTTAACAGCCGAACGCGCTAGCCGATTGCGCCACGGAGGCCTCGTCCAGAGTGAGAAAAGTGAAGTTGAAACAACCGGGAAAATTGAAAAATGAGCATTTTCCTTGCATTTGTAACTTCCTCTTTGTATACGGGATCTAAAAGGATTTACCTGTGTGATTCGATTGGACCAATACACGCCTCTTCAACGTTTCATTATCTGCTTTCACTAGGAGTCCCAGGGATCCTCGACATTCACTAGTGGTTCTTATAGAACCACTTGTTATAGTGCTTCAACGGTTACACACATATGGACTTTATTAGTATTTATTTATAGCCACTTTCTTTTCTTTGGTATGTTTGATCTATTTTTACAAAGATTCTGAAACTGAATGGCTGAAAATATAAGAAAATTTCTGAGCTGCGTAGGATACGGCAGAACATGGTCTGTTAAACAGGAATTTGTGGTTTTTTAAATTATCCCATCATATATTCAGAAATTTTGTACATTAGAAATCTTTATTTTGCAGCTCTTTATTTTGTAAGCTCTTCATTTCTTAACAACACAGCAAAACTTCTGCACAACAATATCACATGGACCGAGAAAAATCATCTTTGTAGGGGAATTTATCGTTATACCGGATATCGGTGTAGGGAGATTTTACTGTACATTGATTTATTCGAATACTTACGGATATATTATGTGGTGGGCATATATGAAATACTATAACGTATACATCCTGATTAGTATTATTGATATATGCGAATTCACAAAATTCATATATCCTAATTAGTTTCATTCATATATCTGAATTAGTACAATTTATAGAACTGAATTAGTACAATTTATAGAACTGAATTAGTAAAATTTATACATCTGAACCAGTAGAACGTATATATCTAAATTCGTAAGATTTATATAACTGAAACAGTCCAATTTATTTTTCTGAATTAGTAGATCAACATCACCGCATTCAGGAGGAGAATCTCGGTACAAGCTTCGGCTTTATATTCTCTTCCATTTCTAACCTCAAATCTTAAAAGAATTTAATATAGATCTTCTCTTACATTTCTATAATTTTTATACAGCTCAAACTATGTATAACGAGATATTGTATATCGAGTTAAATAAAGATTTATTATTATTATCACCTTCTCCACTATCTATTAGTAGTTTGCTGTTGGTTAATGCTACGTATTTTGCTCGTTACAGGCATTTAAAAAGTGCAAAGTAGGCCACAAGGCAGAATCCTACACAGGAGTCCTAAATGTGTTACGACGCGTCCTAACTGTTGTCAAAAGAAATTTTTAAATTCTTAACTTTTCAATTTCCACCACAAATTAATTGTTGTTTGTTGCTGATGCGTATTCATTAACGGAGCGTTTGCGGACCACGTAATTTCTTTTTTATTTAAAATTAAAATTTTTAATTCAACATCTGTTTGGTATTTGAGGCGGCATATTTGTTTTTGATTTGTTTATGGCGCAAGAGCAGCTGGCCAGCACTGCGAAAAAGGAAACACAAGACCGCCCCCGGGTGGGCTCGAACCACCAACCTTTCGGTTAACAGCCGAACGCGCTAGCCGATTGCGCCCCGGAGGCCATGACGAGATTAAGGAAAGTGAAGTTGAAATAACTGGGAAAATTCAAAACTGAGCATTTTCCTGGCATTCGTAACTTCCTCTTTGTACACGGGATCTAAAAGGATTTATCTGTGTGATTCGATCGGTCCAATACACCCCTCTTCAACGTTTCATTATCTGCTTTCACTAAGAGTCCCAAGGATTCTGGACATTCTTAAAAGAATTTAATATAGATCTTCTCTTACATTTCTATAATTTTTATACAGCTCAAACTATGTATAACGAGATATTGTATATCGAGTTAACTAAAAATTTATTATTACTATTATTATTATTATTATCACCTTCTCCACTATCCATTAATAGTTTGCTGTTGGTTTATGCAACGTATTTTGCTCGTTACAAGCATTTGAAAAGTGTAAAATGGGCCACAAGACATAATCCTACACAGGAGTACTAAATGTGTTACGACGAGTCCTAGCTGTTGTCAAAAGAAATTTTTAAATTCTTCACTTTCAATTTCCACACAACTTAATTGTTGTTTGTTGTCGATGCGTATTCATTATTATAAATAAAATATGCATAGGTGTGAGTGTGCGAATGTCTTTCTCTCCTCACAACGTTCTTTACCGAATTTACAAACATTACGCGCACATTTATATTTTCCGTTGTTATTTAAATTTAGGAATGCCGCGAGATGGTATGCATCATACACACCTCTTAGATCTCCCCTCCCTATATTTCAGTTCCAAGAAAATTTGGATTTCTTTCCAAGAAAGAGAACACGGAAATGGAATCTATCTTGGAAAGGCTGCAAGATTGATTGGTGTTTGAGAAATGAACCGAAAATTAACATTGCGAACGAAGTGACGAAATATGCGATAAATTAACGAGAGAGGAAGATAAAACATGAAGACTAAAAATAAAAAACAGACAGGTATAAAATTTAGTTAAAAAACGTGAAAAGCATTGTTGCAATAAAAACGCAGAAAGGCGAACTAATACAGCGTGTAGACACAGGTATTTCATGCACAGTGACGTCAGAGCTAATAACGGAGCACGTCATTTCTTGTTTATTTAAAATTAAAATTTTAATTCAACATCTTTTTGGTATTTAAGGCGGCATATTTTTTTGGATTTGTTTATGGCGCAAGAGCAGCTGGCCAGCACTGCGAAAAAAAACCACAAGACCGCCCCCGGGTGGGCTCGAACCACCAACCTTTCGGTTAACAGCCGAACGCGCTAGCCGATTGCGCCACGGAGGCCTCGTCCAGAGTGAGAAAAGTGAAGTTGAAACAACCGGGAAAATTGAAAAATGAGCATTTTCCTTGCATTTGTAACTTCCTCTTTGTATACGGGATCTAAAAGGATTTACCTGTGTGATTCGATTGGACCAATACACGCCTCTTCAACGTTTCATTATCTGCTTTCACTGGGAGTCCCAGGGATCCTCGACATTCACTAGTGGTTCTTATAGAATCACTTGTTATAGTGCTTCCACGGTAACACATATATGGACTTCATTAGTATTTATTTATAGCCACTTTCTTTTCTTTGGTATGTTTGATCTATTTTTACAAAGATTCTGAAACTGAATGGCTGAAAATATAAGAAAATTTCTGAGCTGCGTAAGATACGGCAGAACATGGTCTGTTAAACAGGAATTTGTGGTTTTTTAAATTATCCCATCATATATTCAGAAATTTTGTACATTAAAAATCTTTATTTTGCAGCTCTTTATTTTATAAGCTCTTCATTTCTTAACAATACAGTAAAACTTCTCCACAACAATATTACATGGATCGAGAAAAATCATCTTTGTAGGGGAATTTATCGTTATACCGGATATCGGTGTAGGGAGATTTTACTGTACATTGATTTATTCGAATACTTACGGATATATTATGTGGTGGGCATGTATGAAATACTATAACGTATACATCCTGATTAGTATAATTGATATATGCGAATTCACACAATTCATATATCCTAATTAGTTTCATTCATGTATCTGAATTAGTACAATGTATAGATCTGAATTAGTAAAATTTATACATCTGAACCAGTAGAACGTATATATCTAAATTAGTAAGATTTATATAACTGAAACAGTCCAATTTATTTTTCTGAATTAGTAGATCAACATCACCGCATTCAGGAGGAGAATCTCGGTACAAGCTTCGGCTTTATATTCTCTTCCATTTCTAACCTCAAATCTTAAAAGAATTTAATATAGATCTTCTCTTACATTTCTATAATTTTTATACAGCTCAAACTATGTATAACGAGATATTGTATATCGAGTTAAATAAAGATTTATTATTATTATTATTATCACCTTCTCCACTATCCATTAATAGTTTGCTGTTGGTTTATGCAACGTATTTTGCTCGTTACAAGCATTTGAAAAGTGTAAAATGGGCCACAAGACATAATCCTACACAGGAGTACTAAATGTGTTACGACGAGTCCTAGCTGTTGTCAAAAGAAATTTTTAAATTCTTCACTTTCAATTTCCACACAACTTAATTGTTGTTTGTTGTCGATGCGTATT
>QLNU02015359.1:44708557-44725289 GCA_006491805.2 Dysdera silvatica | reverse complement strand
GGATCGTTAATAAATACTCTTAGGGATCATTAGTAAGTACTCTCAGTGGTTATACGTAAATATTCTCAGGGATTATTAGTAAATACCGTCATGAACTATCAGCAAATACTCTCATGAATCATTAGTCAGGAATTAATAATTAAATTATTAAATTGAAAAATTACATAAATTAGGAATTAATAGTAAATACTCTCAGGGATCGTTAGTAAATACTCTTAGGGATCATTAGTAAGTACTCTCAGTGGTTATAAGTTAGTAAATATTCTCAAGCACTATTAGTAAGTACCGTCATGAACTATCAGCAAATGCTCTCGGGAATCATTAGTCAGGAATTAATTATTAAATTATTAAATTAAAAATTAAATAAATTAGGAATTAATAGTAAATACTCTCAGGGATTATTAGTAAAGACTTTCAGGGATCACATTAGTAAACACTCTTAGGGATTATTAGTAAATGTTCTCAGGGATTATTAGTGAATATTCCAAGGGATTATTAGTAAATATTCTCAGGAATCATTAGTCAGGGCTGTCAGGGAGTATTAGCTCTGCTAGGAATCATTAGCCAGTATTGTCAAGGAAACCTAGATTGGCAGATTCAGAGTATTTATACCTAAGTTGTAAGTATAAATGTAAGTATTGATACGTAAGCATTTATATATTATAATCACTGACATGTACATATTATAAATGTTTATGCAACGCAAATATTTACATATATTATAGGAATTTATACGTAAGGCGTAATTTATACGTAAGTTATGTGTATCTGTAACTAGTTTAGAAATAAGGGTTGAGCATTTATACGTAAGTTGTGAGAGAAAACAACGAACGGAGTTTTTTATTCCGGTCTAATTTTTTAATTTTTTTTAATCAGGTCTTCCATATAACTACATTTCGCTCTCCTTTCGTACTGTAGTTTATATGCATCTACACCAAAAGGTCGGAGGAAGACAACTGCGGTTAATGTAAATTAAGCCGTTGAAAACATCGTGGTGGGGGGGCTAAGATGCGTTGTACCACTAGACCTTGCCAAATGTAACCTTTTCTTAGGATTTCTTAAATTAGCTGTAGCACTCACGCAGAAGGTGAAATTCTGTTTACCACAAAGTATTCAATACCGAAAGACATTTCTTGCTAAACGTTACTTTTTTAGCTAAGTAGGGGGGTGGGGATCATTCTCCTTAGATTATTTGACATAAAATAATGAAAATTTAAGAACGTAAACTCGTGTTTGTAAAAATTGCAACACCATGAAGGACTCGTCCGAATTGAATGAAATTTAATGTACAAACGACCTGTGTTGATACAAATAAACGATTAAAATTACAAAGCAAAAAAAAACAAAAAACAATATTGCATGTCGAAAATCAGTATTTGGTGAAGCCACCACGCGCTGCAATAAGTGATGCTATACGACGTGGCATGGAATCAAACAGATGTTGAATGTGTGCCTGAGGAAGAGCATTCCAGATTGCTTGTATGCGACCCCAAAGTTCATCTGTAGTAGCTATGGGACGAGGATCACGAGCGAGACGCCGACCAACGAAATCCCACACATGTTCAATCGGCGACATATCCGGCGAATAGGCAGGCCAAGGAAGAAGCTGTATCTGTTGTGATGAAAAGAAGTCTTGAACATTCCTGGCAATATGTGGGCGGGCATTGTCCTGTTGAAATACAGCTCCGGGAATGCCTTGAAGGAAGGGAACAACTTCGGGCTCCAGAACTTCATTGATGTACCGGTTGCTGTTAAGATTACCCACAATTCGTAGCAGCTGAGATCGTCCATGATACGCAATCGCACCCCAGACTATAACTCTGGGGTATCGTCCACTATGACGTTGGATAACGCACTCCGGAAGGTGGCGTTCACCGGTATAGCGTCTAACACGGATGCGGCCATCACTGTACCCCAAATTAAAGCGGGATTCATCAGAAAACACCACTTGTTGCCAATCAGCACGCCAGTCTCTATGTCCATGAGCCCATTGTAGCCGCAGGCACCGATGGTTTTGCGTCAGGAGGATCCTGTATAAAGGAACTCTTGCACGCAGTCCACGGTGCAGTAGACGCCGACGAATTGATGAAGCACACAATGATACACCTGTAGCAGTGCACCAACGTTCTGCCAACTGTCCAGATGAAGCAAAACGGTCCGTCACCGCCATGCGGACCAGGTGTCTATCATCCCGTGCTGACGTCACCTTTCGGCGTCCACTCCCGGATTTCCGAGTTGTCTGGTTCTCTTGAACCCACTGCTTCCACACTCGCATCACTGTGCTGCTGTTACGCCCCATACGAGCTGCTATTGCACGATAAGAAAACCCTCCTTCACGAAGGCCGATCATTCGTCCCCGTTCAAACTCCGTAACTTGCTGAAATGTCGCCCTCTTTCGTCGTAGAGGCATAGTGACGTCTCATGTAACGTTTACCACTAGCAGATAGCCATACACGCCCCGCTACAGCCCTCTATTTATACGGATCCATCAGCAGTTCAGAGGGCGCTGCTCAGCCCACGCATGCCTGATGACTCTGAAATTCTAATCATTTGAATAGCATACCCTAATTTGCATTTCCTGAAAGTTTCAGCTCAATCACATGCTACCTTCATGGTGTTGCAATTTTTACAAACATGAGTTTATTTAGTAGCAGGAAGAAAAATGAAACATGTCATATACTCGTATGTATACTAGTACACGAAAAAAGCTACGCATGGGCTAAGAAAGGTGAATTTGAAGAAAAAAGTATTCAGAAAGATATAATCTTTAGAAATTTGAAACTGACATATATACTTAGTATCCAGGCCTGTAACCAGGTTGAAAGTGCATATGGGGCATAGGGTACCCGGGCACTCACGGGGCACACTCGGGGAGTATAAAACAATAATCAAAAATGATATAGGATTTAAACATTCTGTCAAATTTGAGCGTCATATGTAAATTTGACTCTTCTCCGATGGCTTTTTTTCTTTTTTTTTTTCAGTTTATTGCAACTACAAATACTGTAATATTAGCATATATCAAGGTTTGTATTTTAAATTTTATGGAGGAAGAATTGAGTGGGAGAGGAGGACTTACAGTTTATACAAATAATAAAACAGTTTATACAAATATACATAAGTATAAATATAACATATTTTATACATTATCAATTTGTGATATTTTAAAACATTGTGTTATTATTGTTCTACATGTATATAAATAGCTCGATGGAGTAGCTGCGGTCATGCCCCTTCTGGCCTCAGTTTGGCTACAGGTCCGACAGTATCGAATTAAATATTTTGTGGGCCCCTAGACTGGATGGAGAGAACGGATCGCTAAAGAATCGGGCCTCCGAGATATTTCGTCATTAAACCACGAGTCTTCCTTTGAAGATCATTATTCAGGTGTATCTACCACGAAACCTGGACATTTTTAAATGAACAAGATTAAAATAATTCTTGAACTTAAATGGTATTAAGCCCCATCGAAGTTCCTGAAGGTTGGGGTCCCGAATTCGCGGGCCCTATACCCACATCCGGCACTGTATATGCACACCTGGAAATATAATGGAGAGTATTCGAGCACACATTTCTCTGAATATCTGGATTCAGAAGTGAAGAATATTTCCCCGAGGAAATCCAAATGAACCTAACGCATTCACTTGGTATACATTCTAAAAATAGTTTCGCTCGGAAACCAATCTCTTAGCGGAGTCCGAAATTTTACCCTGCAATTAATGCAACTCAGAAATGCAACGCAGAAACATCTTCAAATAAATTAAACACGGTTCTAGTTTGGGTACTAAATATATTGACTAAGTGAAATCAAGAGAGCCGTTAGCTTTGAAAGCGAGGCTGCAATCCATGGAAAGGTGGCCTTGTTTATCGACGAATGCAGGCAAAGATCACAAAACGGCACAAGTTATTGAAAGAGACGAAATCTTTTCAAAATGACTTAAATTCAGAGTTTTAAAATTGATCAGTGGGTTCAGTGACATAACGCACAAATCTCTTGACGATTTTTATGGATTCAGCTTCGACAAAATTATTTCCAACGTTAATATTGAAAATTGGATGATTAGATTGACTTTCTGTAAGAATTTTATGAGATATGGAGCAGAAAAGCGTGGCTTAATGGTTAGAGCATTAGACCCAAAAACCATCAGGTGCTGTTACGTTTGGGCATTGGTTTAAGCGTACCAATGAGCATTTCTTTTTTCAAAACATATGTGGAAAAGATGTCGTGAAATTTGATGAAATTTTCTCTTGAAGATTTTTACGGATAAACCTCTGTAACAACATGTTAGAATAAACGCGTATGCATTCCCGAAGTGGAACTCGGAACCGTGTATAATGAAGCAAACCTGATTTCCGAAGATAATCAGTAACTAGTTCCTCAACTGTGCTTCAGTTATTACATATTCTTTCTTTCTTTCTGTAGTTTATTGTTTCATTTCTCTGAGAAAATATCAAAAGAAAAAAAGATGAGTACCCGGAATCGATCCCAGGAACATACGTTTCGAAAAGACGCGATTTTCGGAGATAATTTCTCAGTGGTTTTTCAATTCGCACAGAGTCACTTCCTTTCTGTGGCACATTATTTTATTTGCAAAAGCAAAATTAAATTAAAAAAAAAAAAGAAAAAAAAGGGGGTTGGGATGCGCATTTGCGGAATCGAACTTAGAACCATACAAGTCTTCAATGGGGTAAGCTCAATTAAGAAATTCTTTCTTTCCGAGGCAGTTTATGCAATATAATATTATATATACATTATTGTAGAAATTTAAAAATTGCCGTATTCTCTTACAAATTTTGAGTATACACATTTATTTTCGTGTTTAAATAGCAAAGTTAGTTTTCCGCAAAAATTAAAAAGAGTAAAAATTTTGATTAGCATTATAACGGTGAAAATTTTGCTTCTTTTGTGTATAACAATTCCTAAATGTAGTTTGTTTTTATGCATTTCACATTTTTATCAGTTGGTGCAAAGATTACGTTTTAAATTCTTAGTGATAAAACGATTAAATGTTAGCAGATAAAAGTTAGAGTTCTGCATCCTTATATATATAAATTGCGTCTTAGCATTTCTGAATTTTTTATAAATTGTACGGTAAAATAAATTAACGCAACATTTCTATTTTGGAAATTTTAAGTTCCGAAGCTTTATTTATGTATCTTCGCTCATATTGATTTTTATCATATATAAAGTATAGTTATGATAGTAAAGATTGATGATTTGTTCACGCACTAAGTGAAAGTGCCGTTGGTTTCAATGTCGGTACATCAGTGCCGTTATTTTTAAAATCGGTATATCAGTACCGTTTGTTTTTTAAGGCTCGTTGGTATGTCAATGCCTTGTATTTTAACACGACAGTGTTTATATTGATGCATTAATTCTAGTTAGCTTAGTATGGTAACACCAAGTTGGTTTATTTTTGCATGCACCTGTGATAGAAAAAAAAAAAAAAAGGGAAGCAATATTTTAAAAATTGCCAAGTTTCGAAAGAGTATCTGGTTAATGCGCTCGTTGATTGAGCCGTTAACCCTGATTTCATTCCAATGGTACCGCAGAACGCATACCGCCGTTTATTTTTCTACTCAATGTAGTCCCTGATTTTATTTTGTGTGTAGTAGGGTTTCGTATTCCTCGAAAAACGAAAATCCGAGCGCAACGTGACCTCGGCTGTCTTTTGTCGCTGTAAAACCTGACTAATGAGTATTGTCACGTGTTTAGATAACATTGCTTTTAGTTGAGAGTGAAATTAGAGTTCGTCATGGAAGTTTTGTTTAAGGCATAAAAACAAGATTTGGAAATTTTTGCTTATGAAATGGGCATAAAATGGGATTTATGCAGGGTGTTTTGCAAATGATAGTGTCGAGAAATTGAAAGGAAATAGAAGAGCCTGGGAAGAGGAATGGGAAAATAGACTAAAGAAAGAAAGAGAGGAACAGGAAAAGAGACTGACTAAAGAAAGAAAGAGAGGAACAGGAAAAGAGACTAAAGAAAGAAAAAGAGAAACAAGAAAAGCGACTAAAGAAAGAAAGAGAGGAACAGGAAAAGAGACTAAAGAAAGAAAGAGGGGAACAGGAAAAGAGACTAAAGAAAGAAAGAGAGGAACACGAAAAGCGACTAAAGAAAATAAGAGTAGAACTAAGGAATGAAATTTTAAGGATGGGAGTGCAAGCCTGCATTGAATATAAACTTATGAGAGGAGATAAGTTTCGAATTTCAAATATAGCCAAAATTCTACATGAAAATGATAATACACAGAAAAATAGTGAGTTTTATTAAAACTCTGGTAAAGATGAAATCCCGAACATTAGGGACCATGAAACGAAAAGTATAAACACTCCTAATTTGCACTCAGGAGGGAACGAATTCTTAGGAAGGGAAGTTCCCCCGAACCGTCCTTCCCACCTAGAAAGTGACCGTCACACCGAAGCACTAGACATAAACAAAGGGGACTACTGCATTCTTAAAACAGTTAACCCGGACTGGAATGTCAGGGAACAGAGAGAAGAAATGGTAGAACGTTGTGTAGAAAATAAGTTTTCGGACTTGGAGAGGTCCACCCCCTCCCTGCCAGAGAAAACGAAAGCAGAATGTGGTTTCCTGGTTCAGTTTATGGATATTCCAAAAACCACATGTTTGGAAACAGTTGGGGAAGGTTTGTCTAAATCATCACCACTGCAGGGTGAAGATTTGAAACCCGTTTGCGATGTAGTGGAAAAAATTTCCGACGAGACATCTCGGGTGTTGTATGTCGCTGAGAGTAAGTTTTCACGTGAAGTAGAGAAAGCTAATGCTGAACGAGCAGCAAAACAAATGGTTGAACAAGGGTGTCCGGAAAGGCTTATGAGCGCAGATGAAACGAACTCGGGTGCTGTAAGTTTTGAGCTGACAGCACAAGAACCGTTGTTTATGATGAAGCAACAGGTAGTTGTCAATGTCGTCGTACAGGAACGAGATTTCTTGGAAAGAGGAAAGGGAGTCAAGATAGAATTGGAACTTAGTGGGCAAGAATTGAAGGGTTTGAGATACTAGAAGAAGGTAGCGGAAAGTTTGTTGAATGTAGGAAAGATTATATAGGCTCTCAAAGAGATTGTAAACAGGTGAAATGTGTAGAAGAGTTTGTTTACACAGAGGTCGTGAAAGGAGAAAGAGTGAATTTAAGTTTGTATGTGCGAGTGGATCATAGGATGGTTGGCCACCACTGTTGGCAATGTATTCCCAGTAGTCATCCGAGGCTAGAAGCGAGGTTGATAACATCACGTCATCACATATGCAACTGGAAGGTTAGGAAAGGGGATTTTCTTATTCTCTGTTGGGATAAAGGTTTTTAAATTTGATATTATGTAACACTGCAATCTGATAGACCATTTTCGATTGGGTATTTTAATTTTTTGTTTGATATGTGATTTGAACTGTCATCTGGTAAACGATTTGTTTTTCTTCTAGTGTTTTTTTGTTAATTATGAATAGGGATTTAGCCCCCATTTTATATACATATACATCACCCTACAAATCATCACGATGTCGGGAACATAATGCCTTTGAGCCGTTTGACATTGGTTTTTAGGGGTTTCGTTGAACGGTTCCTTATCATTTCAGAAACACTGTCTTGCAGATCTTATATATTGTGTCTGGCATACATGTATAACTGTTCCCTTGAAAAAGATTGTACATGCATGCCTAGATTCAATATATTGTCATATAATTTCAATTTTTCACTTTCGTCACTAGCGCATTATTTTAAATCGTAAAAATACAGTGTACTATACAATAAAGTTACTTGTCATAAACTTGTTTATGCATGTATATATTTTTATTACATATGCATGTATATTTTATAATATAATATGATGTGCATACATTTACACCTATATTGTATATGCGCTTATATATAATGGTATTAGTTTTTAAAATCCTGTATATACATATTCTAGTGTATAGGCCTATATTATTTTATATAATATACGATTGTGTGGGTATTGGAATTCCATATATCTTCACTTACTTATTAATAATTTTAATTTATTTACTTTCATTTCTCACCAATCTATTTGCTTAATTTTCTACATTTTCATTTATATTTTCACTTTTCATTTACATATATCATCATCATCATCATCATATTCAACCATTATCTATCCACTGCTGGATGAAGGTCTCTCCAAATGCTTTCCACACAAGTCTATCCTGGGCCATTCGTTTCCACGTCACCCCAACCTCTTTTCTTATTTCATCCACCCATCTAGTTTGAGGACGTTTTCTAGGTCTTCGGTGGTCTCTTGGAATCCAGTTCAGAAT
Organism: Dysdera silvatica; assembly: GCA_006491805.2. Taxonomy (NCBI): domain Eukaryota; kingdom Metazoa; phylum Arthropoda; class Arachnida; order Araneae; family Dysderidae; genus Dysdera; species Dysdera silvatica. The sequence continues at coordinate 44,716,996 of QLNU02015359.1, read as the reverse complement.
TTCTGTTGTCCATCGTTGATCAGTTCTTCTTGCAATATGCCCAGCCCATCGCCATTTCAGCCCTTTTACTTTAACAATGATGTCCTCTACTCTAGTTTGCTCTCTCACCCAAGTGTTCCTTTTCCGATCTCTCCTAGTTATTCCAAGCACATATATATTAACACAATATTACAGGTCACATAACCAAAATTTCTAGATGCCATTCCAAGAAAGACCGTAGCCAGGCTTTAATTTCGGGGAAGGGGTTTTAAAAATGTTCACAAGTCCCATTGAAAATTTAGTTTCGGAGGGGAGAATCGGTCCTTAAGATTCCCCCCTTGGATGATTCCAGGTGTATCATACAAGACAAGAGACTATTTATAACCATCAAATTAATTTTATTCTCCAAAATCTGTCCAAAACACATCATAAAATGATGAAAGCATACAAAATCATCGAAATACTATTAGATGATACCTGAGAAATGAAAGGCACGGACGTGTTTATCAAGAGAGGGCTTATGCCGGAACATAGCAGTGCAGAAATTGCAACTGAAAGGTTTTGTGCCAGTGTGTATGAGGTTATGGCGATACAAGTTTGACTGTGTAGAGAATCCCCGATGGCAGACGTTGCATGCGAAAGGACGTTCGCCTGTATGTTTCCGTATATGCATCACCATATGATGTTTGTAGACAGTGGCGTACGGACACATTTCACAGCGGAATGGATGCTGCCTTTTGGTAATGAAACCACGAGGAACCGACGGGTGGACGCCAAAGTTATTTGCAATATCTGCAACAGAAAGAATGATATTGAAAAGAATATTTTCATCTACACAATAACTAACCTGTAATTGATATAAATATAAATGAGCGACTATACAGGGTGTCTCAGCACCAGGGTTACAAACTTTTAGGAGGGGTAGGGTACCACTAGTACGAAAGGGAGGGTACACCTAAACGAAAAATATTTGTCACAGAACCCAGGGTCTCAAACCACTCACAGCGCCAGTTCTAAAACCGTCCAGCATGCACAAATAGTGATAACCAGTGCATGAGAAGCGCAAAATGCGATGTCCTAATCATCTATGCACTTGAGCAGCTGACCTGAGTTTTATCTGGCGCTTTTCACGCACTGGTTGTAAATATTTGTGCATGCTGGACGGTTTTAGAACTAGCGCTGTGAGTGGTTTGCGACCCTAGGTTCTATGACAAATATTGTTCGTCTAAGTGTACCCTACCCCTCCTAGATGTTTATAACCCTGGTGTTGGGACACCCTGTATATGTAAATCGAAGTTCAAACAAGTTTTTTGTGAGCTTGTACGTCTGCAAAGTTACTCTGGCGAAGCAGGATGTTTCTCTGCCGAAACAATTGTAAAAACGACGCACCAATTCACACAACTGTGTTTGTGTGAATTTCGATGGGATAGTAACCTCTAATTAATAAATAAGAGTTTTATATATAAATATATAGAGACAAAGTAACCAAGTTTTTAAAATTTTAGCCTAAGGAGTTTATTTAGATGCGTTCTAATATACTTAAGTATAATTTTAACATACTCTAGTATATACATACGTAACCGGGGTGGCCGCCTCCCCGTCAACCCAACATAGAAAAATTAAAAATACAAATAAATATCATGTGCCGAGCACTGGCAAAAGGACCATATCTCACCCCCACGATTTCGAGGATAGTTATGCGAATACATATATTGTTCTAATCAAGGACAGATCGTGGTGTGGGGGCGGGGGGGCTTCCCAAGAAAATGACAAAATTTCACTCCTTATCATTTACCTAACTCTAATTACATTTTTCAAGCTTTGCGCCCTCATCCAAAAATTCTGAATCGGACTCTAGTTCCAATACGTGCAATGCGTTATTTCGTAAACATAATGAACACAGCCGGTCATTTACATAGCTTAGAGTTGAGTTAGGAATTTACACCGTACAATTACATTTTATTTAATTTCATTACAAGTTGGCAACACTGTAAAGTGACAGCCTTCACTTGACAAAGGGAGCAGTTGGCTCCCGAAACGTCGTGTTTTTAAACCTTACGCCAGTGTCGAAATAACTGTTAAGGTAACTGTGTTTTGTCGAACACCTGATCAAGGGCGCTTCGATCAATGTACGTTTTAGACTCTTTAGTTAGTAATTCATTTCTAGTAATCCTTCTGTTTTAGTACTAGAGAAAAAGAAGTGGAAGATTTACGAAATGTCCGCCCTTATACACACTCCATAGCTCTCTCTTCCTCCTCTCTTACAAAGAAAGAAATACTTTGGAAAAACAAAATACGCATCGTATGCCAGGCATGTAGCCAAGCCAGGGCCAGCAGGGGCGCGGCCCCAATTGCCCCATCGAGCTATTTGTATATGTCCACAAATAATATATTGAGAGTTCGAGTAACAAACGCTACGGGTTTATATGTCACATAAAAAAATATACGTTAATGCAGAATTTATTTTGTGAATGCAATTGAAATAGTTATGTGCGTTTCTGTGGCATTTATTATTTTTGAACTACTACAATGATACTTCTTCACTGCCTGCTATTGTCGACCTCTCCCCAAATCCCTGTCTTAGGACCCCCATTCCCCCTCCTCTCAGGAATTCCTAAAGGGGTCTGGTTGGCATTATATTACGACGGGGTGCGTTACGTCACATCAGAGATTAACTCTGGTCTATACCAAATCCAATGTACCAGTATAGGAAACGAGCAAAACTACATATATGTATCATTTCCACGTAAACCCATGACCTTTTAATGGCAGCCACGTGGTGTCCGCTGTCACCCCAACCCAGAAAGGGTAATGCTCATCCTAGTTACAAAACTTTAATATTTGAATTACAAAGTTCCGGAAATGCTTGTTGAGAAAGGAAAAAAAATGATGAAGAGTTTAAAGCCGCAGCTAAAGGTTGCAAATCTCTTGAAGTTACATTTAAAAAGTGTCCACGCTTTAGCAGTTCTCTCCCATTCTTTGTGAAGGAAAAAATGAAACAGAAGGAGAACTAGTGTAAAAAAAAAATCTCTACACATTCAAGGTACACTAAATTTTCAGGTCATTCCAGGTAAACCATCACTGCTTAACCACGACTTACAGGTCATTTCATTATGGAACGCTGTTTTACCATTTATTCACGGGGCATTGAAAACGTAAAAATAACGTTTTAAAAAGTGATGAGGAAATAAGTGATAAAAAAATAACAATAAAATTAATATCAGTGTTGTAGTATAATTACTTTCGTATCCTACCTATATGGTATATAATATGATATGCTAGTTATATGCAAACTGGGTTCCACGGAATCCCAAGGTTTTGTAAAACATTTTTGGCGATTACGTAGTTTTTTGTTATATCATTTTATAATTCTAAACCCGCTTTTCAGAGGCAGAAGGTACATTTTGGCTATTTCCATTGGCATAACTAGGGGTGAAGCCTAGCCCCTCTAGAAAAAAATTAGCCTCCGTTAGAAACTTTCTGACTCAATGAAATGTCCAAGTGATGCTATGTGCCGAACATTGAGATATTGGGGTGGGGGCTATAGCCCTCACTTCAATGTTCGAGGGTAGTTAGTGTCAATGGCTATATCTAAAAAATTTAAATATCATGTTGTTAATAATTACTACCATTCTAGCGATTAAAGGGATACGTCAGAGTGGCGACAGAATCTGAATAAAAAAATCCTTCACATTGCTTTGATTTCCAGTAAATATGCTTAAAATTTCCCTGACTTTTTTGTAAACAGTCACCGCATTATTCAATTAAATCAAATTAAAAACAAAGATTTTTTAATTAATATAATTATATGTAAGGGGCCATTTAAGTATAAACATCTTTTGGAGAAGGGGTGAGATTTTCACTATTGTTAACAAATTGACACCTACGTTTTTAAGCTCGTTCTAGAGCTGTTTTAGGTATATGAGAAAAAGTTTAAAAAAGTCCTTAAAAAGTTTATTTTTCTTATTTTTTATTATAAGGTGGGTATAAAATGGCTAGAAATTTTCTTATTTAATATTTGAAAGGCTAACTGAACTAAATTATGCATGATTTTAATTTTTAGAATATATATAAACTATATTTACACCAATCACCTATAAAACTGGAAACGCCCTAATATTCAAATCTAACTTTTAATGAAAAGTAAGTAGTATATTTATATATTATCCTTAATTTTTTATTTATCTTTATAAATGTGTAGCACAAATTTATAAGTGATAAGGTTTCAACGAAAATAATATATGTTTACTAAAAAATATTAATAATTTTATTATATTTGCAAACAGTATACATTTAAATTGGGTAAAACACGTTCAATATGGGAAAAAATCCGCTTCGAGAAAAAGTGATCATTAAGGGAGGAATTTTCATTCAGAGGAATTTACTGTATATACCCATTTATTTGAGATAAAAAAAAAACTGTTACATTCAGAAGGAATTCCTCCGAAGTGTCAGTCGCACCTCAAATCGAGACATGTAGTATGACAGATCCATATGAGTAAAGAACAAAACCGACAGAACTTTTCCTGTAAAACTCAACTTCTGATTTTTTTATGAATTTTTTAAATTTTCATAATTACACTAAAACGCAGCTTTGCTTACTTTACGCTGTGAAATTGAAATAAAGAAGTCTTTACACACACACACACACACACATATATATATATATATATGCCTTATATATATATATAATATAAAATCATCAGCAATCATCTATTAAAACATCAGCAGTCATCAACTCTTTAAGATCAACAGACATTGAGGATGTGTACATTGACATGGTGAAACGTGTGTATAAAAATGCAAGTGCAAAATTTCGGTTACATAAAGATACCAAAACTATCAAACTTGGCAAAGGGGTGAGGCAGGGAGATACCATTTCTCCAAAACTTTTACTTCAGCTTTACAGATGATTTTTCAGCTGATAAATTGGAATAACAAGGGAATAAAAATAAATGGTGAATATTTAAATCATTTGCGGTTTGCTGATGACATTGTTATTTTTTCAACGGACCCATCAGAACTCCAAGACATGGTACAGGAGCTCTCAACTAGAAGTAAAGAAGTTGGACTCAAGATGAACCTACAAAAAACTAAGATCATGTTCAATAATTTTGTAGAGGAAACAAAAATACAAGTTGACAACATTGAGCTAGAAATTGCTGATTCATATATTTACCTTGGCCAGCTGATTTCAATGGATGGCAACATTATGAAAGAACTCAACAGACGTATTAAACTTGGCTGGAGTGCATTTGGAAGAAACAGTTTTATCCTGAAGGGGAAATTGCCTTTGTGTCTAAAAAGAAAGGTCTTCAACCAGTGTGTATTGCCAGTCCTCTCTTATGGATCAGAGACATGGAGTCTAACAGTTGGAGCAATACGAAAGTTACAGACAACGCAAAGGAGCATGGAGAGGTGCATGCTTGGAATAACTAGGAGAGATCGAAAAAGAAACACTTGGGTGAGAGAGCAAACTAGAGTAGAGGACATCATTGTTAAAGTAAAAGGGCTGAAATGGCGATGGGCTGGGCATATTGCAAGAAGAACTGATCAACGATGGACAACAGAAATTCTGAACTGGATTCCAAGAGACCACCGAAGACCTAGAAAACGTCCTCAAACTAGATGGGTGGATGAAATAAGAAAAGAGGTTGGGGTGACGTGGAAACGAATGGCCCAGGATAGACTTGTGTGGAAAGCATTTGGAGAGACCTTCATCCAGCAGTGGATAGATAATGGTTGAATATGATGATGATGATATATATATATATATATATATATATATATATATATATATATATATATATATATATATATATATATATATATATATTACTTCAGCCCAATATATTTAATTATTTCATCCACCCATCTCGTCTTTGGCCTTTTTCTTGGGCGTGTGGTGTCCAGTGGGATCCATTCTAGGATATTTTTGGTCCATCTGTTGTCAGTTCTTCTAGCAATATGGGCTGCCCACTTCCATTTCAAACTTTTTACCTTCGCAATGATATCACAAACTTTTGTTTGATCTCTTATCCAACTGAAGGTCTTTCGATCTCGTCGCGTGATACCAAGCATCTGCTGCTCCAGGTTCCTTTGTACCACTCGTAACTTTTGGATACCTTTGGCAGTCAATGTCCATGTCTCACTACCATAAGTCAGAACAGGTAGGATGCATTGATCGAAAACTTTCCTCTGTAAAGAAATAGGGAGCTTTTTTTTAAAAATTATTTGTAGCCGGTAGAATACTTGCCAGCTAAGCTTGATACGACGTTCGATCTCTTGATTTATGTCGCCTTTCATCGTAATTCGTTGACCTAGGTACATATAATTTTCAGTTTACTGTATTTCTTCTTCCGAAACAAAGATTTTCTTAGTTTGTATAAACTTATTAAACATGATCATGCTTTTCTTCAAGTTGATTTTTAAGCCAGATGTCGTCGGCGTATCTTAGATGGTTTAAATACGCTCCGTTGATTTTTAAGCCTTTGTGATCCCAGTCTAATTTACGAAAAACTTCCTCAAGGCAAGCTGAAAATAGTATGGGCGAGATTGTATCTCCCTATTGTAGACCTTTCCCTAGGTTAATTTCAACTTTGTGTCTGTTTATACACTAGTATGCAAAACTTAAGCAACAAATTCATCTTTCAACTTACAACCATGAAATTGTTGAAAAGGGCTTTTTGCTATCAGTACAATGAAAAATCAGCTCAGTAGAAAGGTGATGCATATGCAAATATCAGCACCATGATGTCAGAGGGGACGTCAGGGCACGCAAAACGTGTAGAGTCAGCGTGCGCAATGCAAGGCAACTTGAAAAGAAAGGAAGGCGCATTTCCAGTTACTTTCTGCGAGTAAAAGTGAGATTGTACGTACAGTATACCTATAAGAAAACATCAAAATGCCTTTGCACGTGGTAGAATGATTGGCAAACTTGAGGAGGAGCGTACTTTGACGTCCAAGAATTTGGAATTGATAAAAGTGTTGTTTCACGAGCTTGGAAAGCCTTACAAAGAATAGGTACAGCTGTAAGAAAGGTTGGTGGTGGTCGACCAAAGAAAACAACGGTGACTGATGACAGATATATCGCCCTGCAGGCGAAAAGAAATCTAAAGCAGACAGTGGGCAACATTGCTCAGCAGTTGTTTATGGCAGCCTGACGGCAGGTGCCCCGGTTTACTGTGGCCAGACGACTTAATAAAGTGGCCTATTCGCCTACCGTTCTGAACACTGTATACCATTGAAAGCAGCCCATCGGAAGGACCGTTTACGGTGGTGTAGAGAACACAAAGACTGGACACCTCATCGATAGAGTCACGTCCTCTTTACCGATGAGAGTTGTTTCAGTCTGACAAACAATTCTCGGTGCTCGTTGACATGGAGAGAGGTAAAGTCACGCTTTCATCTTACTAACATCAGGGAAAGACACAGTTGGAGTGGTCCTGGTGTGCTTGTATAGGGAAGCATTATAATGGACGGACGGAGCTCCACATTTTCGACAGAGTTTCAGTTACCGGAGATCGTTACTGTGATGAAGTTATCCTCCCCCCACGTGTTTCTTTTCCGGAATGCCATTTGTCCCGACTTTGTTTTTATGGATGACAATGCACGGCCACACAGGACACTTGTTGAGGAGCTCCTGGAAAATGAAGATAACCACAAAATGGATTGGCAAGCGTGCTCCTCTGATTTAAATCCCGTTGAACATGTATAGGGGTACTTTAAGGAGACGCCTGATGGCACGATCTTACCCTCCGGCGAACACCAGACAACTGAAACAGCTGCTTCTCGAGGAATGGAAACGCTTACCCCAAGGGCTGTTAGATAATCTCTTGTTGAGTATGGACAAACGGTGCCACGCAACCACTTCAGTTAGGGGAGGTCATGTCTCTTACTAGGGTTCTTTGGTTTGTTGTTCTCCCTCTTGGCCAGACAGTGTTTTGTATCAACGTCATTCTGTCAATAAAGCCTTTCCCACTTCCGTTCCGTACTGCATGCGTCCTGTTCATTTTTTTGCTAATATACTTTCCTCATCCTTTCAGTACTATATTGTACCTCTGTAGTATAAATTTCATGTCTCCCAGTTGATTTTTGCAGAATTACGGCCAAAATCAGAAAAGTTGCTTAAGTTTTGCACACTAGTGTAGATATAGTCGCTTTTACTTTATCGTATATGGACTGGAGTAAGCTAACATAAGCTGGGTTCACACCTTGGTTACCTAGTGCATTTAAAATATATGGTTTGAAAATTGAGTCAAAAGCTTTTTCGTAGTGGATGAAGGCAATGCATAATGGTAAAGTGTATTCATTGTGTCTTTCTATTATTCTCTGAAGAACCTGAATGTGGTCAATCGTACTAAAGCCACTTTTAAACCCTGCTTGTTCTACAGGTTTGGCATCGTTTAATGTTCTATAAATTCTATTTGCAGTGATTTTGCTAAAAAACTGTGTACATAA
>QLNU02015359.1:44673797-44700692 GCA_006491805.2 Dysdera silvatica | reverse complement strand
AAGGTTCGCGAAATGATCTGACCAGTAAACAATATTATACAAGCAAAATCTGCACATTTTATAAATGGAATCGCAGTGACTGAGAGCGTTAGGAACTGCAATTTGAAACTAAGCTGTAAGGACAGCTATGAAGAACTACTTTGCGAATGTGGCGATGGGAACAAGTTTCCAAACACTAACAGAAAACGTCCAAAAAGAGAAAGCAGCACCTTGAGTATTTTTGTAGTCATGTCAATATTCGGAAAGAACAAGTCTGATGAAAATGGTATAAGCAAGCTGAAGCTTTTGCACCTCCATTTTAAATAATGCTTTGTTTTTAAATGAATGCATGATTCATCGGAAGAAATTCTTCTGCATGCGAAGTAGTGGATCCAGTGGCGGATCTGTGGGGTGGATTAGGGAAATTTCCCTCCCAAGTCCATAAAAATACGATAGAAATTGGTTATAACAAGTGCCGATTGTAACTACCAACCGCATATAAAGACGGAATTTTTACAAAAAGTTTGATTTCCCATTTTATTTATTTTTTAAATTGCTCGTTAAATCCGGGGTCCAAAAAAAGACTTGTTCGTTAAAAGCGGTAAATTATATTGAGCTTAACCAAATTATACCAAACAAAATCCATATTTTCCTCGCTATATCTGGAAACTCGTTAAATGCGGGCTCTTTATAAATAGGTACTGTTGTATTTTACATCCCCCCCCCCCATGAAAAAATCCCTCTCTGGATTCACCTCTATTTGATCCAAGTGGCAGAGCTTTTCTGCAGCGTAATTCGTTGATTCCATTGTCGGAACTTACAGGTGTTTCAACCAGTGAAGGTGAAATGAGAACTGCTAAGAATTGAATAAAACAGAAAATTCAGAATATGCCTCAAAAACCAGATCCAGCAGTTACATTAGAAATGGTATCTCTATTGTTCCCTTTCCAGTGGTGGATTTTTAAGTAGGCACACAAGGCACAGGCCTAGGGGCGGCACTTATTAAGGGGCAGAATCAAAGTGCTTAAACATAAAATTGTCCGAACTCAACAATGTTGAAAAAATAATGTTTCTTTTAATTATTGCCCTGTTTCCCCAATAGCGATGACATATAAGCGACTACTTTAACTTGCCTGCAAATACAAACTACAGAATCGAAAGACAAAGGGCCCTAAAAATTTTGGGCCCTGGTCATTTGCCCAGCGTACCCATTTATAAATTTAGGCTTAACACGCTTTTTATATATACTAATAGTAAATGAATGAATAAAGAAAAACTTGAACTGATAACGAAAAAATTCATGCAAGGATGCGTACGTGTATTTTTCCCCAAATATACGAAATACACGTAAAAACATCAGAGGCTCCAGGAATCCATACTAAAATTATTGTGGATTCAAAAAGTGTCTCGAATCCACCAAGTCGGAGACAATGGTAGCAATAATTTCGAATTGTATCTTATTAGTTTGAATAATTATATGAAAAATCTCCTTTACATATCAAATGTTAAGAGTATGATATGCGTTTTTTTTAAACAAATATTCCTTTCTTTGTAAAGGAGGGAGGGGGCGGCAGTACAGGCTGTGCCTAAGGGCGGCAATTTTATAAATCCGCCACTGTCATTTTCAAAGAATCCTTTTCTAATATTTATTCCCTGTACGCAGGCGCAGTAGCTCTTGGAATATCGACGACTACATGCAAGAATACTTTCTCGACCCTCAATCATACACATACAGTCTACAGACACAATGCTTCACCAGAGGAAAGCCAATCTTATTTTACTTTCACATCAACGTGAAATTTGCAAAGGCCCAATGGATGAATTTACAAGAAGATTTTCTCGCACGTCAAGACGTCTGCAGTTGTATTAAAACTCTAGTTTTTGGTGTAATGGTTCAATTTTTAGTAAACAGTAACATTTTCCTTAAGGCCAGTTATGAATTTTTCAATATGGCCACTAGGTCTGGGAACGAAGACGCCGTGGGCAAAATTCTTCCTCTTTCACCACCGTGAAATTTAAAATACAAACCTTGATATATGCTAATATTACAGTATTTGTAATTTCAGTAAACAAAAAAAAAAGCGCCATCAGAGGAGCGTCAAATTTATTTGGGATTATAGTGACATAATATTTAAATCCTGTACCGTTTCGAGAAATTATTTTATACTCGTGAGACCCCGCAAGTGTCCCCGTTCCCCTATATGCCCTTTCGCCTTGCCCCATATGGCCTTTTGTCTTGCCCCATGCCTTGCCCCAGTTGTTCCTTCATCCTGTCTGGTAGGCCTATCGTAAGCTTAACTTTCCTACGCGCATATGATTTTTTACATGCTATTCAAAATCCAATATTTAAATCCGTTGAATTCTTAGCCCCTCATCAACACGTGCGCAGCTCGTAGGCATGTGTCTTGTGCTTACTTGAAAATTCGCCATTGAGTGCGTATTGATTGAGAAACATACGAAGAACACTAAAAGATAAAAGAGAAACACATTAAATAGCTGGTAATCATGGTCAGCTAACGATAAAAAATAACTTCGGGAAATTATGTAGGAATACGAGTTCGATACAGAGTTTGCGAATTTCGCACCTTTTAAGAAATTTTTTCATCATTTATGGACGGCCCCTAAGAACGCGTATTAATCGAGAAACAACTTATGAATATTAAAATAAACGACTAAGACCTTTAATGGGTAGCAGTTCAATGGCCATTAATGCTGAAATTGTTTCTTCCATGCTACAAAGGCCCCGAGTTCGATATCAGGCTTACGAATGTCGCCTTTTTTTTAAAAAAATTCTAGTTTCTCCGTGTGGCAAGTTAACTCATTCTCCACAGAAAGAAAGCATATTAACTGAGAAGCATTTGAAGAACACAAAAATAAGCGACCAAGACGTTTAATGGCCGGAAGTATGGGTAATAGTGACGGAAATATTCTTTGGTGGCTATAGTGGTTCTGAATTTGACACCGTCTTACGAACGTTGTCGTTTGTTTTTTATCTTTTTCGACACAATAGTTTTGTCGTGGCAAATGTGATTTGGCATATGAAGACAGCAGAATGCTTATTGGCGGACTTGAGAAATTGTCTCCCTATAGGCAAATTCTGGGATTACAGCGCCGCCTCCGGCGGCCACCCTTCCCAATGAAACCCTTGCAAAAAGAAGAAGGCATAGGAAAAAAAAAAAAAAAATCCGAATCCCACCTTCTTTGAAAAACAAACAAACAAAAAAACACACACTTGCGAAAAAATAATAAATATGCATACCATACTCTTAACTTTTTATATGCAAAAGCGATTTTTCACAAGTTATTCAGATTAATATTCTTAAATAATAGCTTATATTTCTGTGTCCGCAGCTGTCACTAGCCCCCCACCCCCAGACAGGGGTGGACAGGGCCACCGGCCCGGTGCGCCCGATAGCATTCGCGCCTACGAATGGGCAAGGACTTGCGCCCTCCGCTAATGCCCAGTCCGCCCCTAGATGCGCTGCCCTTAAGCATATAACGTGTGCCTACTTAGAAATATGCCACTGAGAAAAACGCCTGTTCTTTAAAGCTTTGTTCAGTACTGGTAGATAGAAAAATTTTTACAGGACTCTGCTACAAACTACAGGGTATTTCGTATTCTGTGTGTTTGAATATTATTTGTACACGTGTACCGTTTCGGATGGTTAGGAAAGAAAGTAGGCAAGGAGGGAAAGTGGGAAGGGTGTCCGCTAAATGTGGCGCTATAATCCCAAACAGATGGGCGGATTGGGCTCTCTCAAAGGGCGCATACCTTGGATTTCAGGATGGCGCCAGTCCTTGGCAATTCGGAGGCGTCAATCCTATCGCCATGGGGGTGCATCCGCCCAATCCACTTCTGCAAACAGGACGCTCAAAATAAGGCACTCGAACAGTTAACAATAACCTTATTATATTATTTAGAAAATTACCTTGCCACAGTGTCTAAAAAAGGTATTTCTAGGTGTTATAACCTTACTGAATAAAATTTGCTTGATTGCAAGTAGAAGGCCGTGTCTTTCCACTGTTACACTTTAAAGACAGTTACACACCTGATTTGAAATAAGCATATTCATATATCTTAGTTTTAGCCAAATTTTTGGGAAGTCTACTTTGGTCTAAACCATTTGGTGCCCAACACCACTTTGGTCTAATATATATTGCCACTTTTCGGTTAAAAATGGTATAATCAGATTTTTTTTTTAACAAAATATAGTGTTAAAACTGCAAATTTTCAAATGTCAGAACATGTGGAAATATGCAAATTTTGTCTGTGATGTTGGAAATCACATGTGAGCGACAGCGAATAAAAATGAGCTGTCAGCGTACATACTGGAAAAGGTAAAAAGAAATGATCGTCTTGCTTTGAATGCTTTGTATCGATGAGGGCGATGTCTGAACGAAATCATTTACCTGAATCTGAAGTCTGGAGAACTATTGGTTGCTTAGAAGCGGGCCAAACACAAGCCGTAATTGTGGATTTCATGGGAGTATCACAAAGTGTAATTTCCAGAATCTGGAATCGTTTTTTGGAGACTAGAAATGCATGCCGAAGACCAGGCTAAGGTCGTAGACGAGCAACAACGCCAAATGAGGACAGATATTTAAGACTGACAGCGACCACAAACCGAAGGATGAATGCCACTCTCCTCCAACAACATCTTTGCTCGGCAACTGGCACCACAGTATTGAGTCAAACCGTCCGAAACCGACTCCATGCTGTAGGTCTGTACGCTCGTACACCTATGGTACGTGTTCAGTTAACAGAACACCGTGCTACCCACAGAGAGTGGGGAGGAGAGAATGTCAATTGGTGATGGCCTGATTGGGACATTGTCCTCTTCTGCTGTGAGTCCCACTTTGTTATTCCTCCTGTTATTAGGTGCATTTTCTTCTGGAGGGAACGTGGGACTCGAAACTCTCCTGCTTTCGTGCAAGAAAGTGTCAGATTTGGAGGAGGTGGAGTGATGGTCTGGGGTGATATCTTCTTTAACGGTCGAAACTTCCTCCACTTCATTAGAAATGAAACTTTGATGGTGCAGCGGTATAGAGATGAGATCCTTACACCTTTCGTCGTCATTTACGCTGGAGCGATCTGAGATAATTTCATGTTAGTGGATGATATTTGCATGCCACATCATGTGGTGCTGGTAGACAATTTCCTTTACGATGAAGGAATCATATGAATGGTTTGGCCAGCATGTTCTCCCGACATGAAAAATAAATTGTAAACTAATTTCATTGAAAATAAATCTAATTTTATTCCTGCATGATACTTTAATATTTTTGTGCAGGTTTTAAAATATTCAATTGAACATCGCCATACTGTTAGATTGTAAATAAATAAGTACAATAAAATGCTTTTAGGAATAAGAGCATAGAATACAATAGCATACAAACAAATTCATATAGTAATAATTTAAACAAATGGTTCCGTAAAAAAATATATAAACAAATTTTTAATCCAGGTGGAAATAGGAATAAACACACATTATTAGCTTGTTTTTATTGAAGGAACTTTTAGACACATTTTCAAATCTCTAAATAGTAAAATTAGTAAAGAAAAATTTAATGAATAAACTAAAAATCATGATTTTATGGAAACCAAATTTCTATTTATTTCTATTCAGTGCTTTCAGCATGAGCAGCAGCTATAAATGTTGAGAGCTTTCTTTTTTTTACTATATTTTGCAGGTATAGAGTCATTTTTTACTTTACAATAATCATTTAAAAATACATTTGAAAATATAGTAAGAATTTTTTTTCCTGCTAGTTTACGCATGTACATTTTGTAACTACACAAGTTCTTCCAATACAGTGATTCATTTTCCCATTTATGCAAACGTAATTCTTTTAATGAATTTCTTTGATTTCTGCATTTCAAGAACTTGCTTTCAGATTCATCAGAAATATATTGTAAATAATTATTGAGAGTTCTACAATAAAATCCGTTGGCCAATTAAGTCCACCTAAAATACTTTCAGCTAAAAGTTTGTATGCCTGTAATTTCTCAAAATCAATTTCCAAAGATTTGTCTAGTGACAAACAAAGTCGCCATTCTTGGCAGCTCAAAAACTTGGACACAGAGAAAGCTGCATAACCACATATAAAAATTAAAACCATTTTGAGATTAAATCAAACAACAATATTAATCAACGTTTATTGGTGTAGTGATACCAGCGCCGATGTTATGGCATGATTAGATGGTGAAATGTTCGAAAGAAAATAAATATTTCTGCGTTGGGTGGGACCTGAACCCACGACCTTCCACTTGCCGGGTGGAGACTCTACCCACTGAGCTACGAACGACAATATCTAATCTCTTTACGAACGTATATATACTGTTGCCAGTTATTTCGCAGAATGGTGTAGTACATGGACTACTATTTAAACCAAATTGCAAAGAGACCGGTATTAAATTGATCGAAATGCCCGTTGCAGCATATGTATTTATATAAATCGAACACTACGCAGATTAAATTAAACAACAATATAAATCAACGTTTATTGGCGTAGTGATACCAGCGCCGATGTTATGGCGTGATTAGATGGTGAAACGTTCGAAAGAAAATAAATATTTCTGCGTTCGGTGGGACCTGAACCCATGACCTTCCACTTTCCACTTAAATAAATAAATAAACATTTTGAGATTGTTGGGAACGTTTTCTGTTTCATTACAATCATCAAAAACACTTTCAAATGTTTCACAAATATATAAATCTGCTCTTTCGTTAGCTGTGTTTTCAGCACAAGACAAAAGAAAATTTTTCCAAAGAATCTCCCATCCATTGGTGTCGAAACATAAAAAGCAATTTTGTTTTTATCATTAAATAATTTGGACACCAATGAAACTTTCTGTCTATCTACAGAACTCTGAAAAAAAATTTTTTAGATAATGTAGGGGCAATTTTTGTTATTTGATTAATTTTATTTACACACACATATATATATATATATGGCCTGCAAAAGGGTTGCTGGTATCTAACTGGAAGGAGACCCACACGCTGAACGTATGTGACGATGTGTGGAACCGGCCAGGCCAGTAACCTAGTGTCCTACCCCGCCTTCAAGTGGTGCAGGCTGAGCTTTCTATTTATGTGGCAAATTAATATTTGCTGCACGGATAGAAAGGCGGAAGGGGAGGGCTAATTCACCAACCCGTCTAGCCAGCGTGGTGAAATTATGGCTAATTCCTCCATTATGTTGACACACCAGAAACCATGGCCCCTAGTCTCCAGGTGCTGGAGTGCTCCTGATCAAGGCAGCGGTCAGTGTGGCATGAAAGCAGGGGGTGCTAAGAATCACTGGAATGGCCCAGGCTGCCGTTTGTTATTGACCTTGGCTACGTTTAATGGACGATCCCTTGCTTCTGAAGCAAAACTTCAGGAATTGGAAGAAGAACTTGACAAGATCAAATGGGACATTGTAGGACTCAGTGAAGTTAGAAGAAAAGGTGAAGAGTTGGTGGAACTTAAAAGTGGACATTTGTTTTATTATAGAGGAACGGAAACTGGAAGAACAAGTGGTGTTGGCTTCTTAATCAACAAAAGAATTAAAGACTGTCTTCTGGAAGTTGAAAGTACATCAGATCGAGCAGCGAGGCTCGTTGTTCAACTAACCCAGCGATACCAACTTCAAATAGTACAGGTATATGCACCAACATCAAGCCATACCGACGAAGAGGTTGAAGAATTTTATGAAGAAATCAAAGAGTTACACACCAAAGGGAAACAACATATCAAGCTCATCATGGGGGATTTCAATGCAAGAATTGGACAACAGGAACAAGGAGAGACATCGGTTGGTAAATACGGATATGGGGAAAGGAATGAACGTGGCGATCAACTCATCGAATTTGCAGAAGCTGAAAACCTTAGCATCATGAATTCATTTTTTAAGAAGAAACCGCAAAGAAAATGGACATGGAAACACCCAAATGGGGGAACTAGTGAAATTGACTATATCCTGGCAAACAAGAAATCAATTATTGAAGATTGCAGCGTACTGAACAGATTTAATACTGGAAGTGATCATCGAATGGTGAGATGTAAAGTGCACTTAAATACTAAATTAGAACGACAGAAGCTCATTAGGAAACAAGTAAGTAAGAGGGTGGATTTAAAGAAATTAAAAGAAAATACCGAGGCATTCAAGTTGGAATTAAAAAATCGCTTTTCTGCACTGGAAGGACTTATTGATGAAAGTGATATCTCAGAAGCAAATGAAAACATTGTTAAGACAATAGTTGAAACTGCTGGGGAAATTGGTGGTGTAACCTGTAAAAAGCACAATAGCAAATTATCTGAGAAGACGAAACAGCTCATGAAAAGGCGAAGAGATATGAAGGTGGTGGTATTGCAATGAAATTTTGCATAACATAGGAATATGTAAGTTGTAGCTCTGTAACCCCCCATTGAGCCTATAACCCCTCCCTTATGAACTTTCTGTGTATGCCTATGGTCATTCTTGTTCTAAAGAAATGCTGCAACAAGTTCCAAGTGGAGGAGGGGAAGTTCTGTATGCATATTCCCAGAGGGAGTTGGTTCTCCTCTATGCTTATGTTCCCATTGTTCGTAAAAGGCATATCACAAGCTGCATGGTGTGAAGTTTTATGTTGGTTCGTTACGTTGATTCATACTGTGAGAAAAATGGTAGTAATAACAATTGAAACTAAAACGTACTTCAGAGAAATGTTGAGAAATAGGAAAAAAAATTAAGGGCTTTTTGCAGACTTTGGGCGAAAATAAGGATTTTTAAGGACCGTACGAGCCCTGCATTAATTCAACTGCAAATTTCCACTTGAAATAGGCATTTTAATTGGTAATTTAATTTCAGAAGCAAAACGCATGTGCTTTTCTTTTTTTTTTGTCCAGCCAATTGGATAGAATTCATCTCAGGACTAGTGATTTTCGTATTGTAACAATCCAACAAAGCCATCACCTAGTTCTGAAATATGTATCATACTAAACTAAACGACAATTTAAAAAAAAAAAGTGAACCCACCATAACGGTCGACATAAAGAAAAACAGCTTTATGGAGCGAGAAGCAGCAACATAGATCTTGTGTAGAAAAGGAATGTTCTGGGATGAATAAAATTTTCAATGCTCTGCAGAGTGGCCCATCATAACGATACATATAGTATTGGGCATGCTCAGAATAAGATTATCAAACTGTTGTTTGGAGTATGGAATGTCACTTCCGTAGCACAAGAGCTGTTGGCGGTTCGTAAAAGTTCAAGGAGACGTATGATATTCTGCAAAATGTCTTCTATAGTCCATTCACGCAGACTTGATACCGGGTATCATTACCAGACGGGTTGTTCCATTGTAGTTTAGGGAAGGGCTTCTTGCCGTAACTGGTTTTTCCCACACAAAAAACCAGTTTGCGCAAGACACTCTTCCCTAAACTGCAATGGAACGACCTATCTGTTAACGGTATTGGGCGACAACTGAACGTGAATGCATTATATGTGTGTTGCTTGTATGCTCGATAGGGTTTGAGTCTAGAAAGAGCAAGCTAGCTACTAAAATTGGGCTATATCTTAACTTCTTAGGTACTCCTCGACTCGGGCAACTTGGCGAGGATGGACATTGCCATCCAGAAACAAGAAATGAGGTTCCTGCAACCAATGTTGATATATCAAATATTATCCATAAGTAGAAAATACAGGTTCAGCTGCAGTTGAAACATCAGAGCACTGAATGTCAGGAACACAGATGCTCTCACGACCAATACTTTGAGAAAGAACATAGATTTTCTATCCATAATTATCAGAAACCACAGTTGATGTATCATTTGGACAACCATATTTACATTTCGCGATGGTAAAGAATGGAGACATGAATTAATGAAGATGGACAACATTAATGTTAAACCTTTTATTTGAAAAAAGAGCAGCACTTCAGAAAAATTAAAAAAGAATAAGCTTGAATACAGTATTACACATCACATAAACAAAATTTGTAGATATCATTTCAGGCGTATCTCGTAAGTTAGGAGAGAGTCAAAGAGGTCAACTTGTCATGAGAGGCATACCTGTCAAATTAATAATCCATTCTCAGCGTTCTTTTCAAAGAACACAATCAAACATTGGAAGTATACAAAATGATCGACTTATTATCACCTCTGATGAAGGAGAATGTATATGATTTTGGAGAACGTGCTTGTGGCTGAATACAGCAGTGCAGAAACCACAACCGAAGGGTTTTGTTTTGGTGTGTATAAGGTTATGGTGCTTTACATCTGACTGTGTTGAGTCTCCACGATGGCAAACATGACACACGTAAGGGCGTTTACCTGTGTATGTCTCACCATATAATGTTTATAAGCAGAAATATAGGGACACACTTCACATCTGAAAAGATGGTCTCTTTCGGTGGTGATGTTATCATAAGGAGTTGACAGGTTATCAAAGCCATTGTCTGCAATAGAAGGAATCAAATTGAAAATAACTACATTTCCATTTACAATAACTAAAACCTATAATTTATTAATAGGTATTTTATATTATAAAGGATTAAAGATAAAGTGGCTAAGATTTTCTTTTAATTGAACGAATATATCTCTAGATGCGTTCTAATATATTTGAAATATATATATACTTATATAGCTTGCGACGAATTTGGAGATACTCAACATTGACCCAAACACCTACATTGAAATACAAAAAGCCACAATCCTAAACACGTGTCACATTGTCAGGAAGTTTCTAGACATGGCACATTAAGAAGTGATGTAAAAAGAGGCTTGGGAACATGGCGCTCTGCCCGTCCCAAAGCCTGTTTCCGCCAAGAATGGGCGAGGAAAACTTTTTTCTTTATATATATATATATATATTCACCTTTTACTACTACATGTCAATTTTTATTCTGAGATGTTTCTACTACTTAAATTTACTTGGGTTTACTACCTTGTGTGATATTACTTTACAACTTTAACTTTGTCCAAGTTAATATACATTTAGATATGTGTATTCATGTATATTGTATTAGAAGGTACTACATGTCATAACCTTACTACAATTTTGATATATATATATACTAATATATAGTCTGTTAATGTAATATTAGAATACATTTTCTTATGTAGATGTAAACATAGCATTGCTGTCGACATAGCTACGAACTAAGGAATTTGAAATACTTTTTTAAAAATACAGGGTGTCCCAGACTGACCATATCACCTTTTATAACTTGAGTTATCCTCAACGTAGAAAGTTCATTTAAATCTCATTTTATAAATTTTTATATGCGCTATCTTTCTATGTCATAAAGCATCCAGTAGAACATTAGTCCCTTGCAAAGTTCTTTAATTTTGTTCTAAAAAGGCATAAATATAGTTTCATTAAACTAATTACAATACTTTTTTGTAATTTAACATTTTTTATTTTCCTTTTTATTACTTCTAACATTCTCTTAAAATTTCTTCCATTTGTACATTAATAAACAGCAGACATGAATTATCTGTATATAGAAAAAAAAAGGATTATACTGTAGCTGAAGCACCAGGGCTCCAAGCGGGAAGTGTTGGAGCAGAATCCCTATATTCCACCTACCATTAGTAGAAATGGTAACCAATAGCTGTGTCTCTTGGTTAACCATTTCATTTTTTATGACGGTAAAATATGCAGAAATGATAAAATAAATAATAAATAAAATAATACAGACACACAACATTCATAATAATCTTTTAATTTAAGTAAATACATAGTATACTGGAAAAAAATGCACAAATCTGAATACCACATTACGTGCCACATAAATAAAACTTCTAGGTAATAAGATTTCACACATACTATGCAAGATAAGAGAGAGAAAGAGAGAGAGAGCTAGAGCTCAAAGAATTTTCATGAGTAAGCATAATAAACAAACTAATAATCAACTCTCCTTGGTTTTTTTTTCAGTGCAAAAACTGCAACGGACTGAAGGTTTTGTGATAGTGTTTCTGAGGTTTGTGGTTGTCAAAACATGACTCAACAACACTACAGTGTTATTTATATCAATTGAACAATACGCAGATTAAATCAAACAACATTATTAATCAATGTTTACTGGCATAGTGACACCAACGTTTCATCATCTAATCACGCCATAATATCGGCGCTGGTATCACTACGCCAATAAACGTTGATTAATATTGTTGTTTAGCTAGCATGTTAATTGGGATATATCAAAAACATGTTATAGTTAGGAAGGTAACAGGAAAATAAGTTTTCAAATAGAGTAGGAATAAATGAAATTCATGTCATTTTTAAAGAGTTTATCACATACAGTTAAAACAATGAGCACAAAGAAATTAGTATAATTAAAATGCTTTTTTATCATCATTATCTCTGACAACTGGCTTGCTTTAAAATTTTCTCTTTCTCTTAGGGTCTCCATCCATGATTTCAGTTGATTGATTGAATTTTTATGACACAAAGACCGCTCGGGTCATTCTTCATCAAAAAAGGCGAGGAGGTACATACAGTCTTACAATAAAACATTACATACAAAAGTAAAATTGTAATAAATATACTAAAAACACATAATGTAAAATAGTGCTTCTCAATCCTTATGAGGCCGCAACCTGCTAAATTCTCTTTTTATAAGATGAGGGCCCGGTCTCAATGAATTTACTCGTAACCACCTTCTGTTTTTTTTAAGTTCACACATTAAACTATAAATATGAATAATTAATTATGGCATAATCATAAAGAGAATCAGTCCAGTCTTTCTATTATTAACGAACACTTTTCTGGTGCAGTTTCATGCTGATTGGTCACTGGCATTTGCAACACAGATATTATTTCGTTTAGTTTTAAGGATAGAGGATGCACAGTATATTATTGTAATCGGCTTGCTGGTACTAAGTGGCCAGGCAAACTATATTTATTTACTTTTTTTATATGAGGTGAGGGCCAGATCCCAACAAATTTACTTGTAAATACATTTCAAACATTTTTTTTTTAAAAGTTCATACATTAAATAAATGTAAGTATTCTCGATGTTCTTTCCAAAGCACAACATTAAATGATCATAGCATATAAAATGTTTGAATTATTATTACTTCTTTTTTTGGGCATGAAAGCAATGGACATGGCTATCAAGTGAGCGGCCCTATCCCAACAAATTTACTTGTAAATACATTTTAAAGATTTTTTTTTTTAAGTTCATATATGAAATAAACGTAAGTATTCTCTATGTTCTTTCCAAGGCACAACATTAAACGTTAAATGGTCATAGCATATAAAATGTTTGAAATACTACTACTACTTTTTTTGGGTATGAAAAGAACGGACATGGCTATCAAGGGAGTGTTTATGTCGGAATACAGCAGTGCAGAAACCGCAAGGGAAGGGTTTGGTGCCAGTGTGTATGAGGTTATGGCGATTTAAGTTTGACTGATTCACGAATCCTCGATGGCAAATGGGGCATTCGAAAGGGCGTTCACCTGTATGAGTCCGAATATGCATCACCATATGACGTTTATAAGCAGTAACATATGGACATATCTGACATTTGATCGGACGGTGTCTTTTGGTGATGACGATGTCATCGGAAAATGATGGATCGTCGACATCCTCATTTTTAATATCTGCAATAGAATGAATAAAATTGTAAATAAACACACATTTTCAGTTATAAAAACCTATAATTAGTTAAGCAAAATTTTATATAAATTGCTTAAGTCATTTTTTTTTTTCATTTTAAACTAAGCGAGTTTATCCACATACATCCCTATGTTGACATACAAATAGCAATGCCATCTATGTAGCTAAAGATTGAGTTTTTTTTAAAGTTTATGTTTGGTGTTAACAATATAAGATGGATAAACAGGCTACTTTGAAACATCACATTCAACTTTTGACGCAAGTAATAATTTGCCCTGCGGTGGCGCAGTGTGGTAACGCGTTCGCCTAGTACGCCGTTAATCCGAGTTCGACTCCCAACAGTGTACAAAGAACGCTTACTCAGAGATCTCATAAAGATCGCACTGCTCACTGTAGTCCGGGGTTTGGTTCCCTAGGCCATAAGAGGTTCGGATTCCTCGGAAAACAGTAGGTCCCGGCGCAGCATGACCATTGTAGTCTTTGAGCCGTAAAACCACAAGCAAGTAATAATTAACCAATAAGTAAAATGTATACACATAAATTATTTGTTTAGCAAAGTTTTGATTATTGTAAGAAAATACTGAATATGATGAAATTAAGCATTGATAAAAATCGATTCTAGTGCAGGCTTAAATAGTTTGTTTCAACGTCTCTCGAACAGTGGTCTATAGACCGCTGGGGTCCCTGATGTCCGATACATATTACATATTTTCCAATATATAAATCATATTTAAACAAAAAATATCTCTTTGGGATCAGGATCCTTAATAAATTTTAAGAATATAGAGGTGTCCTCGGTCAAACAAGTTTGAGAACAGTAGGTATATTGGCCCTATTTCATCTCACACTCAAGTACATGTTACATTTTGTAATACCTACTGAAATTATTATATATATTATAGTGTTGGCAGTTTAAACACACACTGGGGCAGAACCGCTATATTCCAACTATCATTAGCAGAAATGGTAACCAATATTTGTGTCACTTGGTTAACCATTTTATTTTTCATGATGGTAAAGTATGGAGAAATGATACAATAAGCAATAAATAAAATAATACAGATACACACAACGTTCATAATAATCCTTTTATTTAAGTAAATATGCAGTACGCCAGAAAAAAAATGCACAAATTTGAATACCACATTACGTGTCACATAAATAAAACTTACAGGCAATACTATTCCACACATACCATGCAAGAGAAGAGAGAGAGAGAAATCTGATAAAACTCTTCATGAGTAAGCATAATCGCCAAACTAATAAGCAACTCTCCTTGTTTTTTCCAAAGAATATCATTTGCAGCATATGAAATGACTGAAATATTATCACTTGTTTTTATGGGAATAGAAAGAAGGTACATGGCCATGAAGAGAATGTCTACACCAAATACAGCAGTGCAGGAACTGCAACTGAAGGTTTTGTGATAGCGTTTCTGAAGTTTGTGGTTGTCAAAACACTACTCAACAAAATTACAATATTAATTGAGATATATTAAAAAGATGTTCTAGTTTGGAAGGTTACAGAAAAAAAAGAGGTTTTCAAATGGAGTAGTAATAAATGAAATTTATGTCTTTTTTAAAGAGTTCACTGCATACAGTTAAAACAACGAGTAAAAAGAAATTAGTGTAATTAAAATGCTTTTTTATCACTATCCCTGAAGATTAGCTTGCTTTAAAAATTTCTCCTCTTAATATGTATAATTTCGTAGCCAAGAACAGCATTTTCGAATTTTTGGTGCATTTTCATAAAAGGTTCACGGTTTAGATCACCATTTACAATTCCAGTTCACTGATTGAATTTTTATGGCACAAAGATAGTAAGGGACATTCTGCACCAAAAAAGGCGAAGTACTAGATACAGTTTTACAATAAAATGCTAGATACGAAGGTAAAAGTGTAATAAATATACTAAAAACGTGTATAGTTGGCTTGGCGTCACTTTTTATGATAGGTCATAATAAGCACCATGCCCTTTTTTGAATGATAACAGATTTTGATGTCTGAAAATTTTTGATCATTCATGAATACTCGCACATTTAAAAATTCATGACTTGGTCATTGGCAGTCGTTGTGCAAATATTACTCAGGCGTTTTCAGTCCAAGCTTTTCGACGCATTGGTGACTATTGTTCTCCTTAGAATATTTCTATAATAAAATATTTATTCATAAAAAATGCTTAAAAACTGAAATAACAAATTCCAGAAAAATCTCTCATAGCCCACTATAATTGATGCCAGGGCTCGGTAGTTGAAAAACACTAACGTAAAAGGTCAGATAAAAAATTAAAAATGATTTCATGATTAAAAGAA
Source organism: Dysdera silvatica (assembly GCA_006491805.2). Classification (NCBI taxonomy): domain Eukaryota; kingdom Metazoa; phylum Arthropoda; class Arachnida; order Araneae; family Dysderidae; genus Dysdera; species Dysdera silvatica. Next base: position 44,684,813 of record QLNU02015359.1, on the reverse strand, counting down.
TCACATAAAATATTTCAAAATCATTTCAGTTAAAAGCTAATAACTGCAGTTGATTAAGATTTTTTTACAACTGAATAAAACATGTAAAAACATTTCATGATTGGTTACACGTGGCACATACCGAGATTTTTTCTCCCTTTATCAGATGCTGATAAACGAATTGTGGCTAGAGCGTGGCTACCGGATGCAGAATCTAGTGAGAATGACTTCGTTCCTATGACTGTTCCAGTAGCTCGAAACATTTTAATATGATGATGTGAAGTTTATTAAAACCTTGCTCGTCCCATCCCAACTGCCATTTTCTTATACAGGAAAGACGCGACACGAGTTCTAAAATCCTGGAATGGAGAATCCATAATTTTCTGCTTTAAACTGTTACTAATGTAAAATATAGTAAAACTGCTCATTGGTGGACACTGTCTGGGCATAAAAATCAGTTCACAAAAGAGGGGTGACAGTAACTGAGGGTGTTCATTAAGAGGGGTTTTACTATTTTATTTTGTTACCATTTCGTCAACTTAGTGGAAAGTATTAAACTTCGTGACTCAGTAGCAAAGGCAAACATTTTTTCTCTTACATATATATATCAGATAGGACTAGGGACCAAATAATTTACTCGTAAATACATTTTCAAGATTTTTTTTTAAAGTTGATACATTAAATAAACATAAGTATTCTCCAAAGCACAACATTAAATGTTCATAGCATATAAAATGATTGAAATATTATTGCTTCTGTTTTGGGGTATGAAAAGAACGGACATGGCTATCAAGAGAGTGTTTATGCCGGAACACAGAATTGCAGAAACTGCAAGGGAAGGGTTTTTTGCCAGTATGTATGAGGTTATGGCGATTTAAGTTTGATTGATTCACGAACCTTCGATGGCAAATGGGGCATGTGAAAGGGCGTTCACCTGTATGGGTCCGAATATGCATCACCATATGTTGTTTATAGGCAGTAACATACGGACATAATTGACACTTAATTGGACGGTGTTTTTTAGTGATGACAATGTCCTCAGTAAATGATGGATTGTCGACATCAACATCATTTTCAACATCTGCAATAGAAAGAATAAAATTGTAAATAAACAGACATTTTCAGTTATAAAAATCTATAATTAGTTAATCAAAATTTTATACATGAAGGGGTCAGAGCCAAAATCATCATTTTTTTTTTTTCATTTTAAACTAAACGATTTTTTCTAGACGCATTCCTATATGGACATACATATAGCACTGTTGTCTATATAAATAAGACTGAGTTTTTTGTAAATTTATTTTTGGTGTTATTAATATAACATGGTCAAACATGTTACTTTGAAACATGATATTTGATTTTTGAAGCAAGTAATAAGTAACCAATAAGTAAAATGAATCCACATAAATTATCGCTTTGGCAAAGTTTTGATCGTTGTAAGAAAATGCCGAATATGATTAAATCCAGCATTGGTAAAAAGCAATTCTATTGCAGGCTTAAATAGTTTATTTCAATGCCTCTCGAACAGTAATCCATTGACTGCTGGAATTTCTTGATACTTTTAAAACATATTACCCACTTTTCAATGCATAAATTATATGTAAACAAAAAGTACTTCTTCGGGGCCCTTAATCAATTTTAAGAATATAGAATGGGGTTCTCTGGCAAACAAGTTTGGAAATAGCAGGTAGATTGGCTCTATTTCATCTCACACTCAAGTACACAAACCACAGTTTGTCACATATACTGTTTGTTGAAATTTAATTTTGTGCCCCACATTGGGAATCTTTGGTTTAATTAATTATATACTTCACTGATATTTATTTATTTGAGATACTGAACAATTTTGGTATGTTTATCGGCATATCATTTTATTTAAAAAAAAATCTAAATACTGTAAGTTTACACAAACATGTATTTTTTATTATAAAAAAATTATTTTTTATTTGTAACAGTAAGTTTAATTTCCATACAGATAAGTAAGTAATTTGCAACAAAAACCACAGCTTTAATTTTTTTTTAAACGCATTACTAAGAATCTAACATCACTGTTCATGTAAATTCAAGCGACTCTTCATGTCGTCAAAGAGTCATTTGACTTGAAATGAGGAGTTATGAGCTCTTTATTTCAAATCAAATGATTCTTTGCGTAAAGTAAGCAAGTCACAAAATGTTTCCCATACAAAAGATGAGTGACGACAGAGCATGTGTGAGTTCAGATGATGTTTATTACATTGTTTTGTTTAACGTGACTTGACACAAATGTAAAGATAACCTAGTCTAAACATACTTTAATTAACACAACAAAACTACAACTAGTACAATGACATCGACAACAAGTAAATACTGCCAGTCCAGTGTTGCCAGCCTTGTTACTGGCATTGCCAGATACATCACATTACTACTCCCTCTTTAAGTTCAAAGGTTAAGTCTCTGAGGTGGTTCGATTACTCGGGATGAACGTCTACATGGTGGAGGTCGATTCATCAGCATGTCACTCAGCACAGGTGTATTAGGCTAGGCCTCAACTGGTTGAACCTTTCAGGGACTTGGAGATTTTGGAGGCACAACAGGATGTTTAGAAATTATGTTTGATGATTGGTGTTCAACATCTTTAATTTTAGTTGCGAACAGATCGCCGCAAGAGGTTAGCCATGAATAGTCTGATGGTAGATTTGGTGTTGGTGGTAACTGCAACTCATCTTCTGTGTGTAGGCCGTATTAATCTTCTTCAAGCTTATCTCTGAAATCGGGACCTGATAACCAAACTTGATCAATATGGCATTTCAGTTTGAGTCCTTGTGGTGTCTCTAGTATGAAAGTGTGAGTTCCTAGTTTAGAATGCACAACTGCTCTTTGCCACTTCTTTCCTTTTCTGTAGTCTTTCGTAATTACTGGTGTGATCTTACTGTATCTAAAATTGATTTTGGACACAATAAATCAAAACGTGTTCGGTTTTGTCTGCCCAACATTAGTTCGCATGGGAATTTTCCTGTAGTAGACTGGGACATGGCATGACACCTAGTCAAAAATCGAATAATAGATTCGTTTAAATCTAAACCAGCTGACATGTTTGCTTTGCTGCTTTTCTTTGTGGTCCCCCACAAAGTTTTCTGCAGCCCCATTGGTAGCAGGGTGATATGGTGCTGAAAAGGTGTGTCTTATTTCCTTTCTTCTGGTAAAGTCTCGAAATTCATTTGAGGCGAACTGCAGACCATTATCTGAGACAATTCTTCCAGGTAGACCAAAATGAGAAAAAATAAACCTAAGTTGAGTGATGGTAGCTTCTGCTGTTGTGCTACGCATTGGAATTACTTCCGGCCATTTGCTATGTGCGTCAACAATGAGTAGCAGATAACGATTTTCCATTGGTTCAGCAAAATCTATATGTATTCTTTGCCATGCTCTTGTAGGCCATTCCCATGGGTGGAGAGGAGACTGAGGGGGATTCTTTCTTATGGTTATACAATGGCTACATTTTATGGCTAGATCTTCGATATCTGAACCTATGTTTGGCCACCAAACATGCTGTCTGGCCTGAGACTTCATTTTTACAATGCCCAAATGACTATCGTGGAGTTCTTCAAGAGTTCTTTTTCGTAACTTGTTTGGAATGAGTACTCTCATTCCCCATAAAATACATCCGCTGTTTGATGCAAGTTCATTACGTTTATTGAAGTAAGTCTTAAGATGATCTGGGTACTTCATGTTTTCCTTCCATCCATGATGAATATTGTGAAATACACGTGAAAGAATAGGGTCATGAGAGGTTTCAATAGCAATTTGTTTAGCATTTAAAGGCAATAAATTGAATTTTTCAATATATAAAAAACGGATTTCTTCCAGATAAGTTTTGTCAAAAGTTTCTTTAATAGGACAACGTAATAACAGATCTGCCATCTTGTTTTCACAAGACTTCAAAAATTTAATATCATAATCATACGCTGAGAGGATTAGTGAGCATCTCTGCATCCTGGCTGCAATCGTACTTGGAGTTCCTTTTTGTGGATTGAATATCAAGATAAGAGGCTTATGACCTGTACGCAAAGTAAATCTTAAACCAAATAGATATTGGTGGAATTTTTGCACACCAAAAATGATAGCAAGTGCTTCCTTGTCGATTTGGGAGTAGTTCTTTTGAGAAGAGTTCAATGTCTTGGATGCAAAAGCAATCGGTTTTAGATTATCATTAGGGAGTCGGTGAGCTAGAACTGTCCCTAATCCATAACTCGATGCATCGCATATCAATTCTACTGGAATTTTGGGATCAAAATGAACCAATATATCTGCACTTTTCAACAGTTCCTTAACATTTTTTAATGCTGTCTCATGTTCTTTTAGCCACTTCCAATTTGTATTTTTCTTTAGTAGGTTATACAAACTATGTTGTGTGGTGGTAGCAAGATTTGTTATAAATCTGCCATAGAAATGAATTAATCCAAGGGAAGCTCTAAGTTGCGTGACATTACACGGTTTTGGTGTTTCCATTATAGCTTTCAATTTGTCAGGAGTTGGTTGCAAACCTTCTTTGCTGATCAAGAAACCCAAGTATTCCAAAGATTCTAACATGAATTTGCACTTTCTTTGTTTAATCGAAAACCAGCTCCATCAAGCACTTTTAAAACTTTTTCTAAATTTTCCAAGTGTTCTTGATCATTCCTCCCGGTCACGATAATGTCATCCTGCATGACTCCTACACCTTCAATACCAATTAGTTTTTCTTCAGTTCTTCTTTGGAAAATTTCTGCCACTGATGTAATTCCAAATGGAAGACGTTTCACTTTATATAGACCTTTATGTGTGCTTAGAGTAAACAATTCCTGAGATCCTTCCTCCAACATCACATGTAGATAGGCCCAGCGGACATCTAATTTCGTAAATTTTTCTCCATTAGCTAGTTTTGAAAACTATTCATCAGTTGTTGGAATTTGGTATTCTTCCACTTTGAGGTATGGGTTTACAGTAACCTTATAATCACCGCAAATGTGGTCACCATTTTTTTTGATTATAGGGATGATTGGTGTACCCCAGTCTGATTTCTCGACTTTTTCAATTCTGCTTTTTAAAGCCAGAGGAACTGGACGAGCTTTAAAAAATATGGGGTTTGTACCTTCTTAAGTTCTAACTTAATAGCTATATTTTAAAGACAGCCAACACCAGAATCAAATAGATGTGTATGTAACTTTAATATTTCATCTACAGACTAATGTGCAGATAGTTTGTGCACTTCTTTCCAATCAACTTGAAATTTTTCTAGAAATTCTCTGCCTAACAACAATGGACCATTTCTCTGAACAACATGAAAGCAATGTTCATATATTTGGCGTTGATGCATAACAGATCCAGTAAACTTACCTACAGGTTTGTTAGGTTCGCCAAGGTACGGTTTTAGTAAGATTTCAGATTTTTCCAATGAAACATTTCTCACTTGATATTCATATACATCTTCAGAAATTATGGATACAGCTGATCCAGTATCTAATTCCATACTAAAAATTTTCTGATTAATTTTAATATTAATCAATATGGGTTCAAGCTTTTTACTTTCTTTGAATGCAAAAAAGTCTACAGTATTTGTTTCAATACTCTCTTTTATCTCAATTTTGTGAGTTGGTTTTGCTTTTTTTTTTACTTTGGTTTGGTAGTTTCTTTGAGAATTTCTACATACTTTAGTATAATGCCCTTTACGACCACATGCCTTGCACTTAGAATTCAATGCAAAACATTTCTGGGATGGGTGATTTGTTTTACAACATCGAAAACATGCTTTGGTTACAAGACAATGCATTTTAGTTTTAGGCTTACTACTGACAATTTTATTTAAGGGCATAGCTGAAAAATTTCCTCTTAATTCACTTGCATCTCTAAATGCAGCTTCCATTGACAAAGCTAAACTTTCGGCCTTCTGGACTGTTAGGTCAGGTTCACCCAACAATTTTTTTAAAAGATTTTCACATTTAATGCCACTTACCAGCCTATCCTTTAGTCTGTTTTCCAAATCTATTTGAAAATTGCAGTTGATGGACAAAAGTTTTAATTCCGTAATATATTCAGAAATCACTTCACCTTCTTGATGCATGTCTTGATTAAATCTATGCCGTTCAGCAGTTATATTGGGTATGGGCTTAAAATGACTTTTTAACACCATAGCTAAGTTATCATACTTCATTTCAATTGGTTTGCTAGGAGTGACTAAATTTCTCAACACATTATAGGTTTCTCTACCTATTGCAGTTAATAATATCGCTACTTTCTTTTTGTCATCAGTTATGGCATTAACTTCGAAATAAATTTCGAATCGTTCTTGATAAGAACTAAAAGGCATGAGTTTTGAGTTAAAATCTAGTTTTGAGTATTGATGAAATGCAGCAGAACAAAAACCGCAACTGCAAGATTTCTTCCCAATGTGAATAAGGCTGTGGCGAATTAAATTTCTCCTGAGTGAAAACTCTCTTCCACAAATATGAATACATGAAAGGATAACTGCACACACGTGTTTAAAGATGAACTGATAAATAAACGTTACCAGTTGTAATATATAGGTATGTGTAACATCTCAAAAGACCATGTTCGTCAATACACTCCAAACAACCTCCAAGCATTTAAAAATTCGCCGGTACATTGCCGACGTTCATCACACCATCTGAAAAGCACAAGATTATAAACTGACAGTACTATTTCTCATAGAAAATACTTGTACATTTCATCACTTTTCAAATGAATTTAAGAACATGAATTTGATTTTGAAATAATAATGTTGTTATACATAGTAATTCAGAATAAAAGTTACCATAATTACCCTTTTTAAACATTTCTTGTTGAAAAAACTCTAGAGAAAAAAAGTTTTCAAATTATGCATGGATGATGAATATGTTATTTGTTTTACAAGAGAACATTTACCAAGGAAACAGGATGTCTTCAATGCCGTCCTCATTTTCCGTTAATTCTATACAAAAACAAGAAGCCGGGCTGACTCCCATTACTCTACACTAAAACTAGTGGAAGCCAGTTTATGTAAACTGGTTGTTAACACATTACTGAAAGTAAGAACCGGTTTCTAACTCTAACTCTGTTTTACTGTATGCTAAAGAGACTGGTTGGGCTTCCAGTGAAGTGGTTAGAACGTTAGCTATTTCTTAAAACCCATGTGTGATGTCTGACCCAATTTTCTTATGGTATCTTATGAATCTGAATCCATGTGTATTGTGATTTACCCCTTAAATTGGCAAAAACGCAAAACTGGTACAGCTGTTTATCATGCAATTTCTTAGAAAATAGTAAAATATTGTAAGAATGATTAGTGTCCTTATTAACATCCTTGACCTAGGGAAGGACTGGGCGGCTGGCCTCAGAGCCGGTGTGCCTCCCCATGGGCGATGGCTGGAAAGTTTTTTAGTAGCCTATGGACTAACGGACTCGTGCCCCCTGAAAATCCATGGCATGCACACTTTGAACAGACCGCCCCTAACCTGACCATACTATCTTCTTCAACCAAGTTTCATTCTTCTAAACACGGGTATCAATTTAAACACACATAAACATCATCCATATCTAAACTCTTATTATCTAAATTACTAAAAGGTAAATGCTAAGAAAACACAAATTCTTCTCTGGTAAATAAACATACAACCTTTGATATAACATATTTATTCCATACGATGCAATTATTCGATAATAAATATGTGTTAACAATAATGGAACAGGGCCAAAAGAACAGCTGTTTCTTACAGGATATGTTGTGGTAAGATACAATAATCAAAGAAGCGGGAAGTTATGACGAGAATGTCGGTGGTAGTCTAATGACACCTTATGTCGGAATGCCGCAGGGCACAAATTACAAACGTATGGTTTTTCACCTGTGTGGATGCGCCTATGACGACTTAAAGCGCTTCTATCTGAAAAGCTACGTTGGCAGTAAGGACATTGGAATGGGCGTTCACCCGTATGGGTACGAATATGCTTAGATAAGTCACTTTTGTGCATCGTTGAGTAATTGCAATGTTGGCATTTGAATTGACGAAGGAGTGCATTGTGTTGCCCCCAATTGTCCTGTGTTTGGCAAGTCCAATCTCCGAGAATATCAAAAGCAACCACATCTGGAAAAAGAAAGAAAGGAAAAATCTAAATATATTCGTAAGGAGACCAATGATCTTAAAATTCATTACATGATTTGTGATCCTGATTTTTGCTAACTAAACAAGCTTTCTGTAGAGGATATAATGCTCAATATAGAATCTTTTAATTAGTTTCCAGACGAGATGAGTTCAAAGCACAGCCTCTATGCTCATCATGATTGTTCTATCACCCAAGATGAAACTGATAGCATCTCTCACATTATGCGGTTGGGATGGGCATAAAATTCAGATTGTGTGGGGTTCTCACATCCAAGAAACTAATAATCTGCTAAAATTTTTGCTAACACAAGTTATAGAGCAATCATTAATGACATTCAAGGAACAGAGAAAAACAAGTTAATGAGAAAGTGTGTAATTAAATTATGCATCTGCCGAAACCACAAAATATGTTTGTTAAATTGTTATTAATTGGAACACTGTGACCCAGAGAGCTTTCTGTAATAGACAGAATTATTTATTACTATTATTAATAGCAGATTAGAAAATGATTACAAAGTCAATTGTTCTTCATCTATCTGCTACTTATTAAAATACTTGCTCAAACGAAATTTTAATTACCGAAATCAGAGTCAATTCCACTTAGTTTTGACAATTGACAGTCTACTGCAAATCAGGTTACAATGTCTGGTCTTAACTTCAATCCATACTTTCCATAAAATTGAACTTTGTAAAATAGAAAAAAAAATGAAGACAATAGGAAACAGCTTACAAACAGATTACGAAAATACTGTTAAGTAGAAGTGGCAAACACCATTACATGGGATACATTTATATTTTATAGACAAGTAATACGAAAATATGACATTTACTTAACATGTATCACAATATATTATCGCATTTTGGGTGATTAATAAACTCTTGACTGATTTGCTCCACATTCCTCATTGTGGTGTCCCTTTCGTTTTATCTTATTATTTAGATATCTTGATTAAAAACTGTTTCCAAACCTTCTCTGATCCCTTTCCTAATCATTTCCATCAACTCTTAGCATTTACTTAATAAGAGTAACACCTTCATATTTTTTTTATTTTTTTAGCTATGCACTGCCAAAACCTTAATAACCTGTTTTTCAAATCGTAAAAGTATTACAACCAGTTCACTAAAAGTTCTATTGGTATGGGATATAACAAAAATGTTAGCAACCACGTTCTTATTTTTGAAAATATTTTAACAACCAGTTCCAGTTTACCAATGCTGTGTCATCCATGTACTTTATAATTTGTAGGTTTATTGAATCATTTTGTATGGGGTACCTTAGATTTTATACGTAGGACACGTTCAAATTTTGAATTTCAATTTCTGTAATCATATAGCATGAATCCCACTTGACCATGCTCATCAATACAAATAAGGCAGTTCCTTTTCATGTAACAGTGTGAAAAGTAAGTAAGGATGCCAATGCATATCTCTATATGGGGAAAATAGAGAGGTGGTATTTAAGTCGCAAATTAAGACTTCTATGTTCATTTTGAGAGCACAAAAGAGTGCAGACAGAGCAGTATCAACAAGAACAAAATCTTCCAATGGGAAATTGCACTTTCGAACATTCATACACAGCATTTATGCATATCTATACAATGCATATTTGTTCGTTTGTATTTTTACAGCATAAAGACAGTAAGGGCAGGGGGGGAGCAGGTTTAGAAGTAAAAAATAGCTATTTTGGTGATTAAAATTATTAAAAAGGAGACAAAAAGAGGCTAGAACTTAAAAAAGAGACTGATTATTTTGACATGGACTTGCCCGAAAACATTTTTCTTTTTCTAATTTAATTACCCAACCAAAAGGCTGGTTCAGAACAAAATGTTAATTTATTAGATCTAGCAAAGTTAATTTCAAAATTCTTCCAGATACAATAAAAACCGTTATTTCGTTTTGAACATAGATGGGGCATGGCCAACATTTTCTTTATTTCAATACAAAATAAGATTTACAGAAAACAATAAAATTACAAATACATACATACAAAATCTAGGATTTCAACTGGTTTTAGGACTCAACAAGGACAGTCCCAAAAAACAAAATAATAAAATAAATACGTTAAACATTAAAACATAGATATCTATTAAAGAAAATGAGAGCAAATCCTTTTAAATATTAAAAAAGTCCACATGTTCATTTAAAAATTTTTTGAAGGAATCAAAATTCTTGATTTTACAGAGTGTTTTTGTTCCTCTTCCTTCCTTTGCTTCTCTTTTTCTATATTCAACTGCTCTTCTTTTTCTTTCAGTCGCCTTTGCTCCCCCAGGTATACTTGGTAATGATTATGGGGAGTATGTGCCAAAGATATCGATTTCTTGATAATTGGTAAAAAAAAAGTTTATTTTTATATTGCTTCATTCCATCTTTGATGACCAGAATTGAATTCAATGTTCTGAGAGACATTTGTGGACTAACATCAAGAATTAACTTGGAAATTGAAAATTGTTTTTCAATATCAGTATTTTCATGTGAAAGGCATAGCGCTGCTTTCACCACCTTGGAAATAATAGGATACTTGGGAAATCCATCAGTGGTTTTTAGAGCAAAAAAGTGGCGCCAATACTTCTTGATTTCAATTGCACCTGGTCCTTCACTTTCCACTTAGACATTTCCGCTCACCTAGAAAACTATCTTCAGCAATATCCAAGGGAAGTGCTCTTGCAACTAAACTATCACAATCTGTCGACAGCTTCCCCTTGTTTTTTTTCCAACTTCTGTAAACATGCAAGAGCTTTTTTAAGCTTCAATGAAGGTATGAGAGCTTTCTTGATAAGGTGCATACAACCAGCAATATAATGTGATTGGACACACATCTGAAAAGTCAATTTACTTTTTTGACCTAGTAAAGAAACTTCTTTCTCAGCTTCTCCAGACATATTAATAGATGACAGTTCTGCCAATTTTTCTGCTGAAGTAAGTT
>QLNU02015359.1:44601458-44673697 GCA_006491805.2 Dysdera silvatica | reverse complement strand
CAAAGCTTTATGCGCTGCAAAAAGGAGAATCAACTGTTATCATAAAAGAAGATATTTTGCAATTTTTTGGTCTATTTCTTCTAAATGGATACCATTCCATCCCTACTGATGACATGTACTGGAGTACTGCAGAAGATCTATTTGTTCCTGTTGTTCCAACTATCATGCCCCAAAATCACTTTAGAAAGATTAAGAAATTTTTCCATTTGATGGATAATAGTTGGTTAAGAAAAGAAGACAACCTGGGAAAAGTAGAACCTATTTATGACGAGTTATCTAAAAACCTGCAGCAATTTGGAATCCGACATGAAAAATTAAGCATCGATGAATCAATGGTACCTTACTATGGACCTGCAAAATGTTTATTAGAGGAAAAACTATTAGATTTGGATTTAAGATATGGATGCTGTGTTCATCAAACGGATATCCATATTCTATGGAAATTTACGCCAGGAAAAAAGAAGCCTCACCAGTTGTGCAATTGGGATTTATTTATATACTTAATTACAAAGTACATGTGAATGTGCAAGGCCGTCAATTTCTTCAGACTATGGACACCGCTACTATTCCATAGCATGTGCATTTTTAAAAACTAAAAGGAATCTGCAAACACAACGAAATCTTTATTACATATACTAATATCCATTACAAGCAAAAACAAAAAATACACTGAACATTAGGCAAAAGGAAAACATTTGTGACATTATTGGTTGATTGGCTTCAGTGTCAGTTGGTTCAAACCGTTGCACAATTTGTCGCTAGCTAGATTTATTGTTGATGATGACCGTTACTGGTATCAACGCCCTGAGGTTGTGAATGATGCAATAAAGAAGTATGGACTGTATACATTTTTGATAACTCTTTAATTAGAAAAATAAACTATTTGAAGTACTAGTGGTTCATACATATGGCAAAGAACCCTTAAATGCTATGACAAGCAACCAAGAAAAGAAAGATAGTGAAAAAGGCAAACGTGAAAACTTAAATAATATAAAAGAACATGCGCATTGTTTGTTGTAGTTTCCCAGCATTTGATAACAATGCCGTTGCCACCACGATTTAACATGTAACAATGCAATAATCAAAAATACAATTTTTCAATTCTATTGTGATGAAGATCAATTGTCAATGCCAACTTTCCCTTGGCCTTAACAATTTTATAAAAATAGCCAAAGTTAAAGTTTCTTCAATATATATATATATGCCACACATTATTCTCTTACATTATATATTTATACACAGCATTAAATATACAAATTTTAAGACAAACACTCTCTCTCTCTCTGATAAGTTTTAATCAATTGGTATTCTCAAAAAAGCATTAGTATTATGTTAGTTTACATTTAACCTCTTCGATATGATAACGAACACCTGCTACTAAAGTGTGGCATTCTGATGAGAGACAGGTATCTGTCATCCATATATTGCTCGGAACTTGCTACAAGTTTTACTAAGCGATAGCCATGTGGATAGGGTTAGTATAGATTTTAGTATTTCTTAGTTTATTTCTTCTAAAGTAAGCAAACTACTTGCAAAAGTATATTCCATTGCATAGTAAGGACACTCAATTATGTAAATATAAATAACTCAGTAGGCTAATTTAAAAACGTATATCGTAAGTCCTTCCTCTTCCTGCTAATGAATATTGAATGCCTCAAGAACATATTGGGTATTTTGTGTTAATATTAGTTAATAGCACAATTGTACCTCATTAAAATGAATAGTTATAAAGACAAAAAATTTGTATTAAAAGTACTTTGTGTTATCCATAATGGTTGGGACCATGTTATGAAGTTATACATTTCAGCAGGGATTCAGGAAACAGTTTGCGTTAAAAATAATTCACATTAATGAGGTTCGAATGTAATTAAAATTAAAGGAAAAAGAGCATTACTGCTGAAAACATGAAAGTTAATAAGAAATAAACTATTTAAATTAAAGTTTATGAACAATTGTTTTAAAAATAGCCCACTGTGAATAATAGACATATTTAAATTAATAAATAATGTACACATAAATAAAGAAATTTAAAAATTAAACGACTCATCAAAATGTAAAACTCCATGAAATGCTTTTTAAATAGTAATTTTCTTCCAATATTTCACATTCTACATTGGTGACATTATTAGAAGTCAACACGTGTGATCAACCAGTAGTAAAACAGCCAATTATTAGATAGAACAAGATTTTATTTATTACTATTACATTTACTAGTTTCATAAAATGAAACACAGTTGAAATAATACTTTAAGTACATAAAATAAACTAACCAATATACATGTAAATGTAAGGTATTTATAAGATAGGGAACCATTATATAGTGAAATCTGCCAACAATTAGGGCCAGATTATGGCAAGTGTCTGCGGGGACCCAAAAAATTTTATTTGACAATTTTATTTAATGTGATAAAATAGTAAATTAATACAAAAAAAAATCAATTTTCTTCAGATTTACAATATGCAGGGTTCATAGTCACAACTTACAAAAATATAGGACGTGTCAGTAGTACCTAAAACAAAACACAGGACAGGGTAAATTTTTAAATCTTCTGATTTTTCTTGTGAAAAACGTCTTTTGCGAGACGGGTTTAAAACCCAACTACCCATCCCCATATATAACAGAATGTCAGATAAACTTCCTTAAAATGATTTATTGTTCTATACTGGCTACTTCATAGCCCTCTTTATCTGTGAGAATAATGTAGTTTCTGCATGCTTCAATTCGTCTGTATTTGTTATGAGTTGTTTACGCCCCGACTCTAGCAAGGCCTGTGCAGCTGACATTTTTTTCATATCCGTTCTTTTAGTACCTTTTGAAAGTCTTTCATTAGCTTCCCGAATCAGTGAATGACTTGTTTTGATTAATTCCTGTAGCCTTTTAATTTTTTTCTCAAGTATTTCAACTTTCGAAGGATAATTTCTTTTCATTTTTTTTATCTGAAGGTTTCTTCTTACGCTCTTCCAAATAGTTTCTGTACTTACTATGTGCTTCTTGGAAATACTTCAGGCACAGCAGGCTAATAGGTATGTCATAAATGTCATTCCTTACTTTTACTGCAGCCTGCACAGTTCGAAGACCATTCACTTATAATTCATTTAACAGTGGACGATTTGAGTTAAGAAAGAGTCTGTTAAGCGAAACCCTTCTCTCCTTCCCATGGGAAAGTGCCAGTGCCGCTTTGACTAAACGAGAAAGTAGAAGGTATTTCTCCCCAAGATTCTTCTTCTTCAGGACATCAGACCAATAAACATCTATTCTTGTTACAGGGGTGGAACTTTCGTTTGCAGGTTCCTCATCATCTTGAATCTCTAATTCTTCAAACAGATCATCTACATTATCAATTTTATTTTCCCTTGTTTCAGTTGTCAGGGCATATACATTTACTTGTTCAATCATATATAATTTCCACTCATCAGAAAGCTTATGTATATTATTCCCCTGGAAAACAAGTGGCATTTCTTTAGCCACTCTTGATATGTTCTTCAAAGACATTGGTTTCATCTTAAATAATGGATGAAGGCACTGGATATTTTACAGTAACTTGTTGCTCAAAGGAACTTTAGCAAGTAAATATTCAGTAATTATCATAATATATATACAGATTATCGTATATATACAGACAAGGTTGAACATAATGTGAAAAAAAACCCTCTATATCGTTTAGAGCAAGACGGCATTATCATTATACACAGATTGCACTGTATATCCATAAAAAGGCATAAATTAGTGAAATTGCTCTATTGGCGATGTAATGGTGTAATTTCATTGAAAATATCTTTTTTTTTGGGGAACATTACATATATAAGGATGTAAGATATTATTATCCTTCTCAGGGATAACACAATTGCCAAATAATGGTCAACACACAAAGCCACCGGGACGAGTTTTTGTGAACAAATACATGCACCGAGTTCTCTCACATACTGAAAGAAAAAAAATCTTGATTTGCTTTCTTGACTTCTCTCTACAGATTCAATTCAACTTTCAATGTGAGGAAAATGACCACGTTCATAGAAATTTCACCATTAGATACAAAAGTTATGAATGTTTTCACTAACTTTTACAGATTTGACCAAAAAATTTAATTTTCCCAATTTTTAGGGACATTTTCAAATTCCCGGAAAATTACAGCTTTTCCATGTGCATGGAAACCCTGTGTGCAAACACTTTGATCTTTACATCAGCATATTACCCATTTAATACATGCAGATATTTGGAACATTACATCCGTCATTATGTTTAGTCATAAATCACATGGCATTGACAGAATGGCATGTCATAATGTGGTCATCTAGTAAGTTTTTGTGATCAAACATCACAGGACAAAAGGTACAATGGTAAAATTCAGTTCCAGCATGAACAAGCTTATGACGAGTTCGAGAACTCATGTCAGCAAAGCAACGTCCACAGATGTCACACTTGTAAGGGTGTTCACCTGTATGTGTACGGATATGGCATGTTATATTCGGTTTGTTATTACTGGCATAAGGGCATTCCCGGCAACGATATCGATACCCAATCTAATTTTCACACACTAAATAACTCCATTTCCTGCTTTTTCTGTTTACACCTAGAAACAAAAACAATCATTTCTGAGTAAAATTCTAAAAGATACATTAGGCATACAATTAACATTATAGATGCAATCTTAAAACTAAAAGTTTGATATGTTTGCCATTTTAAAGTTCCACATTCTAACATCATTCATAAAATGGGAAGGGGCATAGGCATCTTCAAATCATAATGTACATTTGAAACTGTTCATATTCTGACAAAAACCAAATTCGAGACTGCTTTTAATATGGATGGGTCACTGCAATGATCTATGAGACCGAAGTTTCAAAATGAAAAGCTCTGATGACAAGTAGATTAAGCAAGGATACGCTAGCAATACCACACTCCAAAATACTATACATAAAACAACTCAAAATTTTTGCAAGAAAGCTTTAAAATTTGTTAAAAAATACATTGCTTTGAAAATTTCCAACAACAGTTACCTACTGTTTAGAATGACAAATTAAGGCAACACCATTACCTAATTTTAATGAACATTGTATCAGAGAGGGAAGAAGTTTTTTTTTTTAATTTAATATTATGTTTACTATTGCATACACAGTACGATCTGTCTATAAAGGTACAGTATAATATTTTCTGTGGCACTAACAGATATGGAGTGTATCAGGTCCGCCCTTGTCTATAAGGGGGTTGTCCAACTTTTCTGGGCTGTGGGCCACTTACATATTTTTAACGGATCTTGCGTGCCAGCGATTTTACCAAGTTTTGTACAGAAAAAAAAACCTCTCATCAGAAGTTCTTCCTATTATTTATTTGTTCACTTTGGATATTTAAAGGGATCACCCATGAGGTTTTTCATGATTTCTGAAAAAAAAAGTCAGTTTTTAAATTTTTTTTTTCATTCTAAACAGTTGTCAGCGGGCCAGATTAACACTATTGTCAGACCAGATTGTGGGCCGTATATTGGGCAACCCTGGTCTATAACGAAAACTTCTCATAGTTCTTGCAACATTTTTGTAGACAGATTTCATTTTATAATATTATACGTATATTTCAGGAACTACTAAAAATGTCAAAACTCAGTCAGGGAACTGAGCGAGAAGCTTTTTCAGATTTTTAGATAAAATATATGGTCAGAAATTCTTTCTTTTGTTTATTATCTTTTCTCATGGCTTTTATATTCTAAGGTTTCTTTTGATCAGCTGAGACTAAGCCAATAACTTACAACAATCAGCTACTTCTCCTCAAGAAACAAATATTAAAATGGTTAAGAAATTCTGAATTTTAAAAGACTCAACCAAAATGAAAACAATAAGTGCAAGACAAAGGTGGTAAGAGGCATAGATGTAGGTTTAAAAAAAAATAGATTAAGAGCATAATAATCAGCCACGTTAAAAGAAAAGAAAAATTTTGCTTGTAATAGATATAGGTTATAAAAACTGATTTAACACAATATCTTTGAGGCTGTTATAATGTAGTCTTTTTTATTTTTTCCTTTTCTTCTTTGCGCAATATGCACAAACTATGATTCTTCCTTAAATAGTTCGAACTCCACACATTTTCAACTACAAAATCTCAAACATAAAATAATTTGGATGTATTTTTACTTTCAGGAGGCAGCTTTCTATCTCTGGCTCCATCTGCATTCACTTGCATCTGAATTTCACGGATGCCGAATATCTTAAAATGTAAAAAACACCTTACAGTTAACCATTTGTGTTTTTATAGCATCAGAACAGTGAAGGTCATGTGCATCAGAACCTCCAGTTTTCCAAAGAATCAGCTGCTAAGAGGACAAAATCCCAGATCACAATGGGCATAAAAATGGCAGGCGCTCTACAATACTCTACCATAAGTTGAATTCGAAGATTAATGCTATAACAGATGAATATGTCACTACTCTGAAACCATAAGGCTGTGGTCCTACAGCAGTGGTCCCCAATTAGTTTTCATCACGGGATACTCTGGATCTGTTTTTCAGCCGGCATGCTATAAGGTATGAAAATGAAATTATCTTACATGCTATATAAAAAATGGGGGCTGGGGCTTACCTCCCCCCTACAAATTTTCTGATTCAATGAAATAGCATTGAGGTAAGAGCTTTAGCCCCTTCTAAACAAAAATACCCCCTACAAGATAATAAGCCCCTTCCCTGAAAAAAACTTTACTTTTTAATCTTTTGTAGCCGCGCCGGTCTTTACTATTCGCGGGCCACTTATTAAGAATTATTGTCCTATAGTTTTTTTAGGAAGCCACCTTTCTTAAGATGTAGAGCAAAGCACAGACTAAAGTGAAATAAACAGTTACTCAATTATATGGGTTTTTTTTTTCAGAGTTGGCCAGTTTAGCCAACCTATAGTGAACATTTACATTACATGCATTTCCCCATGCTTACCTAATTTAGTCGTCATTATTCATTCTGTTTCAAATAGATCATAAAAAGAGGAGAAGGAAACAAATTCTCAATCCAAGTCGATAATATGAAATGTAATTTATTATATTGCTTTTCAATAACATTTGCTCAACTGGGTTATAACATAATTCATGGCATTATTTTATTAATCAAATACGCACCACAAACTGAAAAAAATAGAATACATTTACATTTGCTTGTTAATGCGAATATACAGGATACGACACAAATATAAAAAATCTATTAAATTTAATATGGCAGACGTGAAATACAAAATCACTGCTGTAATAAAACAATTTGGCCCAATTTTACAAAAATATTGTAACAGTAATTTCAGTGTTTACTGATAATATAAAGGTGTGCAGCACAGAATGTTACCATTTATGCCATTTCTAATAAAAGCATTGAAGTAGAGACCCATAAGGCGGGGAGGGGACTCAATTATTCAGTGGACAGAACATCAGGATATGAACCTGGTCACTGGATTCAGTACAGTTTAAGGGAAGTGTTTTGAAGGGTAGCACAAGGGGCTATCTCTCTCGAAGAGTAAAAAATTTACACTCATTACCATTTACTTAAACACTACAACAAGTTCTGCATGCTCCCCCCCGCCCAAAAAATTCCAGATATGGCATTGATCCAGCCTGCGAGAAATAGCAATTTTCCCCCCTTTTCTGGCTGTCAAGTCTCAAGTTCACAGAAAGGCGGTTTCTGTTAAATTTCTCATTCGATCTACCTTTTGGTGAAACAATCTTACTCAGCAGTCCAATTTTATAAAAACAACCAATTAAAAACATTTTCCACATTGCGGTAATTTTTTGTTTAAATTACATTTTTTTTAAAAGTCACAATAGCTGAGGCTAGATTCAGACTTGCAACATTTGGGTTACCAGTCTAATTTTATGGCTATGCAGCTAGTAACACTAGAAATGGGGAGCATCAAGTCCCCCATTGGGTATCAAAACACACTATTTCCTCTAGTACCCAATCACATGATCTTCTTTAAAGCTACTTGAGCCCCTCCCCCATAATTATTAAATTACTACGCCACAGCATGCAGCTACTGAGGACAGCCAAACATGACCTTCACTTTATGCTAGGTGAGGACACAAACTTTCATTTGGGGGGGGGGACAAAGACAAATTTACCATAGTCTTGGAATAACACCCTTCATTTATCATGAAAGTTGGAATTTTTACAGTGAAAAAATATATCTTTTTGGGGAGGGTGTTTATGACCCCTCTGCCCTTCCACCTGTGTCCACCCTTGCTTCATACTCTATTTTTTTGTGATAGAATTCTTCTTAAGGAGGAGAAGAATTTTTTCTCTCAACCTCCTCCTTAAACAGAAAGATTGAGAGAAAGAAGAAAATATGAAAAAGTCATTGCTCATATAGCGCACAGATACAATTTTAGACTAGTTTCAAACCACCGCATGAGTTTGATAATGTACATTAATTGGTTAAAGCAATTCACTTTGAATAATAATGTCTATATTTCAAGGACTTTATGCATACACAATTACAAAACAATCGTCAAATTAAATAATTATAGAATTGATGATTACGTAGAAATTCAACATATAAAATATAACCTTATGAGAAAAAATGAACCATAAAACCAGTAAATTTATCAGTTAGATATATTCTACCAATAAATTCTTAATTTTGTTTTAACACCCCGGGTAAAATACAATAGAACTCATATATAACAAGGATCTCGGGATCAATGAAAATACTCTCTATAACCAGTCACTCGCTAAATCTATTTTAAAAATTAAAATTTGAAATTTTGAAAATAAAGATTTCATAGGACACATATTGCGCCTTAGCGACGAAAGTATTACAACTCAAAATTAGGTAAAAATGAGTTAATGTTACAACTCTATATTGTTTGGAGCAAGACAAAATTATCATTATACACAGATTGTACTATATATCTATAAAGAGGCATGAAATTGTGTAATTGCTCTGTTGGCAACGTAATGATGCAATTTCAGTAAAAACATTTTTTTTTTTTTGAAACATCGCATATGTAAGGTTGTAAGTTATTATTACCCTTCTCATGGATAACACAATTGACAAATAATGGTCAACGCACAAAGCCACCATGACAAGTTTTTGTGATCAAAATTATTAACTATTAACGATTATATATATGAGGAGTAGTCAAGCAGTAAGTTACACTGGTCTCCCTAAAAACGGCAACACTGCGAAATAAGAGTTGAGGTTATGAAGAAAAGAGTTGAGGTTCATGACTACTTACGTTGTCATTTTTGTTAAAGTACTGGCAAGAGTTACTGCACAGCATGCAAACAAAATGGCACGTCAGCTGGAAACTTACTCCAACACTGAAATACACGGAACAGTGCATTTTTTGTGTGTGTGCAAAACATCACATATGTAAAGAAATTCACTGCCAAATATTGGCGATACATGAGCCACATTTAATATCGTGTTCAACCATAGTGAAATGGTACTAGCAGTTTGAAGATAGTTGTACAAACTTAACCAATACAGGAACGCACGGAAGACCAATAATGACAAGCACAACAGGCGTGATGCAGTATGTGAACAATATGATTGTCCACAATGGGAAATTGTCTTCATACTGAGTTCAAAGCCTGTAAGAACAAAATTCAAAGCTGCCTCATCAATGAGTAAGATCATAAGGTACAGTTTTCTTCCACTGCGGAGGAGTTGTGTACACCAAGTTTACATGGAAGGGCGCAATCATCGATACTGCAAAACTGTAAGGACTTTGTGCACAGCTGTGAAAAACAACAAGCATGAAAAATTAAGCAAAGTCATTGTTCTCTTGCATTGTTACAGCTCACACTACACACACAATGCAGACTTTGTTTCATAGGTTTAGATGAAAGGTCTAGAGGCATCCACGCCACAGTCCTGATTCGTTGCCTTGCGATTTTCACGTGTCTGGCAAACTGAAAGAACATCTTGGTGGATGCCAATTTGTCAATGACGACCAGGTTAAGACAGCTGTTCTATGCTGACTCCATAACCAGAAAGCAGATTTCTATTATCAGGGCACCGAACAATTAGTGTGACATCCCTAGAAATGTTTACAGCGACTTGTTGATTATACAGAGAAATAGTGTGATGTATGTGTGTGCTATATTCTATTGTAGTGCTTGTTTCAATAAAGTGCTCCAGACTTACAATGTTCGAGTGTAACTTATTTTTTGAACATTCCTTGTATATACATACAGTTGGGCCTCCAGATATATGTAAAGCATTCAGATACATGAAATATAGCTTAACTTCGATTTAATGATTTTCACTGGACAAGTGA
The DNA here is from genome assembly GCA_006491805.2 of Dysdera silvatica. Classification (NCBI taxonomy): domain Eukaryota; kingdom Metazoa; phylum Arthropoda; class Arachnida; order Araneae; family Dysderidae; genus Dysdera; species Dysdera silvatica. The sequence continues at coordinate 44,663,457 of QLNU02015359.1, read as the reverse complement.
AAATAATCATTAAATCAGAGAAGCACATTTGTCGGATCCAATAACGTACCCACAATGAGGGGAAGGGAGTGATGTGTCCCCTTCCCTTCCTTGGGTTGAAAATTTACATGTAAAATGCATTAAAAGTAGTAACTATTACATTAAAAACAAATATTTACTACATTTTGGTTCTTTCCCCAGCAAAAACCATGGGTGCACTACAGATCAAAACTGAAATAAGAAATTATCGAAAAGGAGAACAATAAAAATGCTTACCAGCATTCTGAAGAATACATGTTAATTTTAATAAACATAAAACACAAGTATGTACGCAATTACTAATCCAAAAAAGAAATCTTTGATTTGACGTTTGTTTTGATTTTTCTTGGGAGTTGGCATTTAACATTGCCTTTTCGATTTTTTCAAATGCATCGACAAGATCATTGTTGACGTCAAAACGCAGTAAATACTTCTTTACACACTGTAAATCAGCATTAACTTCAATTAAATTCACTCAATTGAAATTGGTTTTCTGATGACATTTGATTTTCTAATTGAAACACCATTGATGTCCAAATGCAGTAAATACTTCTTTACACACTGTAAATCAGCATTCGCTTCAAGTGAGTAAACTTAATTGAAGTTGATTTTCTGATGACAACTGATTTTCTAACTGAAATTCTACTTGCAGCTGTAGACTAATGAAGAAAAGTCATCGTCAAATTGAGGAAATAAATATTAAATCAAGGAAAATATAATACTGGACGCAATGTGCAACTGAATCCGGACCAATAAAAGTGATCGTCAAATAAAGGGTATCGTTAAATTGAAGTTAGATTGCACTTGGTGAATTTCTATTGCTATAGAAAAATTTCTACATATTGAGACAAATTGTAATTTTCCCCTGTAATAATGATAATGCATTTCACGAGTGTAATAAACATTTATACCTCTGTGATGAATCCTTAACTAAATATCTTATGCAAGATATTAAAAAGTGTTTTACACAAACACAATTGCACACAAATGCTATATAAATATGATGGCTTTCAAAGTATGGTCAACACGTTTTCTCGCTAATTCTTGTTTGTATCTACACAGAGTTATCACTCACATTAGAGAAAAGAATTTCTTGACCAATTGCAAATGAAACTTTTAATTGAAATTCGGTTGTGGGAAAACGGCTTTGCATTCATGGGAAATTTAGGTATTCAAGACAGAAGCTGGGAAGGGTTCCCACTGGGGTGGGGGCACTTTTACAGGTTTGACCAAAAAATCAATTTTTTTCCTATTAGGGATTGTTTCAAATTACCTAACAACTCCATATTTTTAACCAAGCAATACCAGTGGAGTTCACTCCCGATGAAAGATAGCAACATTTCTCTGAAACAAAGCCACATGCTTTCTCCAATGTAAAAAAAAAACTACATTATGCAACGTTTTTGTATTTAATGCATTTTATATAATGAATACATCAATTTCACTCTTCTTCTTAATGTTGTAACTCATTCGCTTTGTCGAGTTAACACGCTTGAGCCACACCCACTGACATTTTGCACTTCCATAGTTAGGCTCATTTCACCTGTTATAGACATGTGTCTGCACATGGTAGCTGTGCTAACACTTTGACTTGTTTCTATACAAGACCTTTTTCAGAAAACTACAAGCATAAAAACACAAAGAAAATTGTATGCAAAAATGAAGTTATCAGTACAGAATTGTAAACGTTTATGTACAACCAAACTTTGACAAAACTGTTCTCATTTTATATTAAATACATGCACAGGTTTCCCTCACACACTGAAGGAAAAAAAATTCTTGTTTTTTTGACTTCTCTCTGCAGATTCAATTCAATTTCATTGTGAGGAAAATGACCATGTTCATAGAAATATCACCATTAGATACAGAAGTTATGAATGTTTTCCCTAACTTTTACATATTTGACCAAAAAATTAAATTTTCCCAATTTTTAAGGGCATAAACATTACATCCATCATTATGTTCAGTCATAAATCACATGGCATTGATAGAATGGCATGTCATAATGTGGTCATCTAGTAAGTTTTTGTGATCAAACATCACAGGACAAAAGGTACAATGGTAAAATTCAGTTCCAGCATGAACAAGCTTATGACGAGTTCGAGAACTCATGTCAGCAAAGCAACGTCCACAGATGTCACACTTGTAAGGGCGTTCACCTGTATGTGTACGGATGTGGCGTGTTATATTCGGTTTGTTATTACTGGCATAAGGGCATTCCCGGCAACGATATCGATACCCAATCTGATTTTCACGCACTAGATAATTCCATTTCCTGCTTTTTCTGTTTACACCTAGAAACAAAAACAATCATTTCTGAGTAAAATTCTAAAAGATATATTAGACATACAATTGACATTATAAATGCAATGCTAAAACTAAAAGTTTGATATGTTTGCCATTTTAGAGTTCCACATTCTAACATCGTTCATAAAATGGGAAGGGGAATAGGCATCTTCAAATCATGACGTACATTTGAAACAGTTCATATCCTGACAGGAAAAAAAAAATCGAGACTGCTTTCGATATGGATGGGTCACTGCAATGGCTTATAAGTCCAAAGTTTCAAAATGAAAGGCTCTGATGACAAGTATATTAAGCAAGGATACGCTAGCAGTACAACACTCCAAAATACTATACATAAAACATCTCAAAATTTTTGCAAGAAAGCTTTAAAATTTGTTAAAAAAATAAATCGCTTTGAAAATTTCCTACAAAAGTTACATACTATTTAGAATGACAAATAAAGGCAACACCATTACCTAATTTTAATAAATATTAAGAGGATTGAAGAGAGGGAGGGAGGTTTTTTTAAAATTTAATATTATGTTTACTATTGCATATACAGTATGATCTGTCTATAAAGGTACTATGTATAATATTTTCTGTGGCACTAACAGATATAGAGTGTATCAGGTCCGCCCTTGTCTATAAAGGAGTTGTCCAACTTTTCTGGGCTGTAGGCAACTTACATATTTTTCACGGATCTTGCGTGCCAGCAGTTTCAACAAGTTTTGTAAAGAAAAAAAAAAGCCTCTAATCAGAGTTTCTTCCGATTATTTTTTTTTGTTCACTTGTGATATGAAAAGGGGTCACCTATGCAGTTTTTCTCAATTTCTGAAAAAAAAAAGTCAGATTTTATAAATTTTTTTTCATTCTAAATTGTTGTTAGCAGGCCAGATTGTGGGCCAAACGTTAGGCAACCCTGGTCTATAATGAGATCTTCTCATTATAGACCAGAATATATAGATCACAACATTTTTGTAAGCAGATTTCACTTTATAATGTTATACATTCATTTTCAAATAATTGCAAAATTTTTCATATTTTAAAGGCTTTTCAGGAACTACTAAAAATGTCAAAACTCAGTCAGGGAACTGAGCTGGAAGTTATTTAACCTTTTAGATAAAATTTACGGTCAGAAATCTTTCTTTTGTTTATTATCTTTTCTCATGGCTTTCATACTCGGAGGTTTTTTTTGATCACCTGAGACTATGCCAATAACTTACCACAATCAGCTGTTCTTCCTCAAGAAGCAAATATTAGAATGGTTAAGAAATTCTGAATTTTAAAAGACTCAATAACCAAAATGAAAACCATAAGTGAAAGACAAAAATGGTAAGAGGCATAGAGATGGGTTTGTAAAAAAAAAAAAAATAGATGAAGAGCATAATAATTAGCCATGTTAAGAGCAAAGAAAACTATAGTTCGTAACAGCTATCAGTTATAAAAACTGATTTTCCACAATATCTTTGAGGTTGTTATAATGTAGTCTTTTTTTTTGCAATATGCACAAACTACGATTCTTCCTTAAATAGTTCAAACTTCACACACTTTCCACTACAAAATCTTAAACATACAATAATTTGGCTGTATTTTTACTTTCCGTGGACAGCCTCCCATCTCTGGCTCCATTTGTATACACTTGCATCTGAATTTTACAGACGCCGAATATCTTAAAATGTAAAAAACACCTTACAGTTAATGATTTGTGTTTTCATAGAATCAGAACAGTGAAGGTCATGTGCATCAGAACCTTCAGTTTTCCAAGGAATCAGCTGCTAAGAGGACCAAACCCCAGATCACAATGGGCATAAAAATAACAGGCACTCTACAATACTCTACCATCAGTTGAATTCGAAGATTAATCCTACGATAGATGAATACGTCACTACTCTGCAACCATAAGGCTGTGGTCCCACAGCAGTGGTTCTCAATTAGTTTTCATCACGGGCCACTCTGAATCTCTTTTTCAGCCGGCAGGCTATAAAGTACGAAAATGAAATTACCATATCTGGTATATAAAAAATGAGGGCTGGGGACTTACCTTCCCTCTACAAATTTTCTGATTCAACAAAATAGCATTGAGATAACAGCTTTAGTCCCTTCTAAAAAATACACACCCTAGGAGAAAATATGCCCCTCCCCTGAAAAAAATTTCAGTTTTTAATCTTTTGTCACCGGGCCAGTTTTTACCGTTCGCGGGCCACGTATTGAGAATAACTGTCCTATAGTTTTCTGAGGAAGCCACCTCTCTTAAGATCTAGGCAAAGAACAGACTAAAGTGAAGTACACAGTTACTCAATTTCACGTTTTTTTCCCCATGGTTGGCCAGTTTAGCCAACCTATAGTGAAAATTTATATTACATGCATTTCCAATGCTTAGCTAATTTAGTCGTCATTATTCATTCTGTTTCAAATAGATCATATAAAAAGGAGGAGGAAACAAATTCTCAATCCAAGTTGGTAATATGAAATGTAATTTATTATATAGCTTTTCCATAACATTTGATGAACTGGGTAGTAACGTACTTCATGGTATTATTTTATTAATTAAATACACACCACAAACTGAAAAAAATAGAATACATTTACATTTGCTCACTAATGCGAATATACAGGATACGACACAAATATAAAAAATCTATTAAATTTAATACAGCAGACGTGTAATAGAAAATCATTGCCGTAATAAAACAATTTGGCACAATTTTACAACAATATTGTAACAGTAATTTCGGTGTTTATTGATAATACAAAGGTGTGCAGCATAGAATACAAGAATTTCTGCCATTTCTAACAAAAGCATTAAAGTAGAGATTCATGGGTTTGGGGGGGGGGAGCAATTATTCAGTGGACAGAACATCAGAATATGAACCTGGTCACTGGATTCAGTCCAGTTTAAGGGAAGTGTTTTGGCGGGCAGCACAAAGGGCTATCACCCTCTAAGAGTAAAAAATTTGCACTCATTATTATTTACTTATACACTGCAACGAACTTTTTTTTACAAGTTTTGCATGTCCTCCCCTCTCAAAAAATTCTGGATGTGCCGCTGATCCAGCCTGCGAGAAGTAGCAATTTTCCCCTCTTTCTGGGCTTCAAAACTCTATAGTCTAAAGCTCACAGAAAGGCGGTTTCTGTTAAATTTCTAATTCCATCTCCCTTTTGGTGAAACAATCTTCCTCAGCAGTCCAATTTTATAAAAAATTAGACTGCTGAGTGCAATGTGGAAAAAAATCAATTTGAATTTTTTTCCACATTGCAGTGATTTTTTGTCTAAATTAATTTTTTTTTTAAAAGTCACTATAACTGAAGTTGGATTCAAACTTGCAACATTTGGGTTGCTAGTCTAATTTTATGTCTATGCAGCCAGTGACACGGAAAACGGGGATAAAAACACACTATTTTCTCTAGTACCCCATCACATAATCTACTTTAAAGCTACTCGAGCCCCTCATCATAATTATTAAATTACTACGCCACAGCATGCAGCTACTGTGGCCATCCACATCACATGATCTTCGCTCTATACTAGGGGAGGATACAGACTTTTATTTTGGTGGGGGGGGGATAAAGGACAGAATTTGCCATGGTCTTGGAATAACACCCTTCATTTATCATGAAAGTTGGAATTTTTTACAGTGAAAAAATATATCTTTTGGGTAGGGGTGGTCGGTCATGACCCCTGTGCCCTTCGACCTGTGTACGCCCTTGCTCCATACTCCATTTTTTGTGAGAGAGTTCTTCTTAACAAGGAGAAGAATTTTTTCTCTCAACCTGTTCCTTAAACAGAAAGATCTATTGGCAAATACGGAAAAGTCATTACTCATATAGCACACAGATACAATTTTAGACCAGTTTCATACCACCGTATGAGTTTGATAATGTACATTAATTGGTTATAGCAATTCACTTTGAACAATAATGTCTATATTTCAAGGACTTCGTGCATATACAATTACAAAACAATCACCAAATTAAATGACTATAGAATTAATGATCATGTAGAAATTCAACATATAAAGTGTAACATTATGAGAAATAATGAATCATAAAATTAATAAATTTATTAGTTGGATATATTCTACCACTAAATTCTTGATTTTGTTTTAACACCCCAGGTAAAATACAATAGAACTCATATATAACAAGGATCTCGGGATAAACGAAAATACTCCTTATAACCAGTCACTTGCTGAATCTGTTTTGAAAATTAAAACTCAAAATTTTGAAAATAAAGACTTTATTGGACACATATTGCACACTTGCGACGAAAACGTTACAACTCAAGATTTGGTTAAAATGAGTTAATGTTACAACCAGATGTAGAAAACAGTGCTGCATTTTGCCATGCAAAATGTTAGGTCATAAGTTATTTGGGTTTCTGCTAGTTGGCACATGTCATTAGATGAACACAACATCCCTCAATTCAGCCAGAAACAGTTTTTTGCATTTTCTGAAGATTGGAATTTTTTTTAGTTTTAACACTTTCATTGCAAAGGTGTGGTATGTAGATTCAACGTACATATAATAGCATTCAGTTTTGAATTTGCTTAAAATATTATGAACAGCATATTACATTACAATTAAATTTCAGTTAAAAAAATATACATATAAAGTAATTAGTAATAGTTTCAATACCAAATTAAGTTTTATTTAGAGATACTTAAAAAAATAGTTTATATTTTGCTTAGTTTTGCACTATGTTCATTCAATAAGCATTTGTCACTAAACATTCAGTTCATTAAATGTACTGGTGTAACCCAATAACTAAAGAAAATGTTTATTATGAACACTTCACTGAGGGCTGAGAGAGCTCTTAAAAATTCTCGGATTGCAAGTGTTAGAATCTTTGTTTTAAAATATGCATTTCAGTTAAAACGATATCCTTGATTGCAAATAAAATGTACTCCACTATCATAATTTAAGTCACCATGTTACACTGAAGTACCAAGCTAATAAGAAATGAGGGAAACATGTTTAGATACCTTTGTTGTGTCAATATTTACCAAATATTTTACCTTATCCGTACAAGTTCTTATCTTTAGAAGATTCTGAAAATTGTAGAGTAAAATAAATTCTAAGCGTTTATCAAAATGATAAAACCTGACATATAACTATTAAGTTGATAAAAACGTTGATACAGTAAATGTCCACAAAAATACATGTTTATATTAATTTTTACTGTGTGAAGGCTTTTTTTTCGTTATCTTTTACATACAAAGATTGTCCAATGGGTCATCTAGGACTTCATTAATGGAAAAATATGACCTCTAAATAATAATGCATTTACACAAAACTATAACGAAAAGCCAAAACATTATGCCCGCCCCCCCCCACTATGTGAAAATGGACTCACCTAGATTAGTGTTTCACAACCGCCGGACCACAGTCCGGTACAGGGTCCTGGCATCCATAAAGCACAGACCCAGAATGCCTAAATAACACCTATGCAGAAACTGATAGTTATCAAGCCATGTATTTTTAAGTATGTCAGTATTCATGAATGATCGATAATTTTCAGACATCGAAATCTTTTAGTATTAAAGAAAGGATACACAGCTCATCATGACCAGACATATAAAGTGCCTGGAAGCTAATTACAATAATGTATATCCTCCCTTCATAAAATTGAATAAACTAATACCTGTGTTGCAAATACCAGTAACCAATCAGTAAGGAAATGTATCAGCAAAATGTATATTAATAGAAGGAGAGTGTATTGATATTCCTTATGATTATACCATAATTAAGTACTCATACTTACGATAGTTTAATGTATGAACTTTAAAAAAATGAAAAAGTATTCACAAATAGATTCGTTGGAACCAGGCCCTCATTTTATAAAAAAAAAAAAAAATTACAGGGCTGCAGCCTCATAAAAGTTGAGAAACATTAACCTAGATGACCCAGGGGGCAGGCGAGTAGGTATTTAATAGCTATCAGTGATTCTGACACATAATTCTCTCAATTACATTTATGCGTGATGGGTAAAACAGCTGACATAAGTGATTTTGATGGAGGGCAGATTGTAATGGCCTAAGAGCTCAAAATGAGCATTTCCAAATGGCATGGCTCAATCGGGTGCACACGAACTGCCTTTGTTAGGACTAATGCAAAGTGGATGAAAAAATGGTAAAACTGGTAGTAGACAGTGAAACATTGGGCATCCATGAAAATTATCACTGAAACTGGATGGTGGGGGCTGTCCTGCTTGGTGAAACAAAACTGCTAACAGCTGATTACAATGCAGGTCCACGTAGAAGTATTTTCAAGCACACAGTTCAGAGGACTTGGTTTCATACGGGACTCTGTAGCAGACAATTCTCTCGTGTACTTCTGTTAACCAATTGTTATTGCCATTTACACTTAATATTGGGCCAGAAATATCATGATTGGACCATGGAGCAGAGTTGCCTGAACAGATGCATCATGTTTTCTGCTTCATCGTCGTTGGCCACACTAGAGTATGTCATCTGCCATGTAAACAGTTTCTCAACATATGTATCATGAGTCATAAACAGGCTAGTGGTAGTGGTAGTATGGTTAGAGGGATGTTTCCATGGATATCTTGGGAACCATTGATCATGGTAGAGAACCATAGACGTAGAGTTTTGAAAATTATTGGGAGGGGCTTGGGCCTCCATTAAATAATAAGTAAATTAATCAACGATTAATTTATAATTAATTAATAGTACAGTAATAATTTTTACAATTAATTTTTTTATAATAATCATTTTCATAATTAAGTTTTAATAATCAATTTCATAATTAATAAATAATTATTAAATAACATTATTAAAGAAAACCCTCCATAAATACCTGGTATAAATTATACTTTATGCAAATTTTATAGGTAGAAAAATATTTTTTAAATGATCACACCTGTCTCACGATTGTGGGGCAAATTCATTTTCAAAATTGAAAGTCAAGTATTTTCTGTCTTTTTTCAATACATGAACGAATGCCAAAGTTGACAATATCTTTGGAGTAACATCAGCGGATAAATAAATCTTTATATCTCTAGCGAAACAAAACGGCGTTTCACCAGGAGATTCCATGGACAGTAAGAAACACTCGAAGTGCCAGATGTCGGAAATAACTCAATATCTTTATATCTCTTTCCAATTCAATCCCACCAAACATATCAACATTGAAAGAGGTAGCAATTGAAAATATTTGAGGTGTGTGTGTGTGTGTGGGGGAACCAATGTAGCTTTAAAAAAGCGTGTGATTCAGCGTTAAATAGAAAAATATGCCCATGATATTTAATGGGAGGACCTTGAGCCCAGTGGCATAGGAAAGGGAGGGGGTTCATGGGGGCACAACCCCCCATTGGATATCAAAACACATCATTTTCTCATAGTCCGCATCACAAAATCTTCTTTAAAGGCGCTTGAGCCCCCATGAGTTTTGAATCGTTACGCTACTGCTTAAGCCCTCTCATTTTCTATGCCATTGCGAACATTAGCCTGACGTTGTGTAACTTATTATTAAAGCACAGATTTTCATGCCTAAAATTTAGCCCAAATAATATGCAAATATGCTCCAAATTATTACAAGATGTGCAAAAATATGCAAGTGCATAGAAATTTGGACCCTACTCATAAGCGATGTTTCGAAATGTATAAAATGACAATTTATTGAAACAGTGCAAGTGTTCTTGAAATTATTGCATAACATATATACTGAAATGCATAAAAAATATCACCTTGTTATGTCCTTGAATATGTGCACAAAATTAATACAAAATACACACCAAAACACATGAAATACGTACGGAGATACGTTTGAAAATATGGCATCATAAGCATTGGCTTAGATCCAAGGATGTAGGTAGCGTGCATTTTTTTTTGGGGGGGGAGGGCAAAGGCCAAAAAAATAGAAGTTTCTATTAGCTTTTTAATTTTACTCTTTTTTTTCAAAGAAAATAGAAGTATGGGAGAGTAAATGGCCCTCCCTTGCCCATACCTGCTGGCGCCCATGGCTTGGGCTGGAAAATATTACACTTGGTCTTGACTTGGAAAGTATTATACATATTGAGAAACATCGCCACAGAAATGTGCAGACGCCTAAAATTATTTTTTTCTAACTTTAATATTATCTAATTATATCAGTTGTAATGAAAACATATTCTGTAGCATTTTTCCCATTTTTATTTTAAAAAAAAAAAATATATCCCTTAAAAAAAACATCGAATTAATCTACTTGATTGAATTACAAGCGGATTAGAAAAACACACTTTTTGAAAATTTTGTAGAAATATGCCAAAATATTCAAAATATAGGCACGAAGTGAAACATGAAGAAATATGCAAAAACATGCAAGTGCATAGAAATGCAGGCCCTACTTATTATCCACCAAAAAACGGGACTTTGAAAAACAGTGATCCGATGATATAATAGTTTGTTACAAAACCTTTTAAATCCTTAAAAAGAACACAAATTATTCAACTTGAAAATTTGTATTTTATATTTTAATATATATTAAAGTCTAAATATATTAATGAAAAACATAATTTTATCCGACGATGAAATCTTTTATTTTTTTTATACTTTGTTTCACCAAGAATGACTCTTGCTGTCCTTGTGCCACAAAAATACAACCAACACACCATGTATTTTTTTCGGATGTGTGGGGAGTGGACATTTTTTTCGGGGAGAGCATATTGGCAAAATTCTACAGTGAATGAATTGCAAAGTCTGCCTTTTAAAATTGTACGCCCTTTAAGTACGACGCTCTTGGCCAGGGATCTTCAACTTTATTCAGTCAAAGAGTCAATAATTTTGTTGTCTTGCACGTCGAAATATTGTAGCGATAATCTTAGAATTGACTATATATTATAACATACATATTATCTCAGTCTTCTACTCACAAAGTTTGTTGCTTGCAAGGTAAATTAGGCATTAAAAAATCGATATGTTTACTTGTTAATGTACAAAGTGAAATCAAATATTTTTCAATGAGATTTTTGATACTATTTATTTATAAAAAGGCACGCCAATGTCAGATCTTGTTTTTGATGTTAGAACTCTAAGAGTATTTTCAAGGTAACCATCAGTTATTCTGGTCCTAACTTTTTATTTTACCATCTTCATTCGTAAAAACAATGTTAGCAAACATAAATGCTCCCGAATTGCAGTGACGAATTAAGGGAAGTGCGACCGGTGCCATTGCACTAGGCGACGAAGTGGCCTAATGATCCCTAAGTGCAAAAATATTTTATAAAAATTTATCTTATTAAATTTTTAAACCTTTAATTTTTTAACAAATTCATTATCCTTTTATTATGATTCACTATTTAGTGCCTTTTTACTATTGTATGTTTAATTAAGTTAGTGTGTAAAAAAAGTGAAAAGACCTTTTTCGAATGAAACCACAACATGACACTTCAATTAAGAAATCGTGAAGTAAAAACTATATAAAAATAGATGAACGCATTTGACTGTACAGAGGACCTTCCAGAGTATTGAAATTCATGTAAGATTTTAATTTTTGTATTAAAACAATTCAATTTTTGGCTCATCATAAAAAGTACTTGTTGTTTAGTTACACATTATTTGTTTTAAGGAAATTTTATCTGTTATCATGGCTTTACATTTTATAATAATATTCATTATTTTTTGCAATAAGATTCAGTAGCCTATTGAAAAGATCCCTAGAAATAAAAAAAAAGCTGCGCTAGAAAAAGAATTATTTTGAAAATAATTAATACCTAGCTGGGGTGGAGGGATGCCAAAGTTTGGGCTTGCATCGGGTGCCATATGGCCTAGATCTGTCTCTACCAAATAGTGACATTATTTTCAAAGTATGCAGTCGAATGGTTCCGAAACTGTTCTTGTTATATTTAGATCTTGATATATTTAGAATAGGTTTTAAAGAGTTCCAGACAGACATTTTCTTTTAAATGTATGTTGCACTGCAAATCAATCAGTTCCATTTGAATATTCTTACTGAAAGACAATTTTCATGTAAAGTAAGTTATATTTTTCATGAGCCGGCCCATCGCACAATACGTTGAGGCAGGTCGCAGGTTGAAGACCCATTCCCTAGGCACTTGCCCAATGCAGTGGCACATCCATGTAGGGGGCCTGGGGCCCCTCCCTTTGGCTAACAAAGCAAAAAAAAAAAAATCCTTGCATCAATAGACACTGGTAAATTATTTTATTAAAAATGTAGGATGAAAGTAGTGATGTTCCCAACATTTCCTTGAACTCTGGTTACATTGATGAGAGTGTTGTTGAGGTAAGCAATAGAAGAAATGGCCCAGAACTGTCTTCAAACGCTTTCTAGGAAGTAAAGGTAGACCCAAAAAGCAATATCAAACGCTGTTGAAATAGAAATTCTGACTGCAGATATTTGTAATTAGGCCAAGAAATCTAACCTCACTGATAGAGATAGGATAAGAGTGCTGGCCATTGTAAAATTGTGCAAACATAATCTACTACTTCTAATTATTTAAGTATATTGCATTATAGAATTATTATTTTTTTTACTTAATAATTTTCGACACCCACTTAGGTATACGTTCAAACTAGAGCTGTTTTTGTTTTGGAGAAAAAGAGACGCTTTCCCCATCCTGGATTCGAACCAGGGTCCCTCCGTTTAGCCCGGAGTGTCTTGGACCGCTAGACGAATGAGGACAAGAACAAACGCATTTTTCTCCGTATATAAGGATGTAAGATATTATTACCCTTCACAGGGATAACACAATTGCCAAATAATGGTCAACACAGAAAAGCCACCGGGGCGAGATTTTTTGTGAGTTTCATGGCAATATTTATTTTTTACTTATAATTTTTGACACCTACGTACACAGGTGTAGCCAGAAAGTTTATAAGGGGGGGGTTACAGAGCTACAACTCATATATTCCTATGTTAAATATACAAAATTTCATTGCAATGGGGGGTTACAACCCCCAAAACCCTCCCCCCCCCTGGCTATGTCTATGCCCACATAGAAATACGCTCAAACTAGAGCTGTTTTTTCCTTAGGAGAAAAAAAAACACCTTCCTCATTTATTATTACAGAATTATTAGTAATTCAATAATGATAAAAGTACACAAAAAGACAACCGCAACTGCTATGGCGTCTGGATATTTTTTTCCACCAAAAATTCTGTGCACTACTGGGCCACTTCCTTGGCGATATGCTGGGTGCGCCACTGGCCCAACGTACTTATTTATAAATCTTGATTTGCCTTACAGCTTTTTATTTTGTTATGCCTGTTTTTCATTGATAAACTACTTTTACAAAATCGCCTGTTAGGCTACGATACCAACCTGAAATATACAAACAAAAAACCTCGTTATTCTTTTGTTAAAAAAATTATTCGACATCGAATTTTACTTTTCGTTGCTTGGCATTTTTCTTGGAATACAGAAAAGGTCCCTAATGGATTCGATGCTTATCTGAAAATGAAGGGAAGGGGCTGTGAAGAGCTCCGTTGAATGTGAAGAGCCCCGTTTTTCCTTTCTTGTTTAAAATCTGAAGGGGATCTTAAAATGGTTTCCTGTTTAGAACCTATGCTAAAATTGCTATTCCCACTAACTAGTTTGTCTTTCTGACAAATACTAGTAGAGTGCCAAGAGTGGGGGACCCATTCCTTTGTTTGTGTATGTGTGTGAGAGAGAAAGAACTATTCAAAAAATACAACCGCAGGCATTTCCAAACATATGATGATTTTTCACTTGGTGGTCAGAGCGCATATCTCCTTTCTCCGTGTCTTCCCTAAGAGTGTGTTGGTGGTGGGGGAGGGGCTCGAGCCCCATGGGCCCATAAAACTCTATGCCTATAATGTCCATATCTGCCTTGGGTATCTCTGTATGGCTGTTTCCTTTTTTGGCGGTCAAATATCCCCCACTCCTTCTTTCTCGGTATTCCCTTAGTCCCTTAGGAGGTCAGCAGCTAACGTGAATTCCGTGTGAACCCTCATAAGATACAGAAAGTGTTGCAGCTGAACACCAATGAGAAGTTGGACAGTAATTATGTCAGTGTTCGGGTTGGATGGAAGGACTGCAGTGCGTGATCAGGATTAAAAATAAATAAATAAAAATTATTTAAAATAAATTATTGTATGAAAATCCATAAAAGTATTTTTGTAAACAAAACTTGTAAGTTTTTTTTAAAAATATCAGTAAATTAATAGACTCAGGCCCCACGGGCCCATATAACTCTACACCTATGTAGAGAACACAGCATGAAAGCATTTGACTTTCTCAACATCACTGCACGTTTACATCTGTTTTCCCCACTAGGAAAAGAGTCTTCCAGCGTGACAATTTTCCATGTCACAAGGCTGAAATTGTGCTGTGATAGCTCAAGGAGCATGCGGATGAATTTTAGTTGATGTCCTTGTCCCTAACTTGTGCAATCTTAATATCACAGAGAATGTTTGAGATGTCCTGCAACTGCAGGTCAGAGCTAAAAATACACCGCCCTAGAATATCTGGGAATTGCCTGACCACTGCTTGCACATCTGGTATCATCTGTCTCCAGGCCACCTATCAAAGAGTCATAGCATCCATGCCAAAGCAGGTTGCAGCTGTTTTGTGTACTAAAAGTGGAGCAATACACTATTAGGTAGGTGATCATAATGTTTTGGCTTTTTAGAATAAGTTTACTTTGAATTGAGTGTCCCAATGGTGCAATGAACTATTGCTTTCAGGCCTAGTGGACTGGGTTTTATTCCTAATAAAATTGGCTGTATATAAATGTACTATGGTTCAATGATCATGATAGGTGCTTGGTCTTATCTGAAATGACTCATAGACTAGCATTGAAAAGTAAAAAATATATATATAAAAAATACACAGATATACTTTAAATCAAACTTAACACTGTAAGCCTAAAGGCTGGTTTTAAAGCTTTTTCAAATAATAGAAGAATGTCGAGAAGTTTTATGATAGTAAAGTCCATTCTTTTGACGAAACATTGCAGGACACAAATTGCAACGATAAGGTTTTTCACCAGTGTGAACAAGTATATGCCTTGACAAGTTACCCTTCACAGAGAACTTTTTACCACAATATGA
Organism: Dysdera silvatica; assembly: GCA_006491805.2. Lineage (NCBI taxonomy): Eukaryota > Metazoa > Arthropoda > Arachnida > Araneae > Dysderidae > Dysdera > Dysdera silvatica. Next base: position 44,648,125 of record QLNU02015359.1, on the reverse strand, counting down.
ACACTTGAATGGGCATTCCCCAGTATGTGTACGAACATGATTAATAATGCATCCCCTGTGACTAGTTTCATAATCGCATATTTTACAGTGATAACGCCGATATGCACCACTGCTTTGAAACATCAGGGTATCTTCCCACAAGCTGTTCTTTGCAAAATCCGGCAGATCTGCAAATAGAAACAAGATGATTTTAATAAAAATACATGGTAACTCTCAAAGTGGTTAATGAGACAGACATGAAATAGAAGGAATTAATTTCATACATACATATATCATGAACAAAGATTATCTATACCAGTGTTTCTCGAAGAGTTGTCCGTGGTGATCTGAAGCATCTTTGGGAAAATTCAGAAGAAAAAGCGAAAAAATAAAATACCCAACATCAGAGTTTGAAGGAATGTACGTCTACAACAAAGGAGTTTTCTAAAAGTGACATCCTCGTAGATGTCTAAAGTAATTTAAGGTATCCATATTTGATTATAAAAATCTTGTATAGGCATAATCGCCCATTGCGGTTTTCATAGAGCAGAGGATGGGAGGATTGATTTTAAAACATGCACACAAACATATTGTATTTTTCATAAAAATTAATCTAAAATGAAATATTGCACACAGATATAGGGGAAGGTGCTCAATTCACCCTTAATGTCTATTTATGGGTATTTATAACCTGGATAATTTTAATATTTTACCACTGTAACAAAATCATTCAGTTTTGTAAACAAAAGACAACACAGGCAGCAAAATTCGAAATCGAATGACTCTGGCAATAATTCATTAGTCTTTATTCCACGAAGAAGCAAAGCGTCGAAAACATCAACAACTCGAAAAAATTTCCTTCTTGCCCGACAAACCTTGCTACACTACTAAACAACAGGAGAGAGGAGGAGAGAGAAAAAAAAAACACTAGCCTCACAGGTTAACTATGACAACCAAAAGTCAAAAGGAAACAATTTAAACATAATATAAATTAACAACAATTGATATTTCATTATTTAGTAATACTAATACTTATACCCTTAAAAGGTGACAACAGTCATCTTTCCTTTAGTTTTAACGTTAACGTTTATATTATTGGTTTCACCCCAATTAAATGGCAGCAGTCGGTCTTTCTTTGGTTAAATCCTTCTTCACAAGTTTGCAGCTAAGAAAATGTTATATCAGACCAAATATATTTAACCACAGATATTAATTTTAGAAATAATGTATTTTTCTTCAGGGAACTGCCCTGTTGGTCTGTGGTCAGTAAAGAAATGCTTTAAGTGGTCCATGACCAATCAAAGTTTAACACATGCTGATCTACACACTGCAGGATGAAGAATTGTCTAAACATCTTTCATAAACATTGAATGATGAAAGCATCTTAGAGGACTTAAGTTAACCATACCAGCAGAGCAGATGTTATCAAGCTGCACCTACAGCATAACAGAGAATCTGAATGAAAAGACTATACAGCAAAATTTGTGTCATGAGTGGTCAGCTATCCAGAAGCAAAGATATCACAAAGATGCTTAATTTCAATCATTAGACAGGAACTGGTGAACTCAGTATGGCATGGTCATATATATAAATATGAAAGACCAGAAAATAATGCATAAAATTTTTTTGAAGTGGTTGATTGACGTTTTCTTCACTTTTTGAAATTCTATATCAGATACACTTTTTCAAAAGAGAGGGAGAGAGAGAAAGTATCGTTTGAATTTATGGAAGGTAAGGACAGCAAGGATCATGATGTACCAGAATTTACAGTTTTCCGAACAAAACTGAAGACCTTGAGGCCTAAGGAACCAACCTCAAAACCACGTACGCAGTTAGTGAGTAAGTGTTCTATTTCGCCGCAGTTGGGAGTCAAACTCGGGATAACCTCACAATAGGCAAACGTGTTGCCATGACCCAACTGCAGGGCCGGAGAGAAAATAAGATACATGCATTACAGTGTAATACTTAATAGGTTTGGCTAAGTATAGAGATTTTTTTAGCTGCATGGACAGCAATTGAAAAGTAGATTACCTTCGTTCATTAATATAGTGATTCTTAAACTGTGAGGGGACTTGATATGCTATGAGCATTATAAAAGTAAATGAGAAATGATGAAAAAAAAAAGGAAGGAAAGAAAGACATCCACGTGCATTGAAATTTATTACATCTACGGTGAATGAATGGGCAAGCATTGTTATAAAATACATCAACATATTTTATAATTTGGTACATAATGTGCACCAGCAAACTTCGATATTATTTACAGGGCATGGCAAACCAAAACAGGTTTTTAAAAATGTTGTATCAATACTACAAAACAGCAATTTCCCCTTAGAATATTTTTAGCATGTTCTAACCAATATTTGAGCCTATAACAGATATATTATTTCAAACTGTTCGTACACAGTATAAAACTTCAGAAATGGTATTAGTAGCAAATTACTATACAATTTCTTTTCTATTTTGGGTAAAAATGCACTACAAATATTCATTAAACCTGAACTTTGTTTTCCAATGAAAAACTTCTCATTTCATAGTCACATTAAAAATTAAAAACAATTGTAGAATAATGATGTATGCATATAGGATAGAACTACAGTGCAACACTGAAGGGAAGAGTACTAGAAGTTGTTCAACTTGTTTAACTTAGAAGAGTTGACTAATCAAAATAGGGAAAGGGTAGTGATCCACAGACCTTTATTTATCAAGTTTGTACAGAACTTGCTATTGATATTATATTTGGCAAGCAATCGTTAAAAAAAAAACACCAGCTACGTCAAAAAGCCAGTCATACATAGTGCACAGCAAGCACAAATGGAATTCCCAATACTAAGCAAGTTCTCTAGCAGAAACTTCTGAAACTTGGAGGAAAAAAAAGTATAGCAACCTTTTTGTGTTACTCATTGTGTAGCCTTACCAACCTCCCTGCAACAAAATCGATCAGCTTTGATTGACAGTTTCAAAAGAGCTCATCTCTTCAGCGTTACACTGTAAATGAACATCCTTGTTTAACCTTAGGCATTTTGTTGGTAAAGGGACTGAGCGAGTGCATTTTGTTTTCATTCAAAGGCAAAAGGATGAGTGCAATTAGTGCAAGGATCAAACAGCGAAAAAGTAGGAAAATGTTTAAAAGGAATGCAAAGTTTCTTGACCGTAACAAACTGAAAGTTACCTATGGCTAATGAATGAAATGATGTTAAAGGTGACAGGCTTTTCAAGAACAAAGAAGAGTTGTAAAAAAAGAAGAAAAATTCCAACATACGTGTAGATAAAGTATAAAATGATTCCATAATTAGGATACACTATATACAACAATGACTTATTCTGATGTATTATCCGGGTTTTGCAAAAATTTCATGATGTTATAATCAAGACAAAGGGACATTATACCTATGGGACTTTTACAAGCGGACTACAGAATTTTGATATAATAAAATCACAGCTAAAAAAAACACTCTCTAAAACACAGAAAAAATAGACACTCTTTAAAATAAAACACAGATAAACATCCTTAATAATGGACATAAAAATCACTCTAAAATTTATAACACAGATAAAAAATCTTAAAAATAATAGAGGAATAAAAAAGACACTATCCAAAATAAAATATGGATAAAAAAATCTTAAAAATAACAGACAAAACACAGATAAAAAAAAAAAATCTTAAAAATAATAGACAAATAAAAACGAGTCTCTAAAATAGAACAAAGGCAAAGGAGGCGAAAATGAAATGCACATTAAAAACTTCCCTTGGTAGGAAGAAAAGTATTTTACACTCGCATGATTTTTTCAGATTATTTTACAACATCGTTGCGTTAATTATTGCTATAGAGGTACAAGTGTATTTTTAAACAATAAGTAATTCTAAAACTAAATCTTACTGATTTGGTTTTAGAATTGTAAAGAATACAAAACAATAAGGGTGTATATATATATACATGCACACACACACACATACATACACAAGGCTTAACGAATCTGGTTACTATTGGGGACTAAATGTTTGTAGTTGGTGTGTAAAAGACCTTCCTGTCTAGGCTTTCTTATTGAGGCAAACAAGTATGATTAGTCTTGACTTGTCAAGCCATTTATATAACTTCAGATATTGAACAACCATGACCACATGCAGGAAACACCTGCCTGTCCAGGAAGAAGTGTAAAATCACATCTCAAAATGGTGCAATTCACACAAAAGAGAATGAGAAAGATGGAACTAATGATTCAATGCAATTTTTGGACTGTAAGCACAGTTTTCTCTCTCACACACTATTCACACATAAAACGTTTTCGAAACGTGAAAGGTAAGTCACATGAGTTGAAAAAGATAGCATAATGTGATATCTGAACTTTGTAACTTCAGTAACACTCAAATTAAGCAGAAAACAGTTTTACGACTTTACAAGTGGTAGTTGCAGTCACTAAACTACTGACTTTTATTTTCAAATGGAATTCTAGTCAGTGACTTGAAACCTGGTGTCAGCTATAATAACTTAACCCCTATAATAACTTGAGGGGAAATAAGAATTTAGTTCCAAACATTTCCAAAACATTGGTTTTTTTTATATATATATTACTTTACTATACAACTGCAATTATATGAAATTACAGAACAGTGACAAATACTCGTTTATTTATGGATTTATGGCTCAATGACTACAATGGTCATGCTGGGCTGGGACCTACTGTTTTCTGAGGAATCTGAACCTCGTAAGGCCTAGGGAACCAAACCCCAAACTACAGTGAGCAGTGCGATCTTTATGAGAGCTCCGAGTAAGCATTCTTTACACCGTTGGTAGTCAAACCCAAGTTAATGACACACATGTTACCACACTGTGCCACCATAGGGCCATAAATATTTGTGGCCAGAAGTCTGTATGAGAAATAATTAAACAAGGAAAATGTGCATGACTAGGATATACATTCAGGAAAACACTGAGCAATGCAGACAAGCACTAGACATGGATCCCTAGGAATGAGAGATCGATTAAGATACTGAAAGAGAACATTACAAAACAAATTTAAAGAGGGTAAAACATAGTAAGAAATAAAGAAACTTGCAAAAACTTCAAGGCAAATAAATATCATGTAAAAGTCTTACATCTCCCTTCAGGATTGGAGGAAAAAGAATATAACGAAGTATATAAAATGTGTGTGGCTAATTACTGAAAAGCATTTATTACATTTTAATACTCTCCAAACCCACACTGCATTCTCTTATTATATATACAGGCATTTTGCTTACTTATTTAATTTTATCCATTAAAAAATATATTACCAATACAGTAGCAAAGGAAAGAGACGCGTTTAAGGCCACCCATCTCACTGGACAGAAAGACATATTGCTGTGTTTCACACCATTCGTATGATCTGCCATAAGGCTATTTAAGATCCCTGATAATTTTTTAATTACCACTCTGTTGTATTAATGCAAATAAATAATATTGTATTATCGTTTCCTTAATGGGAGGTGGTAGGTGCAAAAACTAAAAAACAGTTCACGAGGCTCACAGTCATCGGAAGTTTGGGAATTAGTGCTTTGAATGAGGAAATGAGAAGAGAATACATACCAGATTATATCAACATAGCTCGATAAGCAGGGTGTCTACCCAAATTCCGTTTCAAACTTCCCTGACTTTTCCAGGCCAATCTTATTGGTTTTCAATCACTAATTACAGTAAACAACACACAATGCATTAAAATTTGTGTAATCAGAACAAGTTACAAGATCATAGAATCCACTAACACAAACTCCAAAGCCATTTATGACTTAATTACTGTGAATTTACAAATACAAAACTGTATTTCTTTACACTAAAAACTTGCATTAATTAAATATTTACAGCAACATTTCCATTTGGCCCTTTTTGTATTTATTATAAAAGCATTTAACTATATAATTGCAAAGCTGATGCTTCATCTTCCATTCCATTTAAAGTGTGTATGATTCTAAGATATGATCAAAATCCCTTACCGATTAGATAATTTAGCTAAAAACACTTTTTTTTGTGTTTTAGTTATATATTTGGCAAACATTTTCTTCTGAAAAATATATGGGCTTAATAATTTTATATAAATTATATTAGTTTTGGTGCAAAATGGTAACTTTTGGAAGAAGTTTAGTCAAAAGTATAAGTTTTTCAAATTTTTCAGTAAGCAATGTGGAATGAAAAGCACAGTTCAGGAAAATTATTTTAATAAGTTATTTATTATAACAATGAATTTCAAACTTCCCTGACTCAGGCCTTTGTATTTCAAATTTCCCTGATTTTTCCAGTCAGAAAAAACTTCCCTGACTTTTCCAGGTTTTCCAAATCCATAAACAACTTGAATAGGTTTACATCACTAACTTAAAGTCAAATATCTCTTTCTTCTTTTTTTTTTTTCCAACTTTTTTATTGATTTGGTTAAATCAGAACAAACATAACCATGAAATGAGTAAAATTGCTTCACTAACATATTTTGATTTCGAAGTACAATAAAAAAATTTGTATTCAGAATGAAAGACCAAAAATTTGTTTTATTTATTTGTGGTTTTACGGCTCAAAGACTACAATGGTCATGTTGGGCCAGGACCTATTGTTTTCTGAGAAATCTGAACCCCTGGACCAACAATTTTCCAAGGAATTCGAACGTCTTAAGGTCTAGGGAACCAAACCCCAGACTACAGTGAGCAGTGCAATCTTTATGAGATCTCTGAGTAAGCGTTCTTTGCACTGTTGGGAGTCGAACCCGGATTAACGGCGCACTAGGCGAACGCGTTACCACACTGCGCCACCGCAGGGCCAAGACCAAAAATTATGTAAAAACATGCATATTTGATTTCACAAAAAACAATAATAGTATTACATAAGTACACACAGGACATATTTTTATAATAACAACTCATAGATAAAGTGATCACAAAGAGAGTAAAAAAAAATGCACATGACAATAAATATTAAGTAGAGGATATCTAATCCAGTGATTCGCAATCTATGGCCCAGTATTTTTTTAATAAGTCAAAGGTCCAGTTAGAACAGATTTACTTATAAATGTTTTTCAAAAATTTTAAGAAGTTTATACATTATTATCCATTTTATATAAATCGAACACTACGCAGATTAAATCAAACAACAATGTCAATCAATCAACGTTTATTGGCGTAGTGATACCAACGCCGATGGTATGGCGTGATTAGATGGTGAAACGTTCGAAAGAAAATAAATATTTCTGCGTTGGTATCACTACGCCAATAAACGTTGATTGATTGACATTGTTGTTTGATTTAATCTGCGTAGTGTTCGATTTATATAAAATAAATACATATGCTGCAACGTGCATTTCGATCAATTTAATACCAGTCTCTTTGCAATTTGGTTTAAATAGTAGTCTATGTACTACACCATTCTGCGAAATAACTGGCAACAATATATATACGTTCGTAAAGAGATTATATATTGTCCTTCGTAGCTCAGTGGGTAGAGCCTCCGCCCGGCAAGTGGAAGGTCGTGGGTTCAGGTCCCACCGAAGGCAGAAATATTTATTTTCTTTCGAACGTTTCACCATCTAATCACGCCATACCATCGGCGTTGGTATCACTACGCCAATAAACGTTGATTGATTGACATTGTTGTTTGAAGTTTATACATTAAATTAGTACAAGTATTAACAACTGATTATGACATAATGAATAATTGTAGGGTGTGTATCTCAGCAAAGATTCCCACTCGGCTTAAGGAAACTTCACCAATTTCTTTTTGCACCATGTGAACTCAACTAAACTTTGGGTAGTTTTTTCTGACTTTATCAGCTTTGACTGAAATATTTTATCCCCCCCCCCGTGAACCTTCAGGACAATTTACAATGCTTTGATAATTAAATGTTTTCTAGGTGTGTGGAAACCGTAATTAGTGCACTATGTACACGATGAGGCATGTTGACAAATATAAAATTACATTTAAAATAATTATTAATCACTACACTGATGAAATCTTGCTTCATGTTGTAGTTTCCTCAGGCTGCAACATCATTAAATCAACATGCCTTGATTTTTAGTAACACACAGCACATTTTTAACATCCGCAAATTCATAAGCATTCATGTCGTTTAATCACTGACACTTGACAAACACATGTTATTTAGGCAACCTGGATTTGAGCTTTTTTGACCCATGCATGAATATCTCTCCTCTTGGAAAATTTCAAGTATAAAATATTTATTAATGAAAAATACTTGGAAAACTAAAACAACAAAGTAAACATAAATAAAAAATAAATTAAACAAATCACAGGAGAACTTCTCGCAGCCCACTAAAATTAATGCCAAGGCCAGGAGGTGGAAACTGACCATGGTTACTGATGTAATCCATGAAAAAAAAAACTTGTCAAGAAATACCACCATTCAACAAGGTACGGAGGAAGCTACTGATATTAGCTGTTAACAGTATTCGTCACTTGTTTGTGCATATTTGGATTACATAAGTAAAACTGAACTTCATAACGAACAATTCATTTTATTAACGAAAACTTAACACAAAATAAAAGTAGGAGCATGACTGTACTCCAAAATTGAGCTATTAATCTCATCGAACCTAATGCTTGACTGAAGGATAGAAAGAGACTACAATTATATGCTGTAACATAGTGAAATAGCAAATGGTAGGGTGGTAGCCAAGTGAGGCGATTTCCTTCTAATCTACATTTATTCACACAGCTAGACTATATATATGTATAATAATTACAGAACTGCAAGTATCTTCAGTTCGGAAAATATGTAAATAAATCAAAATAGGAATTGAGTTGTACTCCTTGGCAAACAGCGGGAAGTATTACAGCTCTGCTACAACATGAAGTCCTTAGTCGTTGGACGAGCTAAGAATTAAAATTAACAGTCTGGAAGTTTTCTGAAGACAGGAAAATGAAAATAATTCAAAGGAGGAACTTCGATCCGCTCCTTGATGAAATAGAGGGACCATTTACCACTCCATACATGATAAGTTCACAGTAGTTTTGACTAGTTAAGAAAATAGAAGATCAACATGGCTCACAGGATATGTAGCAGGGTATGATTAATCTAGACTCGGGATGAAGTCTCAAACATACATTTCCTCGTGCTCCGTGGTTTTGTTCTAAGTTCAGTAGGAGGAGTTATTGGAGAACACAGTGCTGTTATTGGATGAAAAGATTTACACAAGCACATAGAGGTGAATTTGCAAGTGTTCTTGGACCAGTGAACATCACTCCGCCATTGTTAATGAAGGGGCTTGGTCGGGTGACAAGTAACAAAGACCATGGATTTGAATTGTCAACCTTTAGATGCTTATGACTGGCTGTAGTGCCAAGTAGGAGTTGGGATAGTGTAACTTATGGTTATGGGAATGAGGCCCACATGACCTTTGGCTTCCGGGTCCATTGCTGACCTTGAAACTATCGTAGAAGAACCTTGAAATTTTGGGAAATGGCGAAGAATCTAAGCGAACCATCATACAAGCAGACATTTTCATTGATGTGAAAAGGAAGAGAGGTATCTAGCACTAATCCTCAAGAGAAAATATATAAATATTCAGTTCGTTAATTTTAGGTTGCAGCTCGGGATGCTATAATGCTTTAAATACTCAGTGGTGCTGCATCAATTAAACCTACGCACAGCATAGTTCACATGCTTATACAAATCCCCACATGTATTCATCCGCAATAAACTCATAAACATACAGATGGAGGTTGAATATTTTCAAACGGAGAACTTATGTTCATTTAAGAGTCAAGTGAATTCGAGAACCAAGTACATTCTAGACAAGTGAGCATCATTCAGCTGATGATCAATTTTACATCACTCTTTGTACTGTGACATAGGGCTTTCACCCTTTATTGAAGAAATTGCAATGTTGAGATCATTCCTTTTTAGGAAAATTAGCTACATAGGGTAAAAAGAAAAAACCATCTGTAACTTATATTCGATGGTGTACAAGGCCAATATGACGGTTTACGGCACTTTTGACCGCAAAGGCTCGTCCACAAATGGGGCACTGAAAAGGACGTTCACCCGTGTGAGTGCGTATATGCCTATCCAAACTTCGTTTATAATCTGACGAGAATCGACACATATCGCACTGGAAGCGATAAATCCCTCTTCTTATCTGTTGATTATGTGACCTGTGATATGTCCTTTGAAAGCGAACACCATCAGCTGCATCTACAGGAATTTGGAAGAATAAAGCAATCAGTGGCAATTCCAAATCACTGCATGATAATCCAAAAAATTAATATGCAATGTAAAATTTAAAGTTAAAGGAAATTATTAATGTTAATTATGGTTAACATACTATTAATTTCTAAATATAAAATATTAACAATATAAGGGACCATTTAAAACAGATTAAAAGTCTAAGCTGATATACATACCCCAACACATTTGTGCATCAATAAGTTCATTGTGATTTGAACTAAACGTGAAGAACTCAAAAACTGCAGTTGTGAACATGGAAGCAGCAACCATTAATTACAGAAATAATATGCAGTATAAATCTACTGAAAATTACAGATGCTTGCTTGTTTTTGTTTATATCTCTCCCCATCCCCCAAATGACCAAAACCGATCATCATCATAAATAGACATTGGCATCTTTAGAAAGCTGACACTCCTAGGCACAGACTGCCTGACTACCTACTTCCTTCCTTACAAAATAGCAAAATACTGTTGAAAAAAAAAGTCATGTACATCAGATTTTTCACTTTTCACATGTGAAGATTATTTTTCACATAGTTATTGAAACCAATATTTTAACACGTTGAGTGCCACGTCAGTCATCGGTGGCTGACAGTGTAAAATATGATATAAAACTAAAAAATTTACGTTGTTTTAAGTAATTATCTAAAATTTATTTAAAATTTACTTAATTTTTATTTATTACAGGATTGTGTCACCAACGTATTTAAACATTTCTTTTCAAAAAATCACATTGCTATACCACAATACCAGCGCACTTCTAAGCAGCACACGTGGCACTCAACGTATTAAAGAATAATCTCATGTAGTGTGTATGCCTGCTCAGATATCTGCCATTGTAGACGGAACTGTCGGCTGATCATTTTTTTAGGGGGGGGGTATGGTGGAAGGTTAGTTCGTTTGTTTATAGTTTATGGCTCAAGGGCTACAATGTTCATGCTGAGCCGGGACTCCAAACCGCTTAAGGCCTAGGGAACCAAACCCTAGACTACAGTAAGCAGTGCAATCTTTATGAGATCTCTGAGTAAGCATTCTTTGCACCATTGGGAGTCGAACCCGGGTTAACGGCACACGAGGCAAACACGTTACTGCACCGTGCCACCATAGGGCTAGGACAGACAATGAAGGCCATGCTTCCCCAGAATACAGTTTTGCGAAGGATGTGAACCTTTATTACAATGGTTCCCAAGCTTTTTCAAGCCGCGTCCCACTTTTATAGTAGCCAAGTGAGAGCCACTTTTATAGTAGCCCATGAGCCCCTTTCATAGCAACCAAAAGCTCCGCGATGCCCAGTGTCCGCCACTACAACATTTGTATAATAAAAGCATTTTTTACAGAATAAAGAAAACACATGAAATATAAAATTATATTATATTAATTATATATATTGTTAATTATGTATATTATATTTACCCAAATTTTTCTGGAAAATGATTTTTCTAAAACTGAAATAAATAAAAATAACACACACATACTTACCAATTATATTTATAGTATCTGTATCTATTATATACTACAAATTTTGAATTGCACCCCTCTGAGGCATGGGCTCCACGTTGGGAAACGCCACTTTATTATGTAAGGAATCGAACTCCAGACCACTTGAGTTATAAAGCTACGATGTTTTAAAGCAGGGTTCTCCAACTTTTTTGAGCAGCGGACCATTTAAAATATTTTCAAGGACCTTGCAGGCCAGTGGTTTCATACCCCCCCCCCTCCTCAGAGTTTCTTTTGGTTATTTGTTTGCTCACGCGCGATATGGAAAAAGGTCACACATGCTGTCCTCATGATTTTTGTTTATTTCTGAAAAATGAGCTACAGTTTTTGCTCTGGAGTTCTTTTTATTCCAAGCAGTTGTTGATGGGCTGGATTAACACTTTTGGGGGTTCAGATTGCAGCTGACGGTCTGTCCGTTGGATAACCCTGTTTTAAAAGTTATAAACACACACACACGCATATATGTGTATATATATATATATTTTTACAGGACACTAATGTACAGAGAATGCCTTATTTTTAATATATCTATTGTTAAACCTTCCCCTCATACAGTATGAATGTAAACTTTATGGAACGTGAAACAACTGAAAAAATGATAAGTGCTAAATACCAATGGTATTAAAACGATTTTTTTACAGCATAAGGACAGGAAAAGTCATGTTGCATACAGGGTTCTCCCAAAGGGCGCATGCTTTGAATTTTTGGAGGGCATGAGCCCATGGGTACACAGGCCACTGAAAAAATTCTCGACTATCACTTATGAGGGCACGCCCTGGGACCTACAGTTTTCTGAGAAATATGAACCTCTTAATGCCTAGGAGACCAACTTTCTGATTACAGTAAGCAGTTTGTCGTTGAGCATTCTTTTTTTAAGGGTGCACTGTACTACAACAAAGTCTCACGATTAAAATCCAGATTTTTTGCATGATAGACAAACACGCTATATCTACAACACCATAAAGCCCAATGTGACCTCTGAAGCCTGATATCATTACGCATAAAAATTTACCGGGAATAAACTCAGATTTGTAAATCAAAGAATGGTAGTCATCTGCATGGGAAATATAGAATGTTAATAGTTTTTGTGAAGCCGTTAAAAAGACAGATGTTCAAATTGTAAGCCATTAACGCCAATACTCAGTAATACATAACAAAGTTATGCCTCATCAAACTTTAAATCTTTGTTTTACAAAACTAAAAACATCTAGGGGTCATACTGCGCCAGGACGTAGTTTGCCTAGGGATATAAGCTTCCGTCATCAAAAAATTAAGTATTAGACTACAGATCGGCGGAAAAATGTAGATGTGCTTGACACCACCACAGACTCAGATTTCCTATGTGCTAGATGCAGAACAGATGCAGGTTTGCACAAATGGAGGTAGAGATTTTATGCATGTTACTGCTACAACAACAAGGCAGGATTTTTTTTTTAAAGTTAAGACTTACACACCGTGGAATATAAATTCTGAAAGGCCAAGTACATTTTGTCTTTACACAGTTGTTTATTTTCGGAATTTGCATGACTTTGACACAGAATTTTTAAAATTAGTTGAAGATTATGTATCAGGGAAGTGTAGTTTGGATGGTGCAAAAAGTAACCCATTTCAATTCAAGATTAGCATTTAAGATAGTTTTTATAGTTTTCACATATCGACATTTAAACGTACCCTGACATTAGATGTTAAATTACTCGCAAAGAAAAGAACAATTTTCTGGCACCTGGTAGGACCAAATCATTCTTTTCTTTACGAGTGATTAACAATAATATGTAAAAAAAATTGTTGATTTAATACTACCATGACATTGCTTTCTTTCTGTGTATGAGCTTTCTTATGGAGTACAGTTCAGATACCAATCATTGTGATTATTAAAAAAATAGGCAAACATGTATTATTCTGATTATTTACAATCATAAGTTGACAAGTTTCTGCATTGACATCATTCTTAACTAATGTAAAAAGAAAAATATCCTCCAGATACAATGAAAAAATGCAGCATTAAAAGGGAAAGTGTATATGGTCTGAAAAAAAATAATGAAATCAAATAAGTATATATAATCAAAGAAAGTTATTATTACAGTTCAAACACAAAGCGTTTGTACACAAAATATCAAATGAAAATATCCCCATATCAAATGTAAGATATGTATTAAAAAACACAACGAAAACTTAAATCATTAAATTTATTGTTTAGAGTAGCATGAAGTACATTTAAGATATGAAGGCTACGTTTAGCTAACACCGTCTCATTCATTTTATAGTTCACCAGTCCTTCCTCCTCCTCGATTGAAGAGGATGTAACACTACGAAAATGATCCTTTTTAGAAAAGTGACTTATCTGAGGCTCAAAAACCACCCACAATTTATTTTCCCCGGTGTACAAGAGCAAGATGGCGATTTAAGGCACTCTTAACTGTGAAGGCTCGTCCACAAACAGGACATCGAAAAGGACGTTCACCTGTGTGAGTACGCATATGAATTGTCACATTCTGTTTAAAATTTGACGAGTATGGGCACAGTTCACACTGATGCCGATCAATCCCAACCTTTTTTTTCTGGCGACCATAAGTCCCGGAATACAGTCTTTGAAAGCTGGCGTTATCAGTTGCATCTATAAGGGCTTAAAAAAAAAATGCAATTAGTGGCAATTATGCATGATAATACGAAATGCTATTTACAATACAAACTTTATTTAGGAGAATCAATTACAATTTCAGACACATTATACTGTATATTACAGAAATATTAAATTGATTTGAAAGTTTTAATCTAACAGAAATAAATATTAAATTTCTAAAAATTAAATTAAGATCATTATGTTTGATGTTCTAAAAAATTACATAATGAAACAACTAAACAAAATTATAGTCTGAAGCAATATATTACTTTGAATGTGTTTTAAAGCACAAAAAAGAGACAGGATGATTATGGATTACGTAACAATCGATACTGCAAGGGCAGCAGTAACCGTTATAGAAGATATGAAAGAAATGAGTTTGCAAACCCAACAACAAACGAGGTACTGGACTGATTTTAGAATTTTCAATTAATTAAATATACTACCGAGTCATTCCCCCATCAACTCAACACAGGGTATAAACCTCACCATCTCAGATTTTCATGAAGTTTTGCACATTTGTACTATCTGCATAGACTTGGAAAAATACCAAATTTTCTTGAGATTGGTCAACTCGTTTTGAAATTACAGATATTTAAAGTTTTCAAATTACAGATATTTAAAGTTTTCAAAAATCGACCAAAAAAAGCATGAAGGGCAATTTTTTGAATTGACGTGAAAGCTCTCCTAATTGAGATAATGAGCTGGGCTAGGTATCATTTTACAGCATTTATATTACCCTTTCCTATGATATAAATAACACTATATGGGTTAAGACAAAAAATATTTAGTCAAATTTAAAATTAAATATTAAATTTTTAATTTCTCAAAAAACACATTTTTAAAAATTTTCAAATTAATACCAAGAATATCTGGTATAGGTGTAAACCACCTGGCAAAATATAAATATGGGACGGTAATGGGTTAAAAAAAAAAAGTCGAATGTGAGTAGTTCAATCGGTGCCGGATTATAGAATGTGCCAAACCAAAGAATGACAGATTAGAGAGCTTCTAATGTATAAAACAAAGAAACAGTACATGAATTTTCATAATACATACACTTCGAACTACTATCCGGCTTTTTCATTAGGCTAAATAGGCAGCCATGTAGGGTGCAGTAATGATCTTTGAAAGAGGCAGCTTTTAACAAATGATTTAAGGTGATAAAATTTATAAACAATATTAAACAAATGCAGGTGGACAAAAAATTTTATTATTTCAACTCATACACGAAGTGAGAACGAAGTTCGAATAGAAAAACGTACATAATAAATATATATAATAAAAAAAATTTAAACATTGAATTGATAATTAGAAAACCATCACCCCCCCCCCACACACACACACATGCACAAGTGATTAACCAGAAAAATATAGCATATATAATTTATACAAATGATCGTTCATAGCAGCATCACGTACACAATGCTTGAGTACATTTCACATCAGCATGCACCTTTTCCACTGACAGCCTTATTTGCACCATTGTGTGGCAATGAAACAATTGTGCTCAATCCTTTAATGAGGAAAGCAAAACGATGAAATAGTTCTTATTTTAGGAAATTGAGCTATCGAAGAACAAGAAAACACCTTTACAAGTTATTTTTACTGTGTACAAGGAGAAGGTGACGATGTAGTGAGCAACTGACTGTAAAAGCTTTTTCACAGATAGTGCATTTAAAAGGACGTACATTATTGTGAGTACGCATGTGTCTGGTCATACTTCGCTCACAATTTGATGTGTACAAACACATTTTACATTGATGTGGAAACTTCTTGACCTTCTGTTTCTTAAAATCCTGTGTTTTGCAGTAGGACCCATGAAAATGGACATCTTTAGTGGCACTCATTGGAACTTAAAATGAAAAAATAATTAGTGGTAATTCAAGATGACAATAGTAAATAAAACCATTTAAAATTTGAAATCAAACAGAAAATGTAAAACAAAAAAATATATATATATGCATTAAACATAGGATTGTTAAATTGTAAGATACTCATGACATCATTTAAAATTAAACAGCTTAAATCTATAAACATACCTCGATACATTTATACAATATTACATTCATTGGCATTTAAGCAGAATGCAGTGGACTCAAAAATAGAAAGATTTAATTGTCATCTTTTTTTTTTTACATTCCATGACTGCAGGCTGACTCAACAGGAAAAAAAACCCTATGACTTAACATAATCATTAGTGAGTTGGAATTCGTTTGTATTAGCCGTTTATAAAAATACATTTTAAAATAAGAACCCACCCACTCCTCCAAAAAACATTAAATGGAGCAATCTATGTCCCAGTGAACAGACCGTAAAATTTAAAAAATGATTACATATATGCGTAGTTATTATTCCTTTAAAATTATATGTGTTTCACTGTATAAGGGTAGCTACGGTCTTGTTGCACTGTGACCTACAATCCCCTCTCCCCCAAATAAACCCAAACTACAGATTAAAACAAAAACCAGAAAGCACTGGTTAGCTTCTGGAATTAAGTCTGAGCATTCGTATGATAGCCAAATATGCTGTAACGACAGGCCTTTCTTTCTTTGAAGTCTATGTTTGAAATTGTTATCAATGGGAACTATTAAGAAACATTATTTTTATAGTTTCTTCAAAATGGGAACATTCTTCATCAAATGACCGATCTAGTTTCACCAGATGGCTGATTAATTTATTCACAACTTTTTCCTTAGCATTTGGTTATTTTGACATTTAGTAGCTTTTTCTTGAAAAAACTTTTTACAATATCCATAAATTATGCCATACAGTAAATATTTTGAGTTCCTCATTACAAAATCACCATCTTCAAGCTCTATGAGTAAATGAAAAGAATGAACAGCTATGACCGGGGGTGACTGTAAGTCCAAACCACATTCCCTGAACACCTCAGAAAATTACCTGAAAAGTTAAGCAATATTTTTGGTAAAGGCACTGATTTCCAAAGGAATATAAAAAAAATTATAGAAAACACAACGAAAATTTTGTAATTTTTAAAAAGAAATCCCTGAAGAGGCAAGTTGAAATTCCCGGAATTTACGGAAATCCTGGAACATATTCGGCCTTGTATGACAATGCACATAATACAAAAAAAAAAAAAGAGAAAAAGATAATTGTTATATATATTTTTATTTTGTAAGCGTGTCTTTTTTTATTAGTGTGGATATTTGGCAAATCTAAATTAAGATTGGCCTGAAATATTTTATTTTAGTGGGATTTCATTATTTAGAAATTGCAAAGTTTTTTCTTAAAAATTATGTTTATACTACATGATGCATAAACTAAAACTAATGTCTTTTCACCATAACTATGTCACTATTTTGAGAATTTAATGCTTTCTGAAAAAGAATTGGTAGTTATTTGGAGATCATACATCAAGTAAAGACAGTTCTGACATTGAAAGAAAAAAAAAATCGTTTCAATCTAAGGTTCATATTCAAAATGGCTATTAATAAAAAAAATCTCTGACATTTCCCGGAAATTTTCAGAAAATGTGCTAAAAATATTCTTGATTTTTCTTTTACATTAGTTAAATAATTAAAATTAACGAAATCAAACCTCTGTAAATTAAAAATAAAAATAAGACAACCTGGTCAAGTTTCAAAAGGTTTAAAAAGACGGATTTCTTTTCCCAGTACAGAAGCATGACATTCATGTCCTTACACATCAAGTACATTCAGCCAACAGCAGCAATAATTGTAATTATTAAAAAACAATTAGTCAACATTTTAATTAAAAAAATAATTATGAATTCCGTAAAGTGCTAATGACAATATAAGTTAGTGAATATGTATCGACATTATGCTTAACTCAAATTACATAGAAAGTATCCGCACTAAAGTAAATCCCAAAGATGGATTTAAAAAATAAAAGATTATAAAGAAATAGAGTGTACGTTTGATGCAATGAAAATGACGATACCAAACAAAGTATGTAACTTTCTTTAATACAGCAGTTCAAGCATGAAGGGTGGGTACACAATGTACAAGATGCAAAAGTTCATAATGAACAGTAAACACAGGATGCATCTAATACACAGTGCATGACGTTAAGCAAAACTTAAGTAAGTAAAATACCAAAAACTAAAGCCCAAAGCAGCACCAAATGCATCTAGGACCGGTATGCGACATTCTGAAGACAATATCATTGTGTAACAACGCATTATTGGTATTTAATTCTTTAATGATGAAAAACAATGCAAAGATAATTATAGTTTTTAAGAAAATTGTCAGATGACTAATAACAACATCAAAAACAGCTGTGACTTATTCTCGATGATGGACACGGATAAGATGACGATTTAATGTACTCTTAACTGTAAAGGCTCGTCCACAAAGAGGGCATTGAAATGGGCGTTCACCCGTGTGAGTACGCATATGCCTAGTCACATCTAATTTAGAATTTGAAGAATATTGACATGTCTCACACTGGTAGCGATGACTCCCAATTCTTTTTTTCTGGGGATCAGGTGCTTTGCCGTGTGACTCTTGAAAGTTGGGATCATCTGCTGCACCTGTAATGGCTAAAAAGAAAAAAAAAATTAGCAGATATTCTAAATGACAATTGGAATGACATTTTAAAGTTTAAATCAGAACAAAAATAAAAATAGATATTTCTAAATAGAGCGTATTTTATAAGGCTAAGGCAACTTAGATGATGTGACAACCTACAGTTTTTCAGGAATCCACACTTTTTTCACCTAGTAAATCAAATTCAGCATTGTAAATTCATATAAAAAATTGATAAGCACTCAGAACCTGCTGGACTCAAACCGAGATTATTTGCATGGTAGTCAAATACATTATCACTAAGGGTCTCCACTCACATTGGAGAAAAAACTCCCTGACTTTTCATGTAAAATTTCATGAACAATCATAAGCAACTTTAAACTGTACTTCAGTTGCGGGGGAAACAGTTTCACATCCATAAGAGATTTAACTATTCAAAACAAAAGGAAAATTTCCTTGATTTTGCCAGGTTTGACCAAAAAATCTTGTTTTCCCCTGGCCTTTATGAAAGCTTTCAAATTCCCTGAAAATTTCAGGTTCTCCAGGAGCCAGGGCCCAATTAAGACATATAAGGGCTATAGGCACAGTATTAGTTGAGACCCCCCCCATTACACATGGTGACAGATTTAGAAGGCAGGGGGGGGGGTCTGAAAACATATAAAAAGTAAGTATTTACATATATACTCATTCTAAAACTCCTCAGATTTGTAGTAAACTAACCAAAATAGCCCAAAAAAGTAAGCTTTTATCTAAATTATTTATGAATACTGATCAAAAGTGTGCATCAAAAGTCAGCTTAAAAAAAATTTTTTTTGAGGGCACCCTCCCAACTAGGGAACAACAACAGCCCTAGGCCTGGGCCTAGTTGGTAATTAGACCCTGCCAGAAGTATGGGGAACCTGCACTATATAACAACAGGACATACTTTTTAAACTAAATTATTAAATTTTATATACTAAAATTTCACATCCTAAGACAATGAGTGACGAAAAAAATGACTAATAATAATGTAACACAATATATAAGCACTAATATATTTGCATACAAATAAGTTCTCTAAGATTTGAACTTGTTCAGTGAATTCAAAATTTAACACTGTAAACATTGGGACATCAAGCATTTGGAAAATAAGGCAGAACATAAAAGAAAAATATAAATAAATAAATAACAAAAATATATATATATATATATATATACACACACACAACTGAACAAAATAGACATAAAACTGGTATTATATAATTTACTAAGTCATTAATAATTAAGATTAGCATGACAATGTAACACTACAGGGTATAAATAAAGAGAATTAATCCAACACTTTAAGCATATTTATATAAATCAAGCACTACGCAGATTAAATAAAACAACAATATACGTCAACGTTTATAGTGATACCAGGGCCGATGTTATGACGTGGCTAGATGATGAAACATTTCTTTTCTTTCGAACGTTTCAATATCTAGCCACGTCATAACATCAGTGCTGGTATCAGGTGTCACTATGCCAATAAACGTTGATGTATAATATTGTTGGATTTCAAGCATAGTTAATTTAATTGAATGAAGGTTACAACGTACGTTTCGGATGAATCTTGGTTGTATTTCTCCAGGAATATATATGATCCAAAGCTAAACGAACACTAAAGTGTTTCCAATTCTGCATGTTGCATTATGCAGGTTATGATTTTTCCCTAACCCCCCCCCCCCTACCTACACACATAAAACTAAGTAGAAAAACTCCACATCCATAACTTTTCACAATATACAGTGTCATACTGATTTGGGAAATTTTCAATTCATATTCATTACACCCAGTTCCATGTTTTGTTCATTCAGCACAATGACCCAATTTCTCACATGTGTGTATTGCATATGCACTGCAGATTTCTTCTAACCAGTCCTGCTTCAATGAGCTCCTCTATTTGCTTTGCCGAAACCGTTTTAACTGTTTATTTTTAGTAAAACACCTGGTCATCTCACAATTTTTGTCAGTTTTTTTTTTTCCATAACCATGTTACAACATTTTCTTGTTCAAATAACAATATCATTTTAAAAATATGTATGTGGAAGTTTTCATTATATCTTAATTTTACACCTCTCTTTTTCTATAAACAGCTTAATTGTTAGAATTAACCAGCCAGGATCATAATTCTGTCATGACTGTTTAGGAGAGTGTATTCATTTTACCACTGGATTTCTTTTTTAATTTAGGCTTACTTATATTGCAAGCCTGATGTATGATAATGCAAGCGTGGCATCAGACTTTTATATCCATCTATGTGTGAATGACGGATATATCACACTTTTCATCTTCTGATGAAGGGCAAGGGGTTGAAATTTAGCCAGCTCCACAATTCTTTATCAGTTGTTTTCCTCAGCCAGTACGTGCAATAGGATCCCAATGTATAGAAGTCGAAGATTCCACAAAAAAAGTTCAATATATAGAAACATTTTTCCTATATAATGAAGGAGGACTTCAAACCATAGGGGTTCACCGAAAGTTTGATAAATGGAAATTTGATACATGGAAGCTCTACTGTAACTTAATATTATGTGAAGGAAATTATTGATAAAAATAAGTAATTGATTGGTTACAGATTTCATTTCCAACTCTGTTTGACATCCATGAAGCATTACTTATTCCACATCACCTTAAAAAAATTGGTATAGTCTTTCTTCTTAATCATTGCATATTCCAGGCATTTTTCAGATGTGCAAAGGTACTTTTGGCTGTTTGGAAGCTTTGTCTCGCATCTTCTTCCATCTCTACTTGCTTAGCACAAAACCGAAGTATTAGAATTTTTCTACTTGTTCTATATTTTTATTGTTTTCTCCATTTTTGCAGTTTGTTGACACATAACATTCTTTAAGCATAACATAAATAACATATGAGCTTTTGATGTTTTAAGAATAAGGTATTGAAAAGTCCATAGGTGTACATTGGGAGATTAAACGGGGTGGGAGGAGGCAAAATCTGAGCATAAAAAAGCCCCAAAACTGAGGAGGCGAACATGTAATTTTGCCCTTGTTCTAAAAAAAAAAAAAAAGAGGAGGAGGAGCACATGCTTCTTTGCTCCTCAAATTACACCTATGGAAGAGTCTAAAGAAATAGGTTTGCACTCAAAATCGACTTATTTAATTCTGGAATTTTAATGGTTAAAATATCCTGTTGTTTTGATAATAATTACAACAATTAAAATATATTTGTGTCTGCAAGTTAAGGAATCCCCTTTCTGAGACAGTCTTGTCTCATCTAGATGTGAGAGATACCTGTGCAATCCAGACACATCCCCAGATTTCAAGAATTGCTAAATCAAGCATATTCTTTGAGGACAAATATTATCATTGGTTAAGTAGAATCCAGGATAAAATTCAGCCCTAAAAGGCGCACACTGAAATTCACATACTGATGCAAGATGACATTCCAATAAATCTTATCTGTTACAGAGTACTAATATTGAACACATGGAAAGGTGTATACCACCTCAAACAAGGAAAATTCCCAACATTCACAATGATTAGATTCGACGCTATGAGGAGGATTATAATACATACCCCAGGCTCACGAGATGTATACATGTCAAGAATCACTGTCTAGGCTGAATCAGGACTCGCCAGTAAACAACACACTATCCCATTGTTGTGGGTTCAAAGCAAAGCAGTCAGTACATCGTGTTCTATAGGAAACATATGGCGGGCTACCTTGCATACAGGTCAAAGTCACATCAGCTATTGATAAATTGTCTGCTTGAGACTGTTGGAAAATCCCTAAGCAGTGCATCTGCTGTGTAGTTTCGGCGGTATTTGTCATTTATAGTTACAGAGAGGTCCTGTTGTGCAGTTATGACGAGTAGGTGACCTGCACCACATAGCCCTTGAACATCTGTGGTTATTTGAAACCAACTCCAAAACCTGCAGGTGAATTTTAGTGGAATATTATGTTCCTGGGATATTTACAGATGAAAATATAGCCAGCCTTCAATCAGCCAATAATACTACTACAACACATAATATCAATATGGCTTTTTGTGTTACATTTATTGCCTTTTGGTATGAAAAGGCAATCATGTTGCAGGTGCAACACATCAATGACTTCTTGAAACTCTAATTACCAGAATTAACTTACATCTATTTTATGCAAATTCCCTTATCACTACCTTAGTAGAAACTTCCATTATTTCATTCTGGGGTTATGTTTAAGAATATTAATTTTATTTACATTTGCACCTAGATTTATTAATAAGATTTTAAACCACATTTTCAACTTAACATGACATGTAAGGATCACTTCTTATAAAACCCCCATCTGGAATGGAAAGTCAGAATTAGAAAATTGTATGCAAAAACACAGTATAAATAATTATATCGCAATATAAAACATGCATAAGAATATCATTATAGAAAACAAAGAAACAGTATTTGAACTTTAATACCACATGTACTTGGAGTATTATTTAGGGATGGTATTAGAATCATACTATGGCAATTGCCTAGAATGCAGTAGCGATCTGCAGCTTATGATAGTTTTATATGGTGCAATTCACAAATGACGTCAAAGAAATGCAAACGAACAAATATTTTATTATTTCAACTCATGGACCAAGTGATAAGAAAGTTCAAAGAGAAAAATTTCATAACAAATATATGTAAAGAAAATTAACCATTGCAATATTACTCAACAAAAAGCAATTGACAAGCAAAAATATTGTGTGATACATAACATACATAGGTAGTCCAAACATTTAAGCTATTCATTCATGGTAACATCAAGTACACAATGCTTGAGTACATTTTATATCAGCATGTACTTTTTCCACTGTGAGTTTTATTTGCATCACGGTGTCGCAATGAAACGATGGTGCACAATCCTTTAATGAGGAAAATACAATGAAAAGTAGTCCTTAATTTGGGACATTGAGCTGCCACAGAATAAAAGCACATTTACAAGTTATTTCTACTGTGTATAAGGACCAGATGACGATTTAGTGAGAACTTGGCTGTAAAAGCTTTTCCACAGATAGTGCATTTAAAAGGACGTTCACCCGTGTGAATACGCAGGTGTTTGGTTATACTTTGTTTGCAACTTGATGTGTATAAACACATATGGCATTGGTAATTCTCCACCTTCATTTTTTTAACAGTCTGTGTTCTGCAGTAGGGCCCATGCAAGTTGCTGTTATCAGCTGCACCTATTGGGAGTTGAAAGAAAAAATAATTAATGACAATAATAAGAAAGCTGTTTAAATCAAACAGAAAATATTAAAAAAAAATACATATAAACCATAATTAGGATTGTTAATTTTTAAAGTACTCTTCACATCGTCTAAAATCAAACAGTTTAAATCTATATACCAGGGGTGGGCACATATGAGGTCAGTGAGAGCTGATTTCCAATTTACCATATATTACAAAGAGCCACAACCATAGTTACATAGTATTAAATACACAAATTTAATTAATATGGTTACATATTGTACCAAAGTCTTAAGTGCTATGTAAATTATACATATGAGAAAATATAATTAAGAGAAAGAAAATACAAAATAATTATTTAAAATTTTTATAATAACTCCTAGATGGACCTATCGATGCAACCGAAGGTCTACTTTTGAAGCGATTACGTACAACTTCTATTCTTCATTAACCGATTCACTTTCTTAGTCAATTTTCAAGATCAAATATCAAGATCCGCCAAAAAAAAAAAAAATTTAAATTTTCAACAAGAACCACACTTAACGAAGAGCCGCATGTGGCTCTTAAAGCCTTATTTGTCCACCCTTGCTGTATACCAACCTTTATGCATTTACACAACAGTACATTGATTAGCATTTTAAGTCCATGAGGTGAACACACAAACAGATTCGCTTGGTTGTGTTTTCTTAAACACCCCACGACTGCAAGTTGACTCATCGGGGAAAAGGATCCATAACTTAGCATTATCTTCAGTAATTTGGATTTAGTTAGCATGAACCATTTATTAAAATAAGATGCAGCCCTTACTTCTCAAAAAGTTCATTCAGTTTGCTGTTAGCAAACTGAATGAACAATTTAAAATATGGCTTTATGTATATGTGGTTATTTTTTTTTTAGTTATTTGTACAGTAGATGTTTGTTTGTTTGTTTTTTGGTTTTACGGCTCAAAGACTACAGTGGTCATGCTGCGCCGGGACCTACTGTTTTCCGAGGAATCCGAACCTCTTAAGGCCTGGGGAACCAAACCCCGGACTACAGTGAGCAGTGCGATCTTTATGAGATCTCTGAGTAAGCGTTCTTTTTGCACTGCTGGGAGTCGAACCCGGATTAGCCGCGCAATAGGAGAACGCGTTACCACACTGCGCCACTGAGGGCTCTTTTGTACAGTAGAACGCTGATTATTCGAACTCCGATTATCCAAATTGTCCAATGATCTGAGCTCAAAAAATATTATTTCTAAAATTTTTAATATTATCATTTTCATGGTGTGGAGGGGTGTTTTTTTGGTAAACTGAATGTGGACGAACAAACAAAGGGCAAAGGAATTTTTGCGAAGAAGGGCATGGTTTTCCCTCTATAAGGAGAGGGGTTAGGCCAGGAAAACTTGTTAGGAACAAAGATAGTGGAATGTTGTCGGTAAGCTTACGATAGTCAATCCGTCACTAAACGCAGTTAAGCAGACTTTGTTGAAGTAAGATATTCTTCATGTTGTTCAAGCAATGTCGAGAAAGCGAAAGGAAGTCATTCTTTCATTAAGTGAAAAAATTGAGGTTTTGACGAGATTGAATAACGGTGAAAGTGGAGACCAATTTGCCATTGAGTATGGTATTAGAAAGTTGATGATTTCAGGCATAAAGAAAAATAGTGAGTCCATTATCAATTTTCAAACCATTGACTTTTCAAAACAAATTTTTTCTGTTTTGGGGAGTTGGGTCCGCACCACTCCATACTTTGGCGTTTTGTCTCCGGATCATACTGGAAACACCAGGTTTACTCGCCGGTTACGAAGGTTTTCACGAACTGGGCATTTTCGTCCTCCATGTCGATGAAGTCCCCACAACATTTCATTCGTTGCTGTTTTTGTTCATCCGTTAAGTGATGAGGAACAAATCACGAACAAACTTTACATTTTCTCAAATCCTATATCATGATTTTCCAACAGTTTCCCAAGGGATATCCAATTTGTTTGATAGCATCCTGATGGTTAATCGCCGATCTCGCTGCAACAGTTCACATACTCTCTCAATGTTTGCCCCTGTTCTGCTGGTGGTGGGCCACACACTCCGATGCTTGCACACTTTCACGCCCATCATTAAACTTCTTAAACCAGCAGTACATAGTCTTCAAGGCCATGGTTTCATCTCCGTACACCTGCTTCAGCATTGCATAACTTTCGCCTGCTGATTTACGCAATTTGTACAGGAATTTCGAATGATTCTCTGCTCCATGACATGCCACAAAACTACCACACATACAAAAGTCGATAATAAATTTATCATGACTCACAACCGCACAAAACCCTGCACTACTGTTAACTGAACATTACGGAATACGATGAATGTGTCGCTGATAACCGGATTGTTCCCATTTTCGATTTGAGGGGTGATTCACCCTACTTATTGGTCACACCTTCTAGTTTTTATGACATCACATTTTATACTACCCATGGTATAATAAATAATGATAATCTTTTATTTACTTCTGAAAGCTATGGGTTACATTTTACACACGAGTACATATTATGTGAACAATTTTTGGTCTTCCTACAATTTTTCTTATATATATATGTGTGTGTGCGTGTACAGTCAATTCATCATGAATTACCATCTGAAGTCTGTCATAAGTAAATACTGTAATTGCATAACAAACTCACGACCTTTTCAAGATTCAGCCTTTGCTAGATGACTCTTATATAATAATGCTCCCTAGCGTTTACGTCATCATCTAGTAATTTTTTCTTTAATATGTTTTTTTAAAATAGTTTGACGTTTATATTCTTTAGTTTGATTGATAAGTTATTTCACATTTTAACCCCACTTTATAATTAACATTGTTTCTTTCTACTTCTGTTCTTATTCTGAGTAAAATAATAGTTATTATATTTTCTATTTCTTTCTGTTGTGCTATTATTCCAGTATGTTTATTTTCTTTTATGCTCTCAAACATTTTATTCAATGCACATTAGCTGTGGATTTTGCTTATTGGTAAAATTTTATGTTTTGTTGCAAATGTCTTCCAATATAATTGGTTACTCCTACTTATATATTTTATCCCCCCCCCTTTTTTTGTATATTATTGAGTACAAGTTTCATATTCAATGCTCTTAAATTACCCTATATATTGTTACAATAAATCATATGACTATACATCATTGAGTAATATAATTCAATTTTTGTTCTTTTTGGCAAACAACCTCAATTAGTATTTTGGGTCCCTCAATATGAAATCATCATCTTCAAACTCCATGAGTAAATGTAATGTGGCAAGCATCACCCCCAACCCCACCCCAGTTAGTTAAATCCATGGTATGAGCAAGCTAGTGAAATGTGTTTACACTTTCATTACACAAAAATAATTTTAAATAAATTCAAAAATTTGCTGAACTGCATTATTTTTAACTCATTACATGGAAAATATCCCTGAGATGAAACTAAAAAAAAAGATTATGGAAAGTACAGTGCATATTTAATGCAATGTAAATGATACTGAGTACAGTATACAACATTTTTTATTATGGAAGTTCATGCATGGAGAGCACATACAAATGGAGCACGATCTGGAAAAGTTTGTAATCAATATTAAGTACAGGATGCATTTAACCCACAGTCCATGTCAAAAATTTAGAAAACCAAAGCTAATGTGTAGAGCAGCACAGAGGGTATTTAAAACCAGTATACAACACTCAGACAGTCGTACCTGCATCAATGTGTAACATCGGTATTCAGTCCTTTTAACGAAACATTACGCAAAGATAACCATTGTTTTCAAGAAAGTTATTGAAGGATCGAAGCACCAAAAAGAGCTGAAACTTATTCTTGACGATGGATAAGAACAAGATGACGGTTTAATGCACTCTTAACTGTAAAGGCCCGTCCACAAACACAACATTGAAAAGGGCGTTCACCCGTGTGAGTACGTATATGCCTGATTACATCTATTTTAGAATTCGAAGAATATTGGCAAGTGTTGCACTGGTAGCGACAAATCCTATTCCCTTTTCTTTGGGGATCTTGTATTCCGTAATATGGTCCTTGGAAGTTGATATCATCTGTTGCAGCTATAAGGGCTTAAAAGAAAAAAACAATTAGTGGGCATTCTAAATGACAATTAGCATCATTACAATCAGAACTGCATCTTAAAAATTTTAATCTGGACAAAAATGTAAAAGAGTATATTAAAAAAGGATCGATATATACGCGAACACAATTGAACCCATTTATAAAAAAAGCTGGAGGAAGCCACGAAAATATTCGATATATCCAAACTGAATATAAGTAGGTTCATCCATAGTTAGTGTTTTATAGTATAAAGATAATTTAGGTCTTGCTATGTCAGAACCTACAGTTTTCTGAGGAATGAAATCCTTATAAAGAAACTGAAAAGCACAGCGTACCTAACGGAATTAAACTCAAATTATTTGCTTGGTAACAAAATGTGTTATCACTTTATCACTGCAGTGAATATTAATAAATTAAGTTTTAGGTTCTAAAACTTTACAATGGGTAGTTAAAAAAAACTAATAATGCAATATACAGACAGTAATATATTTGCATACAAATCAGTTCCTTAGGCTTTGAATTTATTTAGTGAACTCAAAATTCGTCATTGTAACCATTGGTGCTTCAAGCACTTGTGAAATAGGGTAGAAAAAATAAATCAATTTGAACAAAATAAGAAACGAAACTGGCAGTGTTACATAATTTATTAAGTCACTAAAAATTGTCGATACTAATTAGCTTCCTCATAAGAAGCAAATGAATCAAAAAAGACAATATTGCAGAGTGACCTCAAAAGAACAGATACCACTGTTTACACAAGCACACACACACACAACAAAAAAATGTAAAAAAAAGCTTGAAAAAATATTTTTGTTTTGTCAATTGGAGCATCTTCACTTTGGTAAATAATGTGGAACATTCAAAACAAAATTTAAATTTATCTGAATAAAAAAGTCTTCATATTTTTCACCCCAAAATTTCATGATCACACACTTGTAGGTAGGGCAGTAATTTTATTGTGGGAAGGCAAAATCATGGGACAATTACGTGATGAATCTTAAAATTTTGTAAAAATTAAAAAGAAAAAAAAAATCAAGGAAGAAGTTTAAATGAGAAAAACTCTCCCACAAGAAGTTCATTCAACAACCCCCCCCACCCCCTTTTTTTGATAATTTTTGTGGAATTTCAAGATTTATGAAATAACTGCCCTGTGAATTTTGCATTCCCACAATAAAATTACTACCCTACTTATATAGGCTAAAATTCATTTAAAAGAATTCAGTGCATTCTGAGTTAAACTTGTTTTCATTAATGAGACCCTAAGCTTTATCCTGAATGTAGCACATGCCCTATAAAAATAATTCATTATGTGAGCCCTGTTTTAAAGATATGCCCAATTTTTAAAAACCATATGTAAATAAAAGTGTAAGAATGTTATGTTTTTACTGAGTAAGAACGTCAAAGGTCTTGCTGCACCAGGACGTACAATTTCCTGAGTAATCTGAAATACTCCAGCTAGGAGAACCACACCCTGGCTGGACTATAGGGGGGGGGGGCAGAAAATTCTACGATAATTATTATTAATTCAACGGCATGCAATTTAGGATACTATTGGGAGTAAACCATAGGTCAATGAAGCGACAGACGGATGTGTTGCCAACTATGCCATCATAAATAGTGGATCTACATCTTCTGAGGAATGCAAACCTCTGAAGCTCTAGGGAACCAACCCTCTGACTATAGTGAACAGTTAGTGTGCTCCCTTTTTTCCCCCAGTACAATATGAAGTTGGTTGAATACAGATTAGTGGCACCATAAGTTAATTTATTACCACTACATCAAACACATATAACGTCAAGGGAAAAATAACTCCCCACTCAAGTTTTCACAACATATAAAGTAGAGCATCTCTGTTTGGCAGTTTTCAATTATATTCATTTTGTTCAGTGACTGTTTCGTTTAAAATTTTTTGGCTGGATGTACCCAATTGCTCACATGTATGTACTACATATAACATGGTATCTGGCCAAATTCAATTTCAATGTTCTGCAAGTTTTCCAAATGTTAATTCAAAACAAAATGTCACTTATTATGGTAAGTACTTTACAAGACACAAAATACTGCGTAATCAAAACAAGCTTTAAGACCATAAAATCCACTAACATAAACCAAAACGCTTGCAATTAGTGAATTTATAAATACAATGATTATATTTAATAATATATATATATATATATATGTTGCTTTATGCTAAAAAACTGCATTAAATATTTGCAATGACATTTTCCCTCAGCCTCTTTGAATTCGTAATAAGCATATGGCGTTTACTAACTAAAACAACTCTTTTTTTTTCATGGTTTAATATGTTTGGAGTAAGTATTTTTATCTATGGAATATAGGCTTAATAATTTTATACAAATCATTTTTTATTGTATGTCACAGCATACAATATTGAAATAAACATCATTGAAACGATTGTTCATTAATATGAAACATACACATTTTTGAATTCATATACATTTATGACATCTTAATATGTATTCATGGTTGTTTCTCCATATTTAAGAATTAGCCCAATACACTTTTTTTTTTCTCTGCTGCTACTCCCTTTAATCACAAAGGAGGAAACAGTCGGTTTCTAGAAAGGCCTCTTTTTTTTTCGCAAGCTTCCTTAATTTTTCTTTAAGTTTGTTTCTGAAACATCCCTCACCGTGCATTTCCTCTCCCACCGAACTTCTCTTTCCATTGAGGGTCTGAATCCAATGCCCATATGTTATGTTCTTCAACCTTTTCCCAAATGTATGTTCCAACCAATCAATATATATATTCTTAATTATCTACGATCAGAGTAGATAGTATACAAATCTCCATTACTTTTGTTTTTTGGCTAGCATGTACAGTCGAAATTTCATATATTGAAGTCAAAGGTTCTATAATTGTTTTCAATATGTAGAAAGCGTTTTCCTACATAATGAATGTGGATTTCATTTAAATCAAGGATTCATGAAAATTTCAATATAGGGAAGTGTTTTCTGTACTTAGTATTATGTGGCAGTGATTATTAATAAAAGCATTACTGATTCCTTTTAAAAAGTCAGTTTAGTTTTTCATCGTAATTGCAAAATGATCCAAATATTTTTTAGCTTTTGCAAAGAGACATGTCTGGTTGTTTGGATTCTGTATATCCTGCACCTGCTTCCACATTTCCCTGCTAAGACACAATACCATGGCATCAAAAATTTTCAAACTACTCTATGTTTTTACTGCTGACTTTCAAGATTTTCTCCATTTTACAATTTATTTACATATAAAACATTCTCTTAACATAAACAACACACAAGATACATTGTGATTTTGGTGTTTTAAGGACAACAACCACTACTATTGAATAGCTTAAAGGAATAGGTTCGCACTCAAAGAAAAGGACGGATACTGGATTGATTTTACTTTGGAATTGTAATGGTTAAAATACGTTGTTATTTTGCTAACAATTACCACAGTTACTTACTCTTTGGTGCTTGAAGCTCCTACGTAAGAAGCTATCAAAAATCATAATCATATTGACAATTGTAATTATCAAGTAATAATTACAGTTATATGAGAGTAATAATTATAATTATTCAAAAGCAAACGAACTTATTTACTCATTCAAAAATTATCGCAGCTCACAATTATGATTACCTAAAAGCAAAAGTGCTCATAAAGTTAGCAAATTTACTATATCTACATATTTCCCAACTTGAATTAAAAGAAAATAATCCCCTAAACAAAATGAAGAAATGTAAAATTATTGAGAAAAAAAAAATGTGTTCCACATGATATAATTCAATAATGGCACAAAATATGTTTATGTAAACAAAAAACAAATTTATTACAGTAATACGTGTACAAGGTTATCATGAAGAAAGTGCAATAGAAAATAAGAAAAATTTGTAATGATTATTGAACATAAAATCATTTACATCATTTAAACATATGTAATATAACAACTGTTAACGTCTTTGGTATTATGTCACACAAGTTCAAAATCAAAGCAGTTTATAAAATATGATAAAAACCTAAAGAAATTGAAAAATGGAACGAAGTTGAATTATTAAAAAATGTGTTTTGTTGTAAGGTAAGAAATAAGACAACCATAATTTGTCCTCAACGATGCACAAGGACAACATGACGATTTAAGGCACTTTTAAATGTAAAAGCACGTCCGCAATACATGCACTGAAAAGGTCGTTCACCAGTGTGAATACGCATGTGCCTAGTCACTTCCAGTTTAGAATTTGAAGAATATTGACACACTGCACATTGGTAACGATGATTTCCGATCTTTGGTTTTCGAGGATTTGGTGTTCCACGATACCATGCTTCAAAGTTCATTTTATTAGCTGAACCTATAAGAGCTTAAAGAAAACGGCAATTAGTGGCAATTATAAACAACAATTAATATCACAATAGTAAGTAATATTAGCTGTAAAGTTTTATTCCAAAAGAAAATATAATACAATACAGAAAAAGATTGACATTACTATTGTTTATTTGCATCTTAAGTTGCAAGGACAATTATGGTCATACTGCACTGGAATCCAGTTTTCTAAAGAATTTAAACCTCTATTGCTTAGAAACCGAAACCCTGCATCAGGGTTCCTACTTGCATTGGTGAAAAAAATTACCTGACTTTTCCAGGTTTTCCTCCTAACCTTTTCAACAAAAGTCCCTACCTTTTCCAGGTTTCCCCCCTAACTTCGTCAACAAAACTCCCTGCCTTTTTCAGCAAAATTCCCTGACCTTTAGGGACAATTCCAGGTTATGTGGGAACTCTGCTACATTATAGCGGGCAGAAAAAAGCACACACTCTAGGGCACCATTAGAATTTTAAGAACTCAGGTTAATGGTATGATTCCACAACACACCACCTCGATGCCACTACAGGATGATGTTGCAAAATTTAACTAAGTTTTATGTTCCATGTTGTAAAGTAAATCTGTGTGTATATATATGTCCTATAGTCATCCACTGCCTAAAATATTGGCACTCGTCAAAGTGCCGCTTCGAAGCAGTCCCGGTAGCGGTCACTCCGTAGGAGGGTGGCACAACGAGTCCTGCCTTTGCACATGACTTCGGCTGTGGTGACTAAAGTTTGGAAACTTAGTTAAACTGTAGGTCCAGCTTGCTAACGTGTTGAGCTTAAGGCCACTGCCTCTGTATTTCTTTCACTGCACTACATGTACGTGTGATAACAGAGACTCCCACCCTGCAGTGGATTGAAAATGGTTATTGATGATATACGTATTATTATCATCATTAACAACCATCATCAATCTACTGAAGAAGAGAGGTTTTCTGCCATCATAAATACACACAGAATGGTGAAAATGACCAGAAGATTTGGCCTTAAATTCATCATGCTGGTCACATGTGTTGGCAAGCTGGACCTACAACTTAACGAGGAAGTTGAATCTCAGTCCTACGGTATGGCAGGATATGTTATGTCCCCCTCCTAGGTAGTGACCTTTCTCTTGGCTGCCACTAATTGAGTGTCCAATAGGGCTACTACTAATTGGGCATATACATACATACAAAATTCACTACGATTTAAAGAGAAAAGCTGCTGTTATACAAAACAACTGGAACATCAATGTTAGGAAAAGTAGATTAAATAAAAGAGACCTGCTTATATTTCTGGTACAAAACATAATTCACAAAATTGTTAACAGAAAGTTGATAAAAAAAGATAAAACTTTTCCATTTATCACTGCTGTAAATGGCCTATATTGGGATCTATACAACAGATCCCAAATCAATTATTTATGTGCATCTTGCCATTCCAAATAATTTTTTTACACATTCCACAAAATTACTTATTCCAACTTATATAAATACACAAATCTAGTTGGCTTTCCACAAGGAAAAGAAAAAACCCCAATGCATTATGCTTTACCATCATACCCATTTAAAATAGCTGCAGTCTTCAGAGGAATCTGAATCAATAGGCATATGAAGAAAGTTCGTAAGAGGGAGTTAGAGACTTAAAATAGGTAGGTTACACACTCCATATACTAATATGTACATATACAAAGATTCATCGCAGTGACGATTACAACCCCAATCTGCACAGGCAAGCGTCTGAACCTGACAATTAAAATATCAAATTTCAGAACACAGATCAGCAGAAAAATGGCGGAGATTCTAGAGAACCATTGGGCATTAAATGCAGGATTTTTTTTTGAAACAGACAGCCATATTACCAATGAAGGGCAGCTACATCTCATATAATGAAATTCAATAAAGACAACACGTATATGGTGGCACACAAATTTATTATGTAAGTGCATACACAAAGTGATGCTAAGCAATGTATAGAAAGTAAAATGTTTGTGTTAAGTATTAATGTAAAACATACTTTGTCCCAAAATATGATAGAAACTTAAATTATCAAAATAACTGTTCAGAGAAGTATTGAGTGTAACAATTTATCCATGACCCCTTGTTAAAATAATTATTAAAAAGAGAAGAGTTACATAAGGACAAAAGAACAACATGTATTTTATTTTTCACAATGTACATGGACAACATGACGATTTAAGGCACTCTTAACACGTTCGCTGCCAAAGCTGATATGGTACATCCATTCACATACGCTAAGATCTTATCTGCATTTTTATGCTTTTAAATTATTTTCTGTTGTTTTATTTTTTAAATATAGATATAACCGATTACTTTTAGCGATAAATAAATTCACACGACTATACTCGTAGTTGGCATATGAAACAATATTTTTGCTCCCTGTACCAACTACGAACATCCTTGTAGTTGGCTGCGAATGTGTTAAGGGTAAAGTTTCACGCACAAAAATATGACACTTAAAAGGATGTTCGTTTGTATGAATACGAACATGCCTAGTAATCACTTGTTTAAGATTTGTAGAATATTACACATTTCATATTGGTAGTGAGGAATCCTGATTCTTCATTCATTGGCATGAAGTTTTCTGTAATACTCCTTTCAAAATTTATGCTAGAAACTGCATCTATAGTGGCTGAAAAGAATAGAGCAATTAATAGCAATTCTAAATGCCAATCACAATAAGAAAAGCTTAAATCGAAATTCACATAAACACGATTTGTTATGAGATCAAATGACTTTTTACAATTTTTTCCATAGGGAAGGTCCTGCTTTCTTCCGACATTCTTTTAAACTGATTCACTGCTACTAAATCAGGAACAAATATCTCAAAGTGTGATAGTTACGTGTCACCATCTCTTGTGTGGAGATCGTAGCAAAAAAGAATAAAATTTTACGATGGGTTGGAGAAGAAATATTTGTAGTGATTAGGGCAAAAACAAGTTTATTTACATCTGGATAATTTACTTGAATTTCCTCGGTAACCAGGGCCTGATCACCGCAAAGGCGTCCAAAGCCCGGGCTTTAGGACTAGACTTTAGTGGGAGTGGGAACTGCACGGTGAACAATCGGTGAATCACGGTGCACGATTTAGTACAGCTGGTTAGGTGAGACCCTTTCTTCCTCCCCCAGCCTTACATGTTCAGGGAAGTAGTGTAATGATTCAATGAAATATGCATCTATATTTGAACATTCAGGGAAGCATAACTACCATGAAAGTGGTTTATAAAAAAAAGTGGTTGTTATATTGGAATAATGATTAAAACCCTTTAAAAGTTAATTGTTTTTAAAGCTAGGAAAAAACTAGTCAGCTGGAGATGATTTTAAAAATCAACAGTCCTTTTCTTTTTGCAGTTACTTTTTATGCTAAAACAAATTTTAAATTAGTAAATTAGTTAAAACAAATAATGTTAAAGGTCTTGTTATTTACTGAGTAAAAAGTATGCCATCTAAATTGGAAAAACAGTTTATTATGAAATTTACAACAAAATAATTTTAACTTATAATGAGGAATCTATTTTAATAAAAAGAAATAAAACTGAGAAATGTTTAATTTTGGCATATCCTGGTCTTTGTTTATGTTTTAACCCTAATTACATTAAAATATTTTGATCTGAGTATATAAGGCAAAGGGATTACACTACAAAAAAAAAAAAAATTGACAAAGGAATTAAAAGTGGAGAATTAATTTTTTCTCCACTGGATAATAGTTACAAAATTACATATACTCTGTAATTTACGTTGGGACTCTGAGTTTTAGGGTGTTAATTCTCTGTTTCTACAGGATAAAATTCCATAAAATTTTCAGATCATTTATTTCTTGCACATGTAATGTTGGACACCAAATTTCATTAAACTTGGAAAAGTTCAAGTGACATTTCATAAAATTACTAGATGCTCGTTGACATGGACTGACCCAATAATATTTCTTATATCATTACACGTCAAGTTTTTTATCCTGGATAAATATGTATAAAAAACGTAATTCAAAAATTGAGATAAATAATACATATCTTATCTGGTAATATGCAACTGGACTTTTAAAAATATATTTGAAAAGATTGCTCTAGTGTTTCCAATAGTTATGCTACATACTAAAGAAATGGATAATTCAAAGAGCAGCAAGACAAAATATTTTTTTTTTACAGAAAATAAATTAAAACCCCAATGAAATTTTATTTTCTATGGGTAGAGGGACCTCTGACGTATATACAGAATTTTTTTAGTCAATTTGAAAATGGAGTACTTTTTAAAAAACTCATTCGTTAATTTATTTCCACCAATATTTTTTTATTCTTTTTTTTTTATTATTAAGTAACAAAGAAAAAATGGTTCTCGAATCCTAAGTTCATTACATTGTTTTTTAATGAATGTATAGAACAAGGAGATTACACAGCAAAAAGAATTCCATTGATAGGATAATTAGAA
Organism: Dysdera silvatica; assembly: GCA_006491805.2. Classification (NCBI taxonomy): domain Eukaryota; kingdom Metazoa; phylum Arthropoda; class Arachnida; order Araneae; family Dysderidae; genus Dysdera; species Dysdera silvatica. Next base: position 44,611,296 of record QLNU02015359.1, on the reverse strand, counting down.
ACAGAGGAACATTTTTTCCATAAGACAGGCGTTTTCAAATTACATAAGCTCAGTGCAATTTCCTTTGGGGTACCCAATTTTCAGAGGAACCGCTCACGGCTTCTATGGGATAGAATTCTAAAAAATGTTTAGATAATCTATTTCTTGCACATATAGTACTGTACACAACGTTTCTTCGAAATCTGAGGGGGTCGGGTGACATACTCTGGATGAATCATGGAATGACCCATATCTAAGATCACTTAGACTATACTAGATATAAAATATGTAGTAAATCGATCTTAGGGAGCGTTCAAGTATTATGTAAGCAATATTTTGGCCATTTTATACCCCTCCCCCCAAATAAGCAAAAATTAACATTGGATAACATAGGAACATAGGAAAATAAGCACAAAAGCCACCCACTCCCGCAAAGTTGCTTACGTAATACTTGAATGCTCTCTTATCGAGATAAGGTAGACCCATTTATATGTAAAACAAATAAGAAGCATTGGACGATTTCTTAAATATATAGGCAGGAGGGAAAATCAGTGGCCACAGAGCAGAACATGGTACTGTAGTAATTAAAACAATTGAGTAGCAGAAAAATGATCAGAATATGAAAGATCAGTGAAAGTACAGGCCACGATTGCGGGTGATACAAGCAGCGCAAAGTCTAAGGTTTTAAAACTAAAAGAACCAAGTAATATGTCATAGAAATAAATTTGTTGCAATTTATACTAAATAATCATTTATTAAATATTTAGCGTTCAATACACAAAGCCAAAAATAGAGTTCATTATAGGGTAAATAAACTCTGAAAAAAAAAACCACATATATTTATGCATTAAGGACATGTAAGAAGTACAGAACAAGGATTTTAAGATATGCACGTAGTAAACAAATTAGTAACCACAGAACAATAAATCACACCAGAAACACAGATCAAAGTGGAGTAATTATATCCTAGCAACGCAGATGTATGTTTGTGTGCTAAATAATAATAAAAAGAAAACAAAAAAAACGGTAAATATTAAACATGTATAGCCCACAAAATATGTCAAAATTCAAAGGTATCGAAATTATCATCCAGTATAGCATAAAGTATATATCGAATGTACAGAAAAAATCTACTTCCCGGGCAATATAATGTTGTTACCCCATTGTTGGTGAAAGAACACACCCCTAGGCAGGTCTTCAGATAGGAGTATACTTCAGTACATGGGAGTCATAGAAATTAAAAACAGCATTGACAAATATTATGATCTGACTAAGTTTGAAAGAAGGATGATAATACAACATAAAATTTCAACAAGGGGTTCCATAACAAATGCTGTTTTAGCATTGGTGTAATGTTTAAAAATAAGATGTTTTTGCAGCCAATTACTCTCTTTTTCAAGTGAAGACATTGTTTGTTTGTGGTTTTACGGCTCAAGGACTACAGTGGTCATGCTGTGCAGCGACCAACTGTTTTCCGAGGAATCCGAACGCTTGGACCTACAATTTTCCGAGGAATCTGAACTTCTTGGACCTACAGTTTTCCGAGGAATCCAAACCTCTTAAGGCCTAGGGAACCAAACCCCGGACCAAAGTGTGCAGTGCGATCTTTATGAGATCTCCGAGTAAGAGTTCTTTGCACCGTTGGATGTCGAACCCGGGTTAACAATGCATGAAAACATTGTCTTTACTAAGTGGGCAGTTGGCAACTGTAACGTTATGTTTTTAAACCCCACATTAGTATTGAAATAACAATGGGTGTTTGATGCATGGATCACTACTGTGAAGTTTGTATAGAAATTGCCAGGTACCTGTTTAACAACATCAACAACATATAAGCAATACACATTTCGAAAATAGCATCTTATTGTGAACAACGAACACAGAAAGCTTGCAGATGAACATAGCCATAGATGTCCATCATATATTGTTTTAACCAATTGGAGAGACACAGTAGCACAAATGATTGCTGATGATAAGCCCCGGTTTCAGTTACTTCTAGCCAATGGGAAACTGGTGCTGAGTTCACATGAAATTTCATCGCCTCAATCTAGGAATTGCTTACACCAATTCTCAATTGTTCAGACCCAATAAGTTCTACCCATGCTGATATACACCCAATGTTCCAAAGGCCAAAATGCTAAACAAAACCCTGGAACATTCCCTTCTAGTTTGCACAGTTCATAGTTACCTACGTGATTGTTTTAAAGCAGTGGTTCCCAACACAAATGAAGCCGGGGACCACTTTGAAAAATTCTCACGAGGTCAGGGGTGGATTTAGAAGTGGGGACTATCGCCCCCCCTTGAATTTAAATTTTACATTAAAAAGATACAAGATAAATATCCAATGGGGTGCCATTTTCAAAAATCAAGTTATTAATCCCCCCCCCACACACACTTTGAATGACTTATAAATCCATTCCTGTACTAGTTGACTGCAAGACCTTAATAAAAAAGGGAGCCTGGTCTTTTTTTTGAGGAGGGGGGGGAAGATGTAGATGCATAGAAGTAAACAAAGCAGTGTTGCCAACAGTGAAGCCAAACAAAGCAGTGCTGTCAAGGTGAAATCCCTAGTGGCAGCAATAGAAAGTCTCTACATTTCACCAGAACATCCCTACCTACAAGAGCATAGCCAGTCTTACTTCAAGAGAGGGGGAGGAGCAAAATACGAAAAATATGCCATGAGTTTAATTTTAATATTTAATAATAATAATTTTTATAAGTATTTTTTTTAATCGTTTTTTTAAATAATGACCCGTCTAGCGGACCACTTGGGACTCCTTTGCAGACCACCAGTGATCCATGGACACACCAGTTGGGAACCACTGCTTTAAAGCAAAACTTGCAAAGCCTGTTCTCCAAACACCATTCAAACTCACGAACCTTCTGACTTATTTTACATCCACAGTCCCTTGTCCATTGCACTGGACTCCTTTTTGATGTGTGCAGGTCATTTCACCCCAGCATCCTTCCAGTCTATGCCTGCCCATGTCCTGTTTTTGTATTCCTTGTGTTTTCGTCATTATTGTTGTATTTTACATCACTATCTGTCACTGTCTCATTATAGTGTTTTTTCTGTTTTTTTGTTTTTTTTTTGTACCTTGCATTATATATTTTATTTTCATCATATATGTTGCATTTTGTATTGGCTATGACTACGTTGGGTCGCCAGCTGAGTTGTAATACTTAATAACACTCTTAAAGGTCTTCAATTAATCCAAACTTCACCCGTTCCCCACAGGGAATACAGTTTCCTCTTCAGTGACAAACCTTCTCAGAACCTTACCTGCATAAAGATAGATCGAGTCAATGGGAGGGTACATAAGCAGCAGAAACTCAACAAAGTATGGATAAATCATGTGAACAAAGCATTATTCAGACAGGTGGAAGTTTGATAAAGGTCTGAGCAGGGAGTGATTAATTGGTATATATTAGAACCTTTAGTACAACTAGAAGCATCATAGAATGTTACAAGCTAAACATCAGCATTTCTTCATAAACCTACAGGACAATACACATTTTCAGCAGGACAATGGCAACTAAGGCATCATTAGAAGAGCATTATACAGATTTTTACACCCTGAAATAGCCTTTATGTTTTTTAGACATGGAACTTGCAAAGTATCTTTGAGAATTGCTGTGAAACGATTTATTTGACCATTGGATTTTCTGCCCAGGAACGTGATAGAACTATAGACAGAGGTACAGTAAGAATGGGAGGCAACGTTTATGACAATCACTCATAAACTGACAGATTCACACAGTGCTTTGCTTTATGGCCATCTTTGTTCGTTTGGACTAAAGACAGATCTATCTATAGATGTTTCTGGATAAGTATCTCATCATTCTTGTCCACTCAGTGTATATTAAAAGTGTGTGTATGCCTCTATCTGAGAATAATATGCAATACTTTTCAGACATAAACTCGTTTGTATTATTATGACAAGGCATAGATACTGAAACTTTTAAAGAAGATAAACAATGTTGAGATAATTGCTTTTTTTAAGAATATAAAGTTATTGTAGAATTAAGAAGAACAGCTACATTTATTTTCAATGAATAACAAAGGCCATATGACGATCTAATGCACTCTTGACTGTGAAGGTGCGTCCGCAGAGAGGGCATTGAAAAGGACACTCCTCGGTGTGAGTATGCATATGCCTAGTCACATCCAGTTTGATACTTGAAGAGTATTGACACACTTCACATTGGTAACGATTAATCACAATCTCAAGCCTCCTATTTTTTGGGAGATCAAGTGTTCGGCACTTTGCTTTGAATTCAATACCACCAGGTACACCTAAAAAGAAAAAAAAAACCTATTAGTTGTAAATAAATGACAAATAATATTACAGAAATAAAGGAATTTCATTTGAATTTGTGATTTATTTTGCAAAAATTCTATAATTTTTATTTCATAAAGAACACTGGCAACTTCTTTTGGAAGCTGTTTTAAGATAACATTGTATAGTAGACTCTTGATTTAGCAAACTTAAAAGTACTTAAAAAAAAAGGCCATAAAATTGAATGTTTGCAAATGTATATAACATATTAACATGAGCTCTTATATTTCTCAAGTAACAAACACAATGGTTTGCAAATTGGAGGTTCGAAAATGCGGGTTTACTATATATCCCATGTAGCGAAGATTCTTAAAGTAATCAACTAGATAAGATACTCCCTCCACGAAAATGACCGTAATTTTACTGTATAGGAAAAGAATAAATAATATCGATACTAAGATTTGACAAAGTGATTCGAACAAATTTTTTATCCTCAGCCGAACATATTTCAACCAAAAGATTTAAATTATATAAATAAATAAGTCACGTTATTTAAATATGTATTATATAGATTTATAAGTCAATACAATTATATAAATATATATAAATTACAAGTCAATACAATTATATAAATATATGTTGTATAAATTTATGTCAATATAAGTATATAAATATATATTATATAAATTTATAAGTCAATACAATTATATAATTATATATTACATAAATTTATAAGTCAATATAACTATATAAATTAATAAGTCATTAAGTGTTTATAAGGTTGTAATAATTGAAAATTAGAAAAATTGAGGGCATGATTAGAAGGCAGGAAGATATTCAATGTAATAGTGCAATATCTCTAAACACCATTCTATCATGTATAGTTTAGTAGATATGTTTTGACACATGGGGCAAATATGAATTAGGTTGTAAATTTGAAATTATTTTCTTATAAATCAAAGGATTTTATGCCCGAACAGTATTGTGTTGAGCCAGTGATAGGCTACATTCAAAACTTTTGCACCTTTGATTTGCCATTAGAAACATTTTAAACTGAAAAATAGTTTCAATTCCAGAGTTAAATATAATAAATATCCAATTTACATATATAAAGTACGATACTGAGTTTAATTGCTTTGTACACTAAAAACTTCAATGGATATTAAAGGCACGTTCTAATGAAGGGACATTAAATTATATTTCAATATTTTTTCTGTATGTATATATTTCTAAATACATATTTGAAAATATTTACATAAACATAATATACCTCAATAAGAGAGAGAAATATGGTTATTTCAAATTGATGTACAGTTTTTCCAATAGAACAGTGCTAAAACCTTTATATAGATATATTTGTACACACATAACCTAAATTAAATACACAAAAACGACATGAATTTATATTAAAATATTTTATTGCTAACTTTAGTAAATGGAGAGTTTTGGACAATAAAACATTAATCATAAGATACAGTGAAATCTGTGCATAAGGATATTTTCTTTTGGTCCTGCTAGATATACAGAATGTACCAAATCTAATCTTGTCCATAATGATATCTTTCCAAGGCCTCTAGATATCGTTATAGGCATATTTAGGTATAACTAGCCCACAAAACAAGAAAAAAATTTAAAACACAAAAAAATCAACCACAGTTGCATGAAGTATATTTAAAATCATTATTTGACATTTTGTTAACATACCCTTATTCATATCACTGCTTTGAGGTGACATGATTACTTAATACTTTAGCAAAGAAAAAACACACTAACGTAATTATTTTTATAGAAAAACGAATTATTGGATGATGAAAAGATAACTTCAAATTATTTCTGATGAACTACACAGGCAAGATGATGAGTTAGCGAACATTTAACTGTAAATGTTCGTCCACAAAGACGGCACAGGAAAGGATGTTCCCCTGTATGTGTACGTATATGAATGGTTTCATCCAGTTTGATACCTGATAAGTATTGACACATTTCACATTGGTAGTGATGAATACCAAATCATCTTCCTGGTGGATTATACATTTGATAATCCTCTCGAAAATCAAAACAATCAGATATATCTATAAAAGCCTAAAAGAAAAGGCTATTAGTGTTACATCTAAATGATAAATCACATCACAAAAATGAATATTATTGAAAGTTTTACTCAAATTTTCCAAAAACTCTGTCACCTTTATAAGGAATATTACTAACCTTGTTTGAAAGCTACATAGTGATGTTACATGCCATGTATAGCAAAACTGCTTTAAAGTAATCAACAACCGTTATGACTTCAACCACCTTTTCCCTTTAAGGGGAAAAATGAATAATAATCTTACTGCACAATACAAGAATAAATAATATGGACATGCTGTAATTTTTTCTAGTTATTTAAAACAATTGCAGTCAGCGGCGAGCATGTCACCCTCCCACCCCTAAAAACAGGAAGATTTGTTATTAAGCGTTGATAATAATGCCTCTGTTCAAAAGTACAAAATCACAAATATTGATGGCTTTGAGTTACGAACAATATCAGATTCCAAGGAAATAAGGATTCTGTGCAATGGTCCAACATTTTATCATGTCATTTTGGTAGGTATGCTTTGGAATATACATGCAGGCATACCATGTTAGTCTTGAACTTCAACCTCATTTTTTGCTTTGCAATCCAAAAGGTTTTAACACAACACACTTTTGTACTAAGGCAGCGATATTCCATGTTCAAAACGTACAGTGTCATCAGAAACAGCGTTTCAAATTGAAAAACATTTCCTTTTCCACAGCAAAATATAATAAGTTTTTGATTAGAGTATATAAAATGTTATTAACCTGCACTTTACTGGTTAATATATTAATGTCCCACATGACATGTCTGTCATTATGATGAAGTGTTGGTAAGGTATTTTATAATAAAACTGTCAATAAATTATATGTATCCAATCCAAATTAAAAAGTACAAAAGGAAAACAACCTATTTTAACATAAATACATTTTATTGTCAACTTTAACACTTACAGATGTTCAGACAAATAAACATGAAACACAGCTCACAAAAATCATGGGAAAAATTAGAATGCCCAACCTATTGCCCAGAGTTGCATAAGTACAGTCAAGAGCGTTACATTGTATTCTGCTGATGCAGATTTATTCATAGGGAGTAGGATCCAAAGTTTGAGGACTACACTCACCCCTGAAAACGTAAGAACGCAGTTAAAGTTATGCTATCTGAAATACATTCCATCATTTCTCCACTCCATAACAAGGATAGTTTTGATTATAGAAAGTGATTACACTACACATGAAAATATATGATGATTACTTACCTTCATTCTGCAATTTAAGAACTATAGATTTTTAAGAGCAGAGATGTAATATTAAATTTTGTCAGTGTTTGTGCAAAACAGCTGTAGAGACTTTAGAAATACCAGCAGTTCGATAATGGTAAGAGCAAACCCATGTTTTTCAACAAGTAGAATCACCATTTTAAAGTGTGCCCAAGAGTCCATTGCAGATAACAAATGGTTGTCATGGAAAAGGTACAATTGTCCACTTTGCCATCACTGTCTCATGCTGTTTATGACGAATGGACTCCAGCAAATAACGTAAATGTCCACATAATACTCCTTGTTTACTGCTCTATCCACAGGAATAGATTCTGAATGGGCAGTGCCACGCAAATTGGAAAACACATCCAAAAAATCACTGTTTCCTTAGTCTATGTAGTCATAGATTGACTAAAGCATTCAATATCGGTGACAGATCCGCAGCCTATTTTAAAATGCTGATACCACTCTTTCAAAAAGATGGTTTTGATCTCCCCATTGCAGATTTGCCATATACCTTCATTAGAATTTCTACAGCCCTTGCATGTTTTTATTCAAATCTACCAACAGTTAATGCTATATCACTGGTCTAGAAACTCCATATCACTCAAATCAGAGAACAAAGATGAATAATCACAGCACTTAACTGTAAACGATTATCCACAAACAGAGCATTGAAAAGGACATTCACCAGTATGAGTACGTATATGTCTGGTTAGATCCTATTTATAATTGGAAGAGTACTGTCATATTCTACACTGGTAACGATGAATCACCATTTTTTTTTTCCTGGGGATCGGGTATTCCACAACAAGATTCTTGAAAGTTGAAGTTACTAACTGAACCTATAAAAACTTAAAAGTGAAGGGGCCATTAATGAGAATTCGTATCATAACAAGAATCAGTAATTAAAGTTTTAATATGTCATTCGGAATCAATCTATGTTTATGTTGATAAGCATTCCTGATACCTTTTGGAAGATGGAAATCAATTAATAAATTAAAAACAACATACAGTGAAATTTCTTTAAGGTGATCCATTATTGCCCGACTATATTTTTTCTTTTACTAAATTCTAATAATGTGCAATTTTTTCGATTGCAGATCCCTTATTGTGCGTCAGTTCTATTGATCCTTGAGTGTTTAACATACTTTTAACTAGATGGGAAAGTTTTAGCTCACTTCCATTTTTTAATGTACTTTTAATGTACTTTTCTGCAACTGTCTCACATAGAAAATAGATGATATCCCGCCATATTGTGCAAATAATAATAAACACAATATTGCCACAGTTAAAATTCATTAACGTTATTAACAGTGATTTCAGTAGTTATGTGATATTTTTTTCAGATGAAACAACAACCTTACCACAAGTTATAAATCTGTTAGTTTGGAGAAAGGAACAGGTAAATGTCAAATTAATTGAAAAGGACAACATAGTTTAATAAAACTAAATCTTTTAAAGACTATTGCAATTATTTCAACCACCTTATAACGACTACTACTTGCACCTTTTCTGCAATTGTTGCATCTTTTCCATTGACTTGGCATGTCTTGCCTGCGAAGAAAGCAAACGACTAAAATAGGATATGTCTTTACCAATTAAATGACTGTGTTTAGTATGCAAATGTTTCTTCAGTTTACTTGGAATCATACTTTCATTGTTCAATTTTTCACCACATAGCATCACATTCAGGAAGAGGATAATTTTCAGATACAGTGTAAGTAAATCCATAACTTAAATAAGAATATCATGATACTTACACACAACACCAGAAGATGACTTGATCTGGGAAGGTACTTTGGCATTTTTACTCGGTCCGGGGGAATCGTTACTTTTATTTTCACAACAAACATCATTTTGGATATTCAATCTTTGATGTTTAACAAAAAACTTTTCCATATTGGACAAAAATATAAAACACAACCCCAAAATGTTGTAACTTAATAAACAACGAGATCAGATCAAAATGAACACACTAATACTAGTCAATGACTCATTGAACTCACCCAATCATCCTTGGTAGGAGTAAAGCCCTGGTACAGCACCGCTATTTATTGTACAGGTGTGTCATAATATCCGACGCCGCAGAATAATGTGTCACATGCAAAGGAAGATTGAGGACCACTGTACTAAGTATATAAATTATTTTGCACATTGCATAAGAACATTTTTCACTTTGTAAGCAACTAGTAAATATAATTCTTGCAATGCAGGTTTTGCTATATTGTAGCACAAATATTTTATATTTGGGTTATTCATAAG
>QLNU02015359.1:44573108-44601358 GCA_006491805.2 Dysdera silvatica | reverse complement strand
ACAAAACCCTCCTGGCTTATCGTGACCTGCTCTCACATCCAGTGTCTCCTGCTTTTTGCACTGGACTCCCATTTGACAAGTACAGGTTGTTACATCTGCCCATGTCCCCTTTTGTATTCATTGTACTTTTGCCATTATTGTTGTACTTTATATCGTTATCCATTACTGTTTTGTTAGTGTCTATTTTTGCATGTTTTTGTACCTTGTATTATATGTTTTACTTTCATTATATATGCTGTATTTTGTACTGGCTGCAATGATATTTGGTCGCTAGCCGAATTGTAACACTCTATAATATTTCTTAAGGTACACCATTAATCGGAACTTTGTCCATACCCCCTCCTATGCACCACAAAGCAGAATGTTTTGCAATGTTCTGCAACAAGCCTTCAGCTGATCAAAAATGTTCTGCAGGAGATGCACACACATATATATATTCTTTTTTTTTATTTCTTCATTTTAAGAAAAAAAATTGATTCACCCTGTGATTGTTCTGCGACGTGCATCGCACTTTTACCATATTCTGCTTTGCGGCTAACGGTAAATATAATGTGGCCTTCAGCGACCAACTTTCCAAGTACCTTACCTGGAGAAAGATTGAGTAAATGGGAGGTTATGTACCTAGCAGGAACTCAACAAATTATGGATCAGTCATGTCAACCAAGTTTTATTCAGACATGTGGAAGTGTGATAAAGGTCTGAGAAGTGATCAATTGGTATAGATTAGGACCTCTGGTACATCAAGAAGCGCCAAAGAATGCTCCAAGCTAAGTATACCCTCTCCCCCCCACTGTAAATCATAAGCATTTCTTCATGAACCTACAGGACAATGGTAACTAAGACATAATTAGAAGGACATTTTATAGATTTTTTCGCCCTTATATTTTTAAGACACAGAGCTTACAGAGTAGCTTTAAAAAATGCTATGAAACAACTTATTTGAACTTTGGATTTTTTGCATGGGAATGTGATAGAACTATAGACCAAAGTATATTAAGAATGGGAGTCAACACCTATGACAATCACTCATAAACTAATAGATCCACACAGCGCTTTGCTTTGTGGCTACCCTTGTTTGGATTAAAGATGGACCTATCGTTTCTGGATAAGTATCCTATCTTTCTTTTCCATTCAGTGCACATTGAAAGTGTGCATGACTCTATTTGAGAATAGCATGCGTTCTTTGGACATAATCTTATTTGGATAGTTATATGATCTGGATACTGAATCCTTTAAAGAAGAAAAACAATTCTAACAAAAGAATATGACGGACCAGGGCTTACCAATTTTTTAAATTTTACTAGTTAAAAAAAATAAAAGATAATTTATAATAAAGATAATAAAGATTTGAGATAATTGCTTTTCTCAAGAATGAAAAATTACTGTAGAATTAAAATCAGCAGCTACATTTATTTTCAATGAAAGACAAGGGCCATATGACGATTTAAATCAGTCTTGCTTATAAAGGTTTGTCCACAAAACCGGCATTGTAAAGAACGTTTCTCTGTGTGAGTATGCATATGCCTGGAAACATCCAGTTTGATATTTGAAGAGTATTGACACATTTCACATTGGTAATGATTAATTGCAATTTCAAGCTCCATGTTCTTTGATAGATCAGGTGATGGGCATTCTGTTTTAAATCGAGTATCATCAGGTGCACCTAAAAAAAAAAAAAATCTATTAGCGGTATATAAATGATAAGAAGTATAACAAAAATAAATGAGTAGTTTTATTTGAATTTGTCATTTATTTTCAAAAAATTCTGAAATCTTCATTTTACGAAGAACGCTGACAATTTCTTTTGGAAGCTGTGCCAAGAAATAACCCTATACAGCAGACTCTCAATTTTGAGAACATGTAAGCACTAAAAAAAGAATATAAAATTGAACATTTGTAAATGAGAATTATTATGGATTTCATGGAATATTTCTCGGATCCAACACAATAGTTTGCAAATTGGAGGTTTGTAAAAACGTGTATGTATCATATATCGCATGCAGGAAAGCTTCTTTAAAGTGAGCCATAATTGTTAGGACCCTGCCCCTACAAGTGAAGAAAAGGAAGTAATTTTACTGTATGGGGAAAAGAATAAATAACATGGATATTATGATTTAACAATGTCATTCTAAATAATTTAAATTAACAGCGGACATGTTTCAACCAAAAGGAATTAAATTGTTTATGACATGGTCACAATTCAAAATTACAAAAATAGAAAAATTAAAGTATTGGAGTTACATATTCCATTAGATTCAGAAGGCAGGAAGATATTCACAGCAATAGTGCAACATCTCAAAACATAATTCTATCATGTATATTTTGGTAGATACGTTTTGGCACATGGGACACATATGCATTCTATGTGGTTGCATATTTCAAATTAATTTTATAGAAATCAAGTGATTTTATGACTATACTGTTTAGTCATAAAATCAAGTGATTTTATGACTAAACAGTATTGCTCTGAGGCAGTGATTGGCTACATTCAAAACTTATAAACCTTTGAATTGCCCTTAGAAACATTACGTCAAACTGAAAAATAATTACAATTCTGCAATAAAATACAATAAATATTGAATTTATGTATATAAAGTATTATACTGAGCTCAATAGGTTTGTACACTAATGGCTTTTATGGATGTTAAAGGAACATTTTAACGAAGGGACATTAAATAATATTTGAACTTTGTATAAATATAATATTCCTAAATATATACAGTTAAACCTTGATAATCCGAACATCTATAACTTGAATTTTCGGTAACTCGAAGTAATTTTACATTCACGGCCAAGGGCATAGGCTTTAACATAGAATCTACGTTCTGTAATTCGAAGTTCGGTAAGTCAAATTATTCCATAACTGGATGACATTTTTGTCTCCCAAACGTCAAATCTTATCCATAAGTCAAATTTTTGTGAAAAGAATTTTACTTAAAAACTTTCGATTGCATCAAAACAATACCAATGAAGCTTTCTGTGTCCCTTAGTTCTACCTGTCTACCTTCCATCACAATGGAAGTAGTCTTAGCCTTACGCATGCTTTTCTTGAAAGTTGTTTGCTTTGAAAAACCAGTCTTTAAAGTGACTTAACATTCGGTTCTGAGAACTGAAAGAGTGCGATAAGGATCGTTCACGTTTGTTAGAGCGTTTTTTATTTTTGAAGCAGAATTATGATTTGTGCAAATAAGATGGAGTTTATCATGGAAAAAAAAGGTAGTTTTGAAAATATGAGTGTCCGTGAAAAATCGAAACTCATCGACAAAATAGAAAAGGGTACTAGGAAGAAGAAAGACATCGCTGCCGAATTTGGTATTCCTGCAAACACTCTATCAACAATTTTGAAAGAAAAAGGAAAGGTAAGAAAAGCTGTGGAAGAGTCCCGTCACATGCCTGGAAGAAAGCGTTTAAAAGCATCAAGTTTCTCTAAATTGGAGGACGCCATGTTTGCATGGGTGAAAAACATGAGAAATGAAAATGTTCCTCTTCAAGGTGGTCTTATTCAAGAACAGGCAGAAAAATTTGCATAAGAAATGGGAATTGAATCTTTTCAAGCAAATACTGGCTGGCTCGATAAGTTTAAAGTTCATAATGGAATTGTGCAGGAAGTCATGTCTGGTGAAAGTGCTAGTGAAGTCTGGTGAAATTGATTTCGAAGATTATTGTCGCAACGTGCTGCCTTCTTTGCTAGCGGGCTACAATCCTGATGATGTTTTTTAATGCCAACGAAACTGGACTTTTTTCAAATATTTAGCAGAACAGATTCTGCCTTTTAAAGCAGAAAAATGCCATGGGGGGAAAAAGAAGTAAAGTAAAGATAACTGTAATGGTCGGAGCAAGCATGACTGGCACTGAAAAGTTGAAGCTTTTGGTCATCAGAAAGTCTCTGAAACCAAGATGTTTTTCTGGCATTAAATCTTTGCCAGTAAATTATGAAAATAACAAAAAGGCATGGATGATGAGTGCAATCTTAAAACCTTGGTTGTTGAAACTTGACCAAAAATTTCAGCGCGAAGAAAGAAAGGTCATATTGTTTGTTGACAATTGTCCAGCCCATCCTAAAATTACAGAAGATTTGCAATCCATTAAGCTTGTTTTCTTTCTCCCTAACATGACATCGAAACTTCAGCCCATGGACCAAGATGTCATAAAAAACCTAAAGCTAAATGTATAGAAAAAAATGTGTCCAGCGGCTTATCAGAAATATTGACGCAGGAAAAGAAATCTATGACATCAATCTTCTTGATGCCATTGTGTTAATCCAGAAATCTTGGGATGTGGTGAAAGCAAGTATGATTGCCAATTGCTTCCGAAAAGCTGGATTCTTCATCAAATCCAATGAAAACGAAGAAATCCAAGAAAACGAAGAATCTGATGAGTCTGAGGAATGGAAAAAATTTCAAAATTGCTTTTCCATCGAAGTTGATTTTCGCACCTTCGTTAACGTCGAAGAAAATCTCGAAACAACAGAATATCTGTCAGAAATGGACATTCTCCTTGCAATTAATGATGAGAAAGAAAAATCAGACCAGGATGAAGAGAACGACGAAGCAACGAATCTTAAAAAAATCCTCTTACGGGACTCCAGGTTCTCGCTGCAGCAGAAACCGTTTGTTCCTATATCCATTATCAATCCTCTGTAGAAGATAAAGTGTTTAATGCCCTAAACATTTTGGACAATTTCCTGGATAAAAATGTTCGCAAAGTATGAAGCAAAGGAAACTTACAAACTTTTTCAAAAGATTTAAATTGTAAGTACAGTACTGTAATTTTTTATTGCTACTAGTGATTAAATTTGTATGTAGTAGTATGTACAGTTAAACTAAAATTTTGGACTTAACATGTAGTATACATATTTTTAAAAGATTAATAATGTTCACGAAATATTTTGAAAATAGTTTCCTTAAAGAAAATGTCTGTTGTTATTTGCTTTTGATGATATTTTGCCTGTTCTCGTAATAAGAAAGCATAATTCATTTAATCTTCGAGAAGTTGAATTTTCGATAATTCAAATTACTTTTGGCTTCCGAAGGCACTTTCAGTTATCAAGGTTTAACTGTATATATATATTTACAAATATTATATTTATATACACTACCCTATCTACATAATATATCTCTAAGAGGTAGAGAGAAATGGAGACGGCTATTCTAAATTCATTAAATTTTATTTTTAATAAAACACTGCTAACACCTTTATATAGATATATTTGTACACACATAGCCTGAAATAAATACACAAAACAAAAAAAATTATATTAAAATATTTTATTGGCAACTTTAGTGAACAGAGAGTGCCTATGGCAATAAGATGTTAATGATAACATACAGAGAAATTTGCCTACAGCAATGTATTCTTTTAGTGCTGCTAGATATATAGAATATGTCAAATTTAATCTTGTCCATAATCCCAAGGTTTCTAGGGTAATGTTATAAGCATATTTAAGTTTGACTAGCTCACGAAACAAGACAAAAATTTAAAACACACCAAAAAAAGAAAAGAAAGAAAGAAAATCACCCGGAGTTGCATGAAGTATATTTAAAACTATTATTTAACATTTTACTGATATACACTTATTCATATCGAAGTGCTTTGAGGTGAAATGTTCACAATATTTCATTAAAGAAAAAACCAACAAGATTATTTTTTAAGGAAAATTAATTATTGGATAATGAAAAGACAACTGCAAATTATTTCCGATGGTGTATACAGGCAAGATGGCGAGTTAGTGAACATTTAACTGTAAATGTTCGCCCACAAAGACGGCATTGGAAAGGATGCTCTCCTGTATGTGTACGCATATGCCTGGTCACATCCAGTTTGATATTTGAAGAGTACTGACACAGTTTGCATTGGAAGCGATGAATCCCAAATCTTTTTTCTGATAGATTATACAATCGGTAATTCTCTCGAAAATCAATGCAATTAGCTGCACCTACGAAGATTTAAAAGAAAAGGCTATTCATGGTATATCTTAAATGATAAATAAATATCATAAAATAAATGTCATTAAAAGTTTTAACCAAATTTTACCCTGTGAGCTTTTGCTTTTAAAGATAGCGCTAACTGGTTTGAAAGTTACATAGTGATATTACATATCATAGACAAGCAAACCCTTTTAGAGTATATAACTGTTGTTATGACTTCAAGCATCTCACTCCTTATTTCTTTAATAACTATTAATGGGACATATAAAATTATAACTTCAAAAATCATTTTATAAATTATCGAATAGGAATAATTTATAAATTATATTTTTTCCATGTTATTGAGACATCAAAATCTTAATATTGGCAAAAAAAAATTAAATTATTGTTTAAAAATATACAGTAAACTTGTTTCAAAACATTGCAAATGACCAACAATCTCTGGCGATTTTAAATAAATAAAAAAAAATATTTATCACAACTTTTCCAAATTGAAATTTGTTTTTTGAGTACATACTAACTCTTATCAAGTTAATAAAATCATATTTAATAATATACAAAATTTATTTTCTCAGTAATATAGAAATTAAATGTAGAGACCCACTTATCCCTATGTCTATGACCATAGTCCGTAACAGAATGAATGAAACCAACCTACCATACAATGGGGAATTGGCATGAAAATTAGTATCTTGTGAGAGGGCGCTTTTGGAAAAATTAATAACCAAGCCACTAATGAACAGACACTTTTTGTGTGAGAACATTCATACTGTACATGCGCACTTGCACCCTACACTCTCAAAACAGCAGGTAGCATCTTTATTCCGCAGTGCATCACCGATAGCTGGGAAAGACAGATATCCATTGTCTGCTGTGTGAGTATGTTTTGAGATATTTCTTCTGTGCTAATTAAAGTTCAGTTTGAATGTTTATTGATCGCCAGTGCTGTTTTATTTTCATCAATATTATTATTACTTTGATCATAAACTGTGTGCATTATGTCAAAAAGGAAGAAAATGTACAGACTTTTTGATATATCGGATGAGGAAATTAGAGAACTGTTGCTTGCAGCTGATAGCGATGATGAAGATGGCTTGATATTAGACCAAGAGGACAGAATGTTTTTAGAAAAAGATATTGATATTATTAGAGGTGAAGTAATAATTGAGGATGATGGTTGTATTCCAAATTTGGTGCAACAAGTCAGTCCCCACGAATCTTCTTTCAACCAAGCATACATCAACCAAACCAGTGGCGCTGGCCCTTCATCGGCAAATGAGAGACAAATAGAAAATGCCAAACAAGATGCTGTTCTCAATACTTTCTGCAGCAAAACAAAAAATACAAAAAAGAAATTTGCTGCCAGCAAGTCGAAAATCACATAACAAAAAAACTAAAATGTTGGAGTGGACACAACATGATCAAAATTGTGACCGGAAAGAGATGTGCACAATGTGCTACACAGAAAAAAAAATCGAACAAATGGTATCTATAAAAAATGTAGTGTACATTCGTGTTTCATGATGGGGTGAAATTGTTTCGCTGAATTCCATTCAAAGTGAATCTGGTGAATTTTATTCAGGATAACTTCTATTTTCATTTAAAATTATTTTTACTTTCGTTGAAGTTTTTTTTTTCATCTTTATTCAAGATTACTTATATTTTTATTCAAGGTTACTATTATTGACGGCCATACGTGGGATTCTTCTTTGAAGGTTGACTTTGAACAGATGTCTAATTCTAAGCTATATGTATAACAAATGGAGCTAATCTTTTGTTATTTTTCGAAACTTGATCAATTATTTCTGAAAGGGGGGGTGAAACCACCTCCGTGTGCATGTTGTCATGCTATTATTTTTATTCGAGATTGCTTTTTAATCGAAGATTAAATGCACGTAATGTCATTTATTATACAATTATTTCTGAGATGAATAATAAATCAATCAAATTTTGAAAAAAGCAGTAACTTTGCATCTCTCATGAACCACAGGGACACATATGACCGATCAATTTATATAAAATCTACTCAACCAATTTTTACAAAACTAGACACATATGTTATTTACATTGCTCTTTAACAGTTTCATGTACCAAAAATTCCCATACTCTACCGCAAAGCTTATGGTCCTCAAAGGGTTAAAGGAAAAAAAAAAGGAGCAATAATTTTACTACATAATAAAAGAATAAATAGTTGAGACATACTACAATTTCTTCCAGTTATTTAAAACAATTGCAGTCAGTGGCAAGAATGCCCTACCCCAAAAAAAAGTGTTGATAATGATGCCTCAGTGCAAAAGTAGAAATATTGATGGCTTTAAATTATGAACAATAAAAGATTCAGAGGAAAGTAAGGTATTCAGTGCAATAATGCAACATTTTACCATGTCCATTTCCGCAGGCATGCTTTGGTACACACACACATAGGTATCCTGTGTTAGTCTCAAACTTCAACTTCATTTTTTTTACAACCCAAAGGATTTTAACTTATCACACTTTTGTACTAAGGCAGTGATATGACATGTTCAAAACTTATGGAAAATTTGTTTAAGAAACAGTATTTCAAACTAAAAAAGTACCCCCCCTTTTCCACACTCAAATATAATAAATATCTGATTAATGTACATAAAATGCTATTAACCTACACTTGCAGGTTTATATACAGTGAGGCCTCGGAGGATCGAGGTTCGCCGAAATTTAAGGCGATGAAATTTTTGCTTCATAAATTCCAGGCTATGAAATTTTCCGAATTCCTTCTTCAAAACCCTTTTGTGGTATTTTTTTTAAAGAGGAACATCCAAGAAATTTCGGGTTGAAAGAGGATTGGCAATTTCTTTAAGTTATGAAATCTTCCATGCATTGTTATTAAAGAAACAAAGGTATGTATTTTGAGAGATATTTTCATGTACAGTGCCGTTTCTGACATGGATGCAAAGGGTGTCACACAGACCATTTATTATATTATTTTTGATCTTTTAATTAAAAAAGGCACTACCAGGGATTTTTGTTTCATTTTATGCAAATTAAGATTAGAAAATATTTCTATTTTGCATGTGTTTATACTTTCGAACTATGAGTATGTATATACAGATACAAAAATAAACACTTCACACATGAAATTCTAAATGAAATAATTTTAAATTATTAAGGCCAGGGAGATATTGTTTTTACAATAAGGTGAGCAACCACCCAAGAATGTCCCTGTTCAAGTGAAGTAACGTAACGCATTTTTTGAAAAATACAAGTTTTCAGTACTCCGAAGTAGTCTCGGTGCTGTCTAGCTTGAATTATCGAAATTCTACTGCATTAATGTTCCTTATGTAAATAACTGTGTTGTAGTGGTTTACTAGTTTGCCTGATATGTACACCGCTGTGAAGTGTTGGTAAGGCAGTTTATAATAAAACTGCCAATAACTTCATATAGATATGGCAAAGGTGCCAACTTCTAGAAGTGAAAAACCTGTAGTTAATCGTGCACGCGTGGGCAGGCCACCATTTTTTAATTAAACAAAATCATACATAATTTATGAAAAAAGGGCACAATGAGGAAATTAAGTATTTATTAAATTAATAATAATAGAGGATTAAACTGTATTAAACGCAATATTAATTCTTAGAATTTACAAATGCTGTAGTGCAAGATTTTGCATTTGAGAAATTTTTTGTCAAATACATTCTCGTAACATTTCACACGTTGTCTGCATTTAACTATTAGTAAATTTTCTAATGTGTCATCAGACATGGTTGACCTGAAGTCAGTTCTAATTTTCTTCACTTGACTGAAGACTCTCTCGCATGCTGCATTACTGTGAGGGATCGTAAGTATTGACAGCATAACCTGAGAAAGTCGTTTAAATTTTAATTTACAATATAATTTTTTATTTTACCTATGACTGTCCATAGTGTATCAATGCTACCTCCATTACTCACAGTTTGTGGAACTTATTGTGGCACCTATGATATGAGCTCTACCTTTCCAGGCTTTAGTAATGACTCAATTTAGTCAGCACTTCTGTAGGGACTCAATAATCAATCGCACAATTTCAAAGAGAAAC
The DNA here is from genome assembly GCA_006491805.2 of Dysdera silvatica. Taxonomy (NCBI): domain Eukaryota; kingdom Metazoa; phylum Arthropoda; class Arachnida; order Araneae; family Dysderidae; genus Dysdera; species Dysdera silvatica. The sequence goes on along the minus strand of QLNU02015359.1, from coordinate 44,591,379 downwards.
ATCTCTTTATTTTTCTTCCTCTATTTACAAATTCTATTATACATCAGAGTTGCCTTCAGCTGTTCGCCATTCCCAACGACAAATGAAATCCAACTCACTAAAATTATACATTATAAACTGAAAATGACTAACAATGGAAAAAATAAATTAACAACTATGTCTTTACCCATATATATATATATGCAGTCAAAAATAAACATTATGAAAGATAAATAGCCTATTTTTGCATAAAATACTTTGCTTTTAACTTTAGTAATCAGAGATGTTTTGATAAACAAACACGAAACATAAGGTATATATAGCTCACAAAAAAACATAATTAAAATCAGAACACTAAAATTATTGTCTTGAGTCACGTGAAGTATACTTAAGACCATTATGTTGCATTCTGCTGATGCAGACTTATTTGTATGAAGTATGGTCCCAAAAGTTCAGGGAATGCACCTACCCCAGACAACAGAAACATGCGCTTAAAACTATGTTCTCAGAAATACATCCCATCATCCCTCCCCTCCATAATAAGAATGGTTTGACTCATAGAAAACGATTACACTGCACATGCAAATGTATTGTATTGTGATTTGAAGTATTTGTTCTGCAATTTAAGAAACATAGATTTTTAAGATCAGCAATGTAACATTAAATTTTGACAGTGTTCGGATAAAATAGCTGTAGAAACCGAAATGTTAATGGAAGTTTACGTCAATTTCATGTTGGTCAAAGCAGAGACATATTTTTTTAAAAGTAGTATTAGCAGTTTGAAAAGGGTCAAGAGTCCATTTTAGCTAATGAATGCTTGTCATAAAAAAGTATTATTGTCCACTTCACCATGTCTCAGGCTGTTTAAGATAAATAGACTCTGGTAAATGACGTAAAACGTCCAGGTGAGACTCCTTGTTTACTGTTCTACCTTTAGAATTAGATTCCGAATGGACAATGCCGTGAAAATCAGAAAACATACAAAAAAAAATACTGTTTTCCTCAGTCTGTGCAGTCATAGATTGACCACAGCGTGTATTATTAGTGATAGATTCACTGTCCGTTTTAAAATGCTGGTAACACTTGCTGAAAAAATGGTGTTGATCTCACTATGATACTGTATGCCTTCGTTAGCATTTCTGAAGTATGCATGTCTTATATTCAAATCTAAAAAAATTTAATGCTACATCACTGATCCAGGATTCCATATCACCTAAATCATAGAACAAAGATGACCAATCGTAGAACACGTTTGCATGTGCAATATAATCACTTTCTATATGCCAAACCAATCTTATTATGGAGGAGGATATTAGGATGTATTTCAGAAAACGTTGCTTTAACTGCATGTTTCATGTTATTAGGGGAAGGTATGGTCCCTAAAACTTTTGGATCTTATTTCATATCACAATATTTCAAAGCGATCTTTGCAATTGAAGAAAATATGTTAAGTATTTTTGGAAGAAAACAATTTAGTAGGATAAAAAGACAACTGCAAGTTATTTTCGATGGTGTACACAGGCAAGATGACGCTTTAACGAGGGTCTAACTGTAAAGGACTGAACGCAAACAGAACACTGAAAAGGACGTTCACCAGTGTGAGTACGTATATGTCTAGTCAGATTATGTTTATAACCTGAAGAGTACTGACACATTGTGCACTGGAAGCGACGAATCCCAATCATTTTTTCCAGGGGATTAGGCATTCCACAATAAGATTCTTGAAAGTTGGAATTATCAACTGAACATATAAAACCTTAAAAGAGAAGACAATTAGTGACAATTCATATAATAATAAAAAATAAAATACAGGGTACCAGGGAGGAAATTACATAAAAAGGTTGAACACTGGTAAAATAGCAATGAAAAAGATCACTCAAGCTTTCGGACGCATCAGCAGCAGTCCTTCATCAGGAGTAATGACGATGTTATGTTATAAACAACTCTTACTCTGAAATGTATGAGACACCTCCAAATTAGGTAGCCCGCAGTATGGGTTTCTCATTGGTCCCTATTGGGGTTCTTCCATGATTCTATTGGAGGCCTCCCATTGGTTCTCATTGGGTTTTCCCATTCTGCGGGACTACTCTGATGAAGGGTTTTCCAGAAATTTCAAGTATAAAAAAGAGACAGAAACATAACATCGTCATTACTCCTGATGAAGGACTGCTGCTGATGCGTCCGAAAGCTTGAGTGATCTTTTTCATTGCTATTTTACCAGTGTTTAACCTTTTTATGTAATAAGAAATTGAATTTAAAGATTCAATACAGCTTCCAGAAAATTCTAAAAACCTAAGCTTAGATAGATAAGCAGTCCCAATATCCTTCGGAAACTGGAAATTAGTCAATATATTAAAACCACCATACTGTGAAATTCTCTGAAATGATCAACTATCGCTGGATTATACTTTTCCTTTCACTAAATTATAACAACACAGACTTTTTTTAATTGCAGACTCCTCATTGTGAATAGGTTGGTCTTAGAGTACGGAATATATTTCCAATTTAGATGACAAAACAGAACTCAATACCAGACTTTTCTGCAACTGTTACACATACAAAATAGACAATATCCTAACATACTGTACAAATAAAAATGAACACAATATTGCCACAGTTAAAACTCATTAATGTTGTTAACAGCGATTTCAGTAGCAGCATGTTCCCCCCCCCCTTTTTTATTTCAGATGAAACAAACAGTTGGCTAATGCAGTTAGCCAATATCGCAATCATACAAATCATAAATCTATTAGTTTGAAGACAGCAATGGGATGTTATTTATACTGGGCAATTATGAAAGGCATTATGGTGGAGGGCTAAGGTACATTATAATTATGTCCAGAAATAATTTCAAAAACCATCCACAGCAAAACAATCACGATTTTTCCTTTTCAAATGCAAGGCTTCTAGAAGGGGTCTACATTCCCTCTTATCCTTCTTATCATCATCATCATTGTTATTATTTGGAAGCATTACACATTTCCTAATAGGCAAAAACACTTTCAATGTGGTCCAAGTGAAACTGCATTTTCCCCAGTTCTTCAAGGATTTTCAATAATTTCCATATATTTTTCTATTAAAATTACATAATAACAGCCATTGACATATTTAGTTACTTTTAGTTCATTTGAAGCTTATCGCATGATGTAAAACTTCCTTCATGTTATAGTATCTCCTTAACGAATTCCACACTTTTTCTTTTAGCTACAATAGCAAAAGTCTCCAACGACTTACGTACATTGTTATTTTCTCCAAATCAATGTGTTCATGATCCATATGATCATAATGTTGGCTGGTATAGTTAGCCAACTCTTTATTTCATACTGAAGAAAGTAAAACATGGTAAGCAGAACAGCCGTTAGCGACATTAATACATCCTGATAGTATTGTGCTTAGTAATATGTATAATGCATACATTTATAATGCTTATATTATTTTCTAAATATAGGTGATCTTAATTGTTAAGTCTACATATTCATCTGATATCAATACTTTCATTCTACGTAACGATTTAACCCACACATAGGGCATTGTGGGTATTGTCAGACATGAATCTCTCCATTCAGAGCCGCCTACAGAAAGCAATTTGAACGCCCTGTAATTCATAAAGAAAAACAATTATATTACATATTAAAGTGAAGTCATTATTTCATATTTGTATAGCTTAGAGCACTGGTTCTCAACCTTTTCAAGCCACGACCCACTTTTATAATAACCAAAACATCCGCACCCCCAACAATTATTTATGACCCCCAAAACACATTAAATACAAAATTAAATTATATATATACATAGAATATATAGAAAGTAACTTACGTTTTAGAATAAAAAAAAATGAAAGGAAACATTTTTTATTACTTAAACTCGAAAGGCACATCGTTCAGCTATTTTTCAACATAATCTCCACATAAATTAAGATACTTATCATAACGGTACACCAGCTTGTTAATTCCATCATCATAAAATGTAGCTGACTGAGACTTCAACCATGTACGGACGCCTACATGAAGTTCCTCGTCATCGTCGAAGCACTGTGTTGCAAGCCAGGTCTTCATGTGTGGAAACAAGTGAAAATCGCTCAGGGCAAGGTCGGAACTATATGGTGGATGAACAAACAGTTCCCATCCGAAACCATCCAAGAGCCGTCGAGTTTGAATGGCTGTATGGGGACATGTACTGTCATGAATGAAAAACCCTTGGAATGCAACTTTCCTCAATGCTTGTTTTGTATCGCACTTCTTAATTTCTTTAACGTTTCACAATATCTCTAACTATTTATTGTTTCACCACGTTCAAGCTGATCCACCAGAAGCACACCCTCCCTGTCCCAAAAAACAGTCGCCATGATCTCTCTTGATGACAATGTTTGCAAACATTTCCTCAGTTTCCAGGGAGAACTTGTGTGACCCCACTCCATAGACTGTTGTTCTGTCTCACAGGTCACAAACTGTACCCAAGTCTTGTCTCCTGTTACGACATGATAAAGAAGTGATTCACCATGTTTGTTGTAGGCTTCGAGAAATGTCAAAGATGCTGCCATGCGCTGCTTTTTGTGGTCTTCTGACAAGAGTTTCGGTACCCATCTGGCAAAAAACTTGTGATAGCCTAGATCTTGTGTCACAACGCCAAACAGCAAAGTTCGTGAAATTTCAGGAAACTCTAGTGAGAGCTTCGAAATTGTGAAACAGCAGTTTTCGCCAATCTTTTCATTGATTTTCTCCAACAGTTCAACGGAACGATGCTCAGCCAGCCACTTCGCGCTTTCTCGTGAACATTAGTGTGGCCATTTCTAAACACGATGCACCATTGTCTCATTCCGGCTTCACTCATTACGTCGTTTCCATACACCGTACCAAGTTCCCGCTAAATTTCAATTGGTCTCAGTTTTTTTGCGAACAAAAACCTAATCACTGATCACACTTCACAACTCGCGGGATTTTCTATTGCAGCACACATTTTAAACATTCACAGTGAACAAAGCAGAGGCAATACACACCGCAAACGACCAAAACCCGATGCATAATGATTCACTAGATGCTCCGACACCAAGAAGGGGATGCTAATGCCATCGCTCGCCGCGCAGCAGCGAAACGTAAGTTACTTTCTGATAGCCTTCGTACATTACATTAATTATGTACATTATATTAGTTATATATATTGCATTAGTTATGTACAGTGGTCCCATTTTTATTACATTTATTACAGTTTTATTACATTATGTACAGTGGAGTCCATTTTCAAATTGCCCCCCTGTGGGGCATGAGCCTCACATTGGGAAACACTGGCTTAGAGGGTAATGAGTTATTCGAGATGGGACAAACAACATGACCTGAAAACAGTGGCAAACGAAGGTTCAAATGCACCAAGCATTCCAATATTTATATCTACGACATTGAAAGCTATGCACTGAGCTTATAAATAATAGCTCCACTGCTAATGGAAGCAGTACTTTCCATTTAAAAAGTATTTGCTTGTACATTACACATAATAAATTATGAATTAATATATGAAAAAAAATCTGTTTATATAACGGCACTTACAATTAACAGATACTATTAACTTTATCTGAAATTAATCTGAGCTCAGATTTTTCATGTGTGGATGACTCATCTGGTATAAACGAGTTGTTACGAGAGTGTTTATGTTGTATATAACCACTTGAGTAAGACTACTAAAGCAAGACAAAAATCAAATGAAACTGCAAACATCAACATGCATCATAGCTAAAAGCAAGGAAGACAAAACCAAAACAAATGATTAATTCCACACAAGCAAAGTTCATGTATTTGACTGGGTGACTAACAAGTATATTTTCATATGTGATTGGTTACTTCCATTTGAATCTCTACATATTGATTTCATTAAAAAAAAATTAGTTTACAGCGAAAAATATTAACAGATCCACATAATTTTTTACTATGCACTTCCAATAGCTCTAATTTATGCAAAGTTTTCAATAAAAGTGGCCTAATTAACACTAACTTTCTAAATATATCACACATAGAAGCATATAGTTACAATTAAATGCAAAATAAAAAACATCAAATTTGAATAAAAATATTTTATTACTAATTTTAGTGGCGAATACAAGTAGTATGTTCATATAAAAGAAGTCAACCCAAAAAGATTGAAGTCTACATAAATCACAGCGATTTTTAGATGGTAGATGACAATGTATAAATTAAAGATTTATTGGCTAGTGTTTAAAAATACACGGTCAAAATTATTATTCACATTGAATAACTTATCACCAAAATGTTTCATAACAATCAATTTGGCAAATATTATTTTACAGGGCTTGAAATAAACTTCATTATAAAATTTTTAAAATAATAAAGTTTAGTAATGGTAGATGTTCATAATTTTAATCAGGGTAATATGGTACTGAGCTGGGTAATATTGTATAAGTGTGAACTCTTATGTAATCCTGGTAATAAATATCTTCCAAGCCTGTCAAATTCACAAATAACAACTCGACAAACCAAATTCATATTAACATATGAGGATAAAATGACGAGTGTTTCCAATTAAACGAAATCAACTAGTGACATCAGAATGGTGAGACAACACATGATAGGTCAATGCACGTTTCTGGTGAAAAACTGAACGACAAAATGTACATTTATATGGCTTTTCTACGGTATGTGTAAGTAAATGACGATTGAAAGCACTTTTGTCAGAAAAACTACGTGGACAGACTTCACATTTAAAAGGACGTTCACCTGTATGTGTTCGTATATGTTTATCGATATTCCCTTTTTGATTTGTCACATAGGGACATGCATAACATGTATACGAGCGCTGCATACCATGATCCTGTAACAGATAACTCTGCAAACGAAGTTCAACGTCTTGAACTTCACCTGTAAGAAAATAGACCATGTTATTTTTTATGCTTTATAAGCATAAACTCTGAAAGAGAAAAATACATACAGATGAATAGATTTCAAGTGAATATATATTTGCATTATTACCTTTGATGTAAGTCATTTAGTTCTGTATTAGTAGTCATATTTATATTGCATATACAGGGTGTCTCAGCACCAGGGTTACAAACATCTAGGAGGGGTAGGGTACACCTAGACGAACAATATTTGTCATAGAACCTAGGATCGCAAACCACTCCCAGCGCCAAAACCAGCCAGTATGCACAAATAGTGACAACCAGTGCATGAGAAGAGCAAAATGCGATGTCCTAATCATCTATGCAATTGAGCAGCTGACCTGAGTTTTATGCGCTTTTCACGCACTGATTGTAAATATTTGTGCATGCTGGACGGTTTTAGAACTAGCTCTGTGAGTGGTTTGCGACCCTAGGTTCTATGACAAATATTGTTCGTCTAGGTGTACCCTACCCCTCCTAGATGTTTGTAACCCTGGTGCTGAGACACCCTGCATATATATATATACACATACACAAATAAAAATAACTGTATATATGTTCATCGATTATTCCATGGAGCAACAAGAAATGCATCAGATTCTGGAGGACAGTGAGTTTGGAGAAGAATATAAAGTACCCTTTCAAGTCTTGCATGGTAATAAAAATAAAAACAGGGCCAAAAAAAATATCGAATCTACAAAAGTTTAACATAAATATATGGGTAAAGCACTTAAGTGCTAATGAAAACTTAATGTTTTGTACTATAACCATGTGTATGAAGTGAAATATATATACAATAAACAGGCGATAGCCTCGATATAGCATTTACTATTTCACAAATATAAAATTTTCTGAAGGATGTGTGTACAAACTATTATTCTCATAACAGTGAAATTAAAAATAATCTTAGTGAAATCAGAACAATAAAGACAAATAAAATATTACATTGCAATTTATAATACATTATGCATAAACATTATGTCCTTGTAAAATCTGAGATACCAATTAACTGTTTATCATTTATAATAATGTTTATATATAAACTTAGGAACACAGACTGGCATTAGGCAAGTACCCTATAGGTTTTTAAAGTTGTCAACCGAAATTCAAGCAACACTGGAGGTGCTAGACATACTTTCTACAAAAATTATATTAACTAGGGCACATCGGTACTTCCAGTAAATGTTACAAAGGGTGAAAAGGCTAAATATTCCACGGTTAATGTGAATTTAAACCATCTTGAGTTAAAAGCATGTACATTTAATAATCCAATATGTAAACATATCAAAGATATAACTTACAAACATGTCCCATCAATAATCTGCATCAACATATAATGACATGTCTTTTTAGATATCATGGCATAGGAGTGTCAATAAACACACTAATCCAGGCTTTGAAAATTATGCATGCAATAAGGGGGTACCAATTATCCCACCAAAAGACTTGAAAATACAAGGATTAGTACACAACAATTAAAATGAAATTACCCAAAGTTATTACATACTTTATTCAAAGAAGTTGTTAAAAGCATATAACATAAATAACTCACACATTTCACATTATCATAATGATTTTAATAACATGGCATGCTATTCGAAAACACATTTTACTGCCAAAACATAAATGACGCTTGCAAAGTACTTCTCCAACATGGATTACTGAGATTTAAAAGAACGTTGACTCCAAAACGGTTTTCACAAACCACATTTTAATTTTAACAATAAAATTCTTGCACTAAATTTAATTTAATTTTAAGACTTTGGAATGCAGTTATTTGATAAATACTTGATCATGAATCAATCAATGTTAAGTAGGGAAGGTCTGTAATAATTTAAAGAGTCACTGCAATATGGATAATAATACTGCAACATGGCAGGTCATAAGACTGCATGTGAATGGCTTCTCCCCGATACGAACATGTCGATTTACAGCATTCTTATCAGAAAACATCATGACCATAAACTACCCACTCCAAGGGGCACTCCCCGCTATAATTTGTTCACAAAAAGTAGTCTAATGGAACAGATAGCAAATAATGGGAGCTGATGTCACAAATAGCCTAGCTGATTACAGCAGAGGGGAGGACTGGCTTTTAGTGAACGTTCGTTTGAGCCAAAAACCATTTCTGAAATGAAGTTCTCCCCTCTGCTGGAATCGGCTATGCCCTTTGTGACGTCAGCTCCCCTTATTTTCTAGCTGTTCCATCGGACTACTTTCATGACCAAACAGTATATGTGTGAATGTGCTTCGGCACATTTTCTTTTCGGTCTGTGGAATGAGTATTTCCTGAACACATGAACGCACATTTTCCATTTTCAAGTTCGATTATCAACCAATACTAATAATTCCTCCATCTGAAAAAAAAAAAATAAAAATTATATACAGCTTCTCATTCTAAACAGAGAAGTAAAAAAATATTTATTCTTTTATTTTTTATTCATATAAAACTTTTTGAAATTTTGACAGGCACATCATATGGTTCAGACTACAGCTTAATGACCTGCCATCGGTGTCATGTAGTGGTTTAAAAAGGAGGATAATGACACTGCCCTGGAGTCGAGACAGAACTAGATAACCAAGACTTATGCTTAACTTTATCAGCTATATCATTATCCTTTTCAGTGGATCCTCCAAAGTGGTTAGTACACAAAACCACCAAGGACTTATTTTGTAATTTTAGCAGTGCAAGGGGTATTAATGAATTTTTGATGTTTGGCAACAATGTTATATGAGTTAAACTATACTCATCAACACAAGATCAAAATTTTTTATATGTGACAGTTTAGGGAAATACGAACAGTTTCTACAATTGGTTAGGTGGTGGTGGGGGGGAGGGGTAGTTTTTCATTTAAAAAAAAATTATTTCAGGTAACGGAAAAAAAAATGGATTAGAAATATTTCAGTAAAAGTTTTAATCTATTCCATCATATTAAGAATGCTCACAAATTAAAAAAAATCTACACAAGTAATGCACTAATAAGGTTAATGTTATTTACATGAATTTAAATGGATTCTATACGGCAGTAGTTCTTAATTAGTTTTCATTGCGGGTCACTTCACATCTTTTTTTTTTTCTTTTTTTCAGTTGGCAAATCAGAAATGAAAACGAAATTATCTTACATGCTACATAGACATTGGGGCTTATCATCTCTCTTGAAATTTTCTGATTCAATGAAAAAGTATCACAGTAAGAGTTTAGCCCCCCACTCTAGAAAAAAAATTCCAGTTGCTTATCTTTAGTAGCCAGGCCTTTTGCTAAGTTTTTAGTTTGTGGGCCCGATCTGACCCATGGGTCACCTATTGTGAATCACTGCTAAAGGGGCTCGTTAAAACGCTGCCCAGGAATGCTTGTAGTTTTAATTAAACACAGACTCAATCATAAAACTAAAAACATATCACATAAACAAATCGCACATTTTACATTATCACATTGATTTCAATATATATGCTTCCTGAATTTTTTTTTCTGCCAGAACACAAATTACATTTACAAAGTTTTTCTTCAACTACAATAACTGAGATTCCGAATAGCATCTCCGAAGCCATATTTGCAAACTATATTTACATGCCAATATGTGGGGCACAAATATATTTATTCACATTGGACACAAAACATTCATGCCATAAATTGTATCACTGGCATGTATGGCGAATCTAAATTATTGACAGGTCATAAACAGTTAAAGAAAAATATTGCTGTAGTGGGTGAAGGAGCACATTCATTTAAAATGCAGAAAATCAATAATTGAATGCAAATTGCATCAAGCGCTTGCAGTTTTTCCTTTGATCTGAAGTTCAAGGATGAGATTTCCTAAATAGCAAAGGTTAGCATGCGTCACGAAACTATTTAGGTCCTTGACTAGCCAGGTCTATGCTATTTTAGTCACATTGAGCACAAAACATCTTACAATTCACTCACTATGTAAAAAAATAAATAAAAATAAAACAAAAAATAATTAGATATTTAAACCGATCAAAAATTAACTTCTATATAGTGGCAAATAAAACACTTAAAAATTTTCAAGCATACAACCACAGCCAACAAGTGTCTAAGAGGAGTTTTTGTGTAAAATTAGATTTTAGCATCCCCCATAAAGTGGGACTTGCAAATCAACTTATCAATTATAGAATTCCATCAAACTGTCCTTTTCAAGAAAGTGTCCCAATTTTTGTTTTAATTTTAAAATGTGAAAAATTTCAGGATACAGCCTTTACCCTAAACATTGGGGGCGGGGGATTGTTGTCAAATAAAATAAATGTATTCATAAAAATATCTTAAATTTTATCTTACTATGTTGCACGTAAGGTAATCAGAAATCCCTCCCCGTATACTCTGTGATTTTCCATCAGATTTGAGGGTGCAGATAGAATTTGGTCCGGGTGGGGGGGGGGAACCTTAAAATAGGCATTTTCTTTCACATCGTTGGTTGGAAGTTAAAGACAGATTAATGGAAAGTTAGAGGGATGCATTGTGACTGTGCCATTACAGGACTCCAAATATACTATGGCACACTGGTTTCTTGCGGTACACTAGGTAGGAATCTGCGAATACTTTCTAGCTGTGAAGACCAAGTTACGTGCAGGAACTTTACAAATCAAGTTTCAAGAGTAGCATCATGCATATAGAATGTATCTCATGTAATAGCTCTAAAACAAACAAGACATAGAGCTTGTTACAGCTCTCACAAAGAATATTCAAATGATCTGCTATTTAGGTAAAGCTCATGGTGATTTACTGTTCTGTGCATACAGCTTATGTCATTCGTCTATTTGGTCACAGTAGTGCTCTAGGATTGTGGGTAAGCTTCTGCATCCAATACCCCGCCCCTTCTACATGGGCAATATCCCCCAAGAAAACTTCTCAAAAAAAAAGCTTGTGCATGTAGCAAACCCTAAAGAACATTTTGTGTTGTTTTTTCTTATGTCTGCCCTTGCATAACCAAATTAACAGTAATAAAAATGTAAATTCTTTAATTTTCAAATCCTTAAAAATTAAACTGATTCTACCATTCAAACAAAATTAAAAATGATGGATTTTTATGATACGAGGACAGCAAGGGTTATACTGTGCCAAACAAGGTAAAGCTGTACATATAGTTTAAACTAAAAATGAGGGATCACAAGTAGGGTGGTAATTTTTTCGCAGGACCATTGTGGAAAAAAAATCATGAATTTCATGGAAATTTAAAAAAGTTCACAGAAGTGAAACACTTAAAAGCAAAACAAGAGTTTTGAAACTGTAATATAAATAACTATTACATTGTTAAATAAGTATTATATAGTGGGATCACATTACCCTATCCAGAAGTCTTATGTAGAGCAGTAATTTTATCATGAGGGGAAAAATGTAAAGTTTGTGGGGCGGCTGCAAGGATAAAAAAAAAAAAAAATCTTAGTTTCCACACAATAACACAAATAACCGTTACTAAATAAGCATCTAATCAGTAGTTCCCAACGTTTTTCAAGCTGTGGTCCACTTTTATTGTAATCAAGCAATCGAAGACCCCCTTTTATAGTAATTAAAAGATTTGCAACCTACTCCTGCTCCACAATGAATGGAATTCCAACATTTTAACTTAACCCTCAAGATTACAGTAGGGCAAAGCAAAATATTTCGTACACAGAGGTCTGCACATAGTTTAGATATATTTTTCTGACAAATTTCACCTAAAATATCCTTTGATTATGGTAGTATTAAAATTATTTAAATAAAAAAATTGATCAAAAAATCATAATATAAATTAGGCAATAATATAAAAAAAACTTAATCACTGAAATCGTGAAAAAACTCCTACAATTCGTAAAAAAAACTTAAAATTCGCAAAATCATTGAAAAAATCTCAAAATTCGCATAAAACTTGGCTATAAAATTACTGCCCTAATTGTAAATATGCAGAGTATCGCGTGATTAAACAAGAATATCTCTAGTACTTACCCTCCAATATTTGAAAAACACAACACAGTCGTTACAATAAATCACTGTATTCATTCATCATCAGAAATTGACATTTGAGATCTTGTGTTGACAATGAAATCCTCCCATTAAATTTCCTTTTATTTCGAAACTTTGTGATACAATCATTCGATAGATTCTCAATAAATATCATGAGTCAATAAACGTTGTGTTGGAAATGTCTGTGATACCTCAAAGAACTTTTACGACAGAACATGGCAGGACATAATTCACATGTGAATGGCTGTTGGTTAGTAAGAATACGCAAATGTCGATTTAGAGAACTCCTATCAGAGAAATGATCATGACAAACTGGGCATCCGTAGGGGCGTTCACCAGTATGTGTACGAATGTGCTTCAACATATTTTCTTTACGGGTTGTAGAATAATTACACTCCGAACACATGAATGCACGTATCCCTTTCTCAAGTTCGATAGTTTGGTAACTCATTAGTCCAATGTTGTTAATCTTTCCGACTGAAAATAAATAAAAAAAATTATGAAAAACACTTCATTGCAAACTAAAGACAAACTATTTCTTGACAAAGCACTCATAATATTAAGCACAGTAAATATAATATAAGCATAAGGAAATATGGAAAGCTACATTCTTCATATTAATTCGCCCAAAAATTTTTAATAAAATTTACAACATATTCGATATACATTAAAGTTTTAATCTACTCCATCATGCTAAATACTAATAAGAATTCTTAACAAACAGCGCATTATAAAGACTGCTTTTCACATGCATTTAAATGGATGTTATATGCACATACAGACTTGCTGAATTATGATGCCAGGAATGCTTATAGCTTTGATCAAATGTTCTTAAAAAAAAATGAAGTGTTCTACATTATCACAATATTTTAATAGCGTGGCATGCTTTCTGCAAACATATTCTTCCATCAAAATATGAATTACATTTGTAAAGTTTTTCCCCCAACATCGACTACAGTGAATTAAAATAACATTAGTTCCAAAAGTCTTTTTCACAAGCAACGTTTACATGGTGATTCACTAGTATAGGTCCATTAATACGAGATTTCAAGTTTGTGTCATAATTGCAGTCTTGGCATGTACAAACATTATATTACAGTGAAGGGTAATAACATTCAAAATTAAAAGATAAATACGAAGATAAGACATTGCCAATCAGCCTTCTATAGTCTAGTAGGTATGATGCTTCAGTTCAGATGAAGAGGTTGTTGGTTCAACTTCAGCCAAGGAAGAATCATTTTTCTTCTTTACAACTTACCAAATCTTATGATGGTAGATAGAAAGAGCTCTAGTCTATGCTATAAATCATATTGCCAACCATCTTTTTGCAAGTTATAAACAGTTACAAAAAATTAGTGGCAGTGGCATGGAAGGAGGTGTATGTCTCAACCACAGAAAATCTGGACCTGAATGCTAATGGTGGTAAATGATCCCTGTTTTTCTTACCATCAGGTCAGAGGTTAGGAGTTCTAGGTAATTAGCATTCTTCAGAGAACTTGGTTGGTCATATTTTTATGGTGCAAGGATAACAAGGGTCATTAAGCCAGACAAGGTGAAACTGTACATATGGTTTTCTTCAGAAAACTGTTTAGGTCCTAGGGCAGAAAAGATCTGAAATGTTCTTGTGTCATGAAATACAAGAAATCAAAATTAGACTTCACTCACTCCAATACAATGGTGTTCAAAATCTAAGGACGAACATTATTTTCAAGGGTTACATCTCTAAAATCAGATGAAAAATGTTCTGGACATAGGCATGACTGTGGACATTTGGTAGAAATTCTAAAAGTAGAACAATGATATATTGTCAATAAAGAGTGTGAGTCGTTTGTTTAAAGAATATTTTCCACAAAACAGGATAGGATATCGGTCATACATGAATGGTAAACCCCAAATAAGAAGATGAATATGTCACTTCAGAAAACTCTCAATGGCAGAATGAATAATGATAAACCATGCATTCAAACAGGTGTTTATCAGTATGTCTATAAATGTGTTTTGGCGTGTTTTCTTTCATGGTTGTAATGTATACTTTGCACATGTGCATTCTGTCCTCAAGTTTAATGAGGTGGCAGTCCACTAGAAGAATGCTTTCATCTGAAAAAACAAAAATTGAAGTTATCAAAGGCATTTCTTTGCCAACAAAGAGCCAAAATTATTTCATGAGGAAATATCTATATTCATATCAAACAGATTTAAATTTTTTTGCACACTAGGGTTCTAAGAGATATGAATAGCTGCTTTCTTCATACTCAAGGGAGAAGGATCTAAATCACTACCTTAAAATAAAATTTAACAATTTAAAACCCAATTGTTTGAAGCGAACTAAAAATTCTTCACAAGTTTGTTTACTTTTGTTTTATGACACAATGAGAGTTAAAGCCATGTCGTGTCAAGATATAGTTTTTCCAAGAAATCGATTCGAGTCTCTGGAGCCTAGGGAACTAAACTATGGATGACAGTAAAAAACATTCTATGGTATCTTTGAATCGAACTCAAATAAACGGAATGATGAATGTATTACGATCACTCCCATCTTAGGGCTTTCTTAATAAACAATAGAGTAGTAACAATCTTATTTATGCACAGTTAAATGGATGTTATATAGGCCTGTAGATCCATCGAAACACTGGCTATCAAATACAGATTCAACTTTAAAATTAAAAAAAAAGTTTTACATATATATTACATGAATCCCACAATTCAAAACAGCTCAAATTGTTTTAAAATTAATTCTAATTTTAAACAGTGCAAAGTTACTCTTACGATTGCTCTAATACGTTACAGATAGTTGAATTTTCATGGCCCATGGACAGAGAGGGCCATGCTGTACAAAATATATATGTTATGGTTAAAGTAATAAATCCAGTTATTATTAATAATAACCGGTGATCATTAACAGTAACCATGTCTTTTGGTAAATGTGATAAATAATGCATATTAATCACACAATAACTGGTTATTAATAATAATAACCAAGAAAGTTTGGTCAACGTGAGTAATTAAGCATACTTTATTGAAACTTCAACTCTAACGTGCTTTACATCTAATTTTTAGGTTATTTGAGTTTATTCCATTCCAGTCATTATAAATATAAGTTATTATTATTAATTATGTACTTATGTGTATTGTTAATATTTTTATGTATTTAACTTATTTACGTACTTAAGTATATTATTGATATTATAAGTTACATACTTAGTTGTTATTATAAATATAAGTTATTATAATTAAAGTTTATTTTATTCATTATTTAATTTATCATAAAGTAAGATGAACTCGATGTTTACCTTACTTCATTAGAATATATTATAGCGAAGTACCACATTATATATAATTTATCATCCATATTATGAAGATAAACACAAAAACTATGATATTTCTTTATATATCATTTGTGTTTCTCACTTGTATTTTGTTTTGACTAAACTCTTCTATATTTAAATAAAAATTCTTCTCTTATTTGATTTAACCATTAAATCAATGCTTTTGTTTTATTTTGCTTTATATAGTGAAATAACATATATTTGCATAACCGGTTGTATTAATAATCTGGTATTATTAATAACCGTTATATAACTTCATTGGTAATTATTAATAATAACAAGTCAATGTGATAGATTCTCATAAATTATTCACTTTAACCAGCTTATCTGGTTATTATTAACAATTACCGTAATATATATTTTCAGTCCATATTAAGTTTTGTATATACCAGGTTCTTAGGGAAGTTCAAATGTGATCAATAACTTTATAACGGGGATAGCTATTGCAACGAAAGTTAGGTATTGGTATAGTAAAATGATCATGTACTATTAGATGAGATTAACAGCAGCACTCCTAGTGGTGAACTGAGGAAGTTAATTATTTTTCAAGATAAAAATAATGAAGATGAGGAAATATTTTCAATTAGAAAATTGTAGAGCATTCTTTAATTAGTAAGAAAAGACACCCGGCTCACATATGATATATACACATACTTCCAAAAAGTGTGGTGTTCTGAAAGTTTCAATTCATCACTTTCATTTGCTTCTGGAGAAGAAAATCATTTAGTAACAATTTTTTTTTATTTCTCAATTCTTTGAAAAAATAATGTGCAAAAAGTCTGCGGACAACACAGAATCGACTGAACACTATATGAAATACAGCATGTTAAAGAGATTCAATATGAAGAAGAATTATGACTAAGCAATGTATTCGAAAATTAAAGCAAATTCGTGAACATTGATGGACTGTACATCAGCATGATAAAATATGTTTTCCATCATACCTCATACATATACCCAAATAAGACAAAGTAAATAAGTGCATAACAAATAAGTGCAGTAAATTCAGAAACCATACGAGTATAGAATTCAGTATTATATTTCACTAGTTCATCATTTCATGAGCATAATAATAAGACACTATCATGTTAAAAGATGCCATTATCACAATATTCAACACGGTGAAAGGTAGGTAACCTACTAAAAGAGTGTGCAATAGTTGTATCCATTCATATGTTGTGATGATCAGAGAATTTTGGGTAAGTGAAAATAAATGCACATCACATTATAACTAATCAGTAATATAACACATTTATGGAGCATATTTGTACAAAAGATGCACACTCAGTCATTGGTTAAATGTACCTGAAAGCACAATCTATTAAAAATTAGATTTAAAAAAAAAACAAAAAAAACCCATGAGTTCAGTATTCATACAGCCAAATTTGTGTAGGGTGCAACCCCTTCTGTTTACTAGTAATCACAAGCATCCATAAGCACAGTTGATGGGTATCTATTACAATACAGTCAAACTTCGTTAATGAGCACCATGCTGGACAAAAGATCTGTGTTGCTAGTAGTTTGTATTACCAGGAAAGGATAGCATTAAGTTATTTATTTCATCTCTGATTATCAAATATAATCACGTTTTTTTTTTTATTCTTTTATATGTATTTTATTAACACATTTTACTATACACATATCTCGTAACAAAAATAAAAGCAGTATATATATATAACGTTAGTCCATATTACGCATGGTAGATTCGAAAAATCCTTGTTTTACTAAATGTACATATTATGTTCCCGAATTGGTTATCTACAAGTAACCCCAGTTTTTCAAAACTGCCAATAAAGTCTTTCCTCATTGCAATTTCAAATTTGACAACAAATTTTGTTTTATTGATTTTTGCATAAACCACAGCATTCAGAATTCCCAATTTTTTTCTCTAAATTTAACGACTTCTGTGCAATTTGTAATTCCTTTTTGCACTTAAACGTTGAAAGAATCAAGCGTAAGATATACGCGAAAATGAACTGACTTTCAATTGTCTCGTAGTGCGAATTCAGAGATGTACTATAAATGAAACTATGAAATCATCCTACCTTAGTCAAAGTGACCATTCACCTCAACCCTCTAGGCTAGTTGGTTGTATTTTTATGGTGCAAGGATAACAATGGTCATTTT
>QLNU02015359.1:44539838-44564194 GCA_006491805.2 Dysdera silvatica | reverse complement strand
TCATCCCCAACTTGAAAAGTCCAGGAACAACAACGTCTTAGATCATACAATACATGATACAGTCTCTAAACCCATGTGCACCTAATTATTAACTAAAACACTCCCTACACAATAACCTTACATCTCCGTCCTTTCATCTTTCCAATATAACTTGGAAAACATTTTACAAGAGAATATTACCTACAGACAGGCAGTTGTTTACAGGCTCATTCAAAAGTATCAGTGGTATTTAGAAGGTAGTTAAGTGGGGAGGGGATCACGAGTAACATAAATCAGACCACATAGTTCATGGGTAACTCCACAAACAGCAAGCCATAATTCTATACCAAAAGGTTTCTTTTTACAGGGCAAAAATGGCAAAGACCATCCTATGTCAAGATCTAGTTTTCTGAAAAATCTGAAGCTCTGTCGCCAAGGGAATAAAACCCTGGATTTCGGAGAGAAGACAAACAACTCAAGTTATACAATATCACTGGAAGCTGAATTAGGTATGTTTGTTTGTGGTTTTACGGCTCAAAGACTACAGTGGTCATGCTGCGCCGGGACCTACTGTTTTCCGAGGAATCCGAACCTCTTAAGGCCTAGGGAACCAAACCCCGGACTACAGTGAGCAGTGCGATCTTTATGAGATCTCTGAGTAAGCGTTCTTTTTGCACTGCTGGGAGTCGAACCCGGATTAGGGGCGCACTAGGAGAACGCGTTACCACACTGCGCCACCGCAGGACTGAACTTGGTATGATAGATAATTACATTACTACTATTTGGCTATACAGCAGTGAATTTTCATTTCTCTGAACCTCTTAATGCTTAAGGAACCATGCTGCTATGAAAATAAACAGGGTTCCCCATTCACATTACATAAATATATTCCCTGACTTTTTGAGCAAAATTTCCTGACTTTCCAAGCAAAATTTCTCGACCAATCATAAAGCTTTCAATTAAACTTCGGTTGAGGGAAAGACAGCTTCATGTTCATGGGAGATTTAGCTATTCAAAATAGAAGTTAAGAAAGTTTTCCCTGACTTTTACATGTTTCGACCAAAAAATCTCATTTTTCCCTAACTTTTCCCTGACCTTTAGAAACGACTTCAAATTCCCTGACAATTCCAGGCTGAGTGGAAACCGTGATGAAGTTACAGATTTTAGACTATTTTGGATTGGGAAAACACATACTGTGCAACACTAGAAAATACTAGGTCTTGGTGAAGGATCGATGAACTGAAAATGTGTGTGTGTTCAAAGTACTTTTATGACGAAACCTTGCAGAACAAAAGAGGCAGCAGTATGGTTTTTCACCAGTGTGAGTAAGGTTATGGCGTGTTAGGGTGCCTTTTTGTGAAAACTGGCGCCCACAAACATTGCATTTGAAAGGTCGCTCGCCAGTATGTGTACGCATATGCACTACTAAATTTGATTTTTCGTATGTGAAGTAAGAACAGTGCTTGCATCTATACTGCTGGCACATGGAAAACTTAATTTGCTGTTCCAGAACTTGTGCTGTGTCTTTTGAAGCGAAGTTGAGATTCAATGGCAAATCTGAAAAAAAGGTAAAAGAACTGACATTTAATAAACAGATTTCTAGTATATACAAAAGCTTAACTAAAGATTACTTTGGATACAAATTCCAAGAAATAAAGCTTTATTTGACCAGAGCAGATACTTCGATTGTTATGAATTGAGAATCTATGACATAAGAATATGGTTACCCAAAAGAATTTTTGTTGTTTATTTTATGAATAGAACATATTATCTTGATATTAGTAAAATATAGTACATAAATTATGATAAACATAGAAAAAAGGTACATATACCCCTCCAAAAAAAATCATTTAGTCAACAACTTACACCCAAAACATGTCTAAAGAGGACACAAATCATCTTAATTAATAAAATCAATAGCTTAGCACATCCAAAACGCACAAGACTACTTTTTTTTCCTTGGTATCATATTTGAAGATGGGGGAGGGTATATATACATAGTATTAAAGCACAGTATACTATTGTAGAACATACATATTCTAAATATATATTATACAATAAAGACTAAGCACAAACTGATAATTGGTTATTCTGTAGTTTTAAGACAAAACTCAACATCAAATTGCTTGTTTGTTTGTGGTTTTACGGCTCAAAGATTACAATGGTCATGCTGTGCCGGGACCTACTGTTTTCCGAGGAATCCGAACCTCTGGATCTACAATTTTCAGAGGAATCCAAACCTCTTAAGGCCTAGGGAACCAAACCACGGAATACAGTGAGCAGTGTGATCTTTATGAGATCTCTGAGTAAGCGTTCTTTGCACCGTTGGGAGCCAAACATGGGTTAATGGCACACTAAGCAAGAATGGTACCACACTGTGCTACAGCAGCGCAACATCAAATAACAAAGCTCACTGACCTGTTAATGACCCGGATTGCACTTTATGGAGCAAGGATGGTTAAGGTCATGCCACCCTAAGTTTCATGCAAGTGGGTTTCAAGCTTGAATATTTATTTTATGGCACAATGTCAGTAAAGGTCATGGTGTATCAAGATATATAGTTTCCTGAGGAATCCGAATTGCTTCAGGAAACTAATCTCAGAATAAATCAATAAATTAAAAAAATATTTCTAAATTTACAATAAAAATTAAATATAAATGTCAATATTCTGACTTTTATTATCCTCTCAATGTCGTGTATTCGTGTAAAGAACAAAATAAAGTATTGATTATTAAATACTTATTAACTCTACAGTGAAAAAATGTCTGAAAACTCTATAGTACTTGTGTGAAAAAACGCATGCAATTCAACACTGACTGGTGAAATAAATATTTTATTAAACAATTTAAAAATAATAGATAATGACTGACCATAATAGAAACAATATTTTGTTCAACAATAAGACACAGAAGCAAATTTTCGTAACAGTTTTGGAGTAGGATTATACCAGCTTTTCTATACATCACAATTTCATTAGCATAATATAGTAGACCAGTGGTTCCCAAACTTTTGAATCCACGACCCATTTTTCAGAATGTCAGACTTTCGTGCCCAACTTAATTCTAACAAGCAATGTATCCAAGGGATGGGCCTGCGCTGCCCCCCACCCCCAAGAAAAAATCCTGGATATGTGCTTGGTTTCCTAAAAACCACAATTTTTTTTTTAAAGTTCATTTTTAATTTCTACAAAAACATTTCTGAAAATATGCTTACTTAAAAAACGTTTCGCAATACATCATAAAATGTCCTGAACCCCCATCAGTAGGGAACACCCAACCGTTTGGGAAGTGTTGCAGAAGACTATTAATTTAATGAACTTGAGGGGAGACACCAGAACTATTAGCAATATCAAAACTCATAAATGGGAATTAACATTATTTCTATGAAATACTTTTTAGGACCACTACAATAGTTCGCAAAAGCATGCAGTTCATGAATTAGAAGTTGACAAAAATAGAATTCCACCATAATAGTCTTAACTTAATGACGTTTAAATGCTACTATTTTAATAATTTATTATATTCATTTGGCATACCGAAATAAATTAACATCAATAATTATTGAATAGAAAACAGCGATACATTGAGCAAAATGTTATGAGTGGATGATAAAAATTTACTGTTGCACCATAATCCATAACTGCTATGCATAAATCGGAACATTTCCTATTCAAAAGCATAGGAGTGTTCTGGTTTATACACAGCAATTGGCAGCTATGCATAATCAGTCACACAAGGTTCTCATGAATATGCAATTCTTGAAAAATATCCTGAACCGATACAAACTAAACAGGATAATTCAGAACACTCTGTACAGATTTCAGTAAAGGATGGGGAATACTAAAAGAAGCCTTTTTCATTAAAGAATGCAAGTCTGTGTATTTATACAGATTTCACCATTTTGCCATTGTAAGCAGTTCCACCGTTTCCATTTGTAAGCAGCCTCCTAAGTTAGATGCGTGTCAGCTACCTGAACATTTGTGAAATACGCCAAATTACATATGTAATATTTGCATAATGTATAATGATGAAAAAAACTTAACCACACCATCCGTGACCTTTAGTACCAAAGGCCTGATACCTGCATACCTACATCTATTAATAAAAAAGGCATTTCACAGTGCTCTCTATTCCCATATTGAATTTGTACAAAGTCTGGAATTACCCTGTATAAAGTTTTAAAATACTAAATTAGCTTTTAAAGCGAAGCTCTAAAACAAAATAACTTAAAAGTAAATTTGTTTCTAAAACCATCCAAAATTATACATAATATAAAAAAAAAAATTTCATTAATAGTGAGCTTCTAAAACTTTAATGGTTGAATAGCTACCAGCTAAGATTTTAATGACCATTTAATTGTGTTGGAAAAAAAACAGCAACCAGTTTGTAAATAGCCTGATTCTTAATATCGTAGAAAAATCAACCATTTTTTCCAATAAAAGATTCTCATAATCTGTTGGAGAGAACTTGGTTGTGGGTTTGGCTCATCTCCATATACAAGAACCCAATGCTATCAATTCTATCTGCATCACTAACAGTTTATATTCTGAAGAGGGATCACAAAGGTAAGTTAAAAAGTAAACTGACTTAAATATGAACACATGAAAAAAATACATAAAACAAACAATTAATTGTATAATAAGTTGTATAACAATTGTATAAATACATAACAAGCATAACGATATAAATGAGGTTTGAGTATAAAGTTCTAATGGGTGGCCTTAGTTCTAAGCCTGTTTTATAACTGAACTTTGGATTACACGTCATGTTAATATCAGATTATAATCAGGTTTGACACTCTACATTTTGAAGTTTGTACTTAAACCGATCTTTTCTCAAAAGCTACAGAAAA
Source organism: Dysdera silvatica (assembly GCA_006491805.2). NCBI lineage: Eukaryota > Metazoa > Arthropoda > Arachnida > Araneae > Dysderidae > Dysdera > Dysdera silvatica. The sequence continues at coordinate 44,559,363 of QLNU02015359.1, read as the reverse complement.
GAAAATATACCAGGCATTCAGACTTAGCATGAACCAGAGACCACTGAATTAGTATTCAAACTGACAAACCACTCTGTACAGCCCTATGTGGCATTTCTTAAAAAAATTATGCTTACCAAAGACGGCCTCCTTAGGTAATTAAGGTGGTTATGAAGCAAATTAATCAGCGTATTTAAATACTCTATAAAACTAGTTCTAATAAAAGAATCTTAAAACAAGGTGTATTAAGACTTCTTCCTAATGATAAATTCCTCTGTTGTTGGTTGGTTGTGTTTTTATGGTGCAAGCATAAATTCCTCTGCTTATGCTCTTCTTATGTCAATTTGCCCATTTTAAAGAGATGTTTGTGCATGTAAAAAAAAAAAAGAACTCTTTTAGAATTAAAGGAGCATGTTGATGGATTATGCCATACAGTTATATTTCTGACATAATCCATCAACATGCTCCTTTAATTCTAAAAGAGTTCTTTTTTTTTTACATGCACAAACATCTCTTTAAAATGGGCAAATTGACATAAGAAGAGCATAAGCAGAGGAATTTATCCTTGCACCATAAAAACACAACCAACCAACAACAGAGGAATTTATCATTAGGAAGAAGTCTTAATACACCTTGTTTTAAGATTCTTTTATTAGAACTAGTTTTATAGAGTATTTAAATATGCTGATTAATTTGCGTCATAACCACCTTAATTACCTAAGGAGGCCGTCTTTGGTAAGCATAATTTTTTTAAGAAATGCCACATAGGGCGGTACAGAGTGGCCTAAGAGCATTTCATACATTATTTTTATACCTAAAAAATAATGTATGAAATGCTCTTAGGCTGAAGTTAAACAAGTGCTCTGTGGGGTACAGTTCCACTGCTTTGGGCAGTTAAAAACAGCCCAAAGTTGATGTTGGATTGTTAAAAACGTGTCCAACCATGATCCGTTACACTGAGTATTGCCATACATGGCTCTTTTTTCGTATATGTACATTGACTAATATGGGAATTCCTTAAAAATTAAGGGTTCAAGAGGATTGTTCACAAAAATTAAATCATATTGAATAAACGTTAGTATTGACAATCAGTGATATGGCTCATATAAGATGAGTGGAATGGCGAGAGAGTTCATGAGAGTTAAGAGCACTCTTATGACGGAATGTGGCGGGACAATAATAGCAACTATAAGGCTTTTCTCCAGTGTGCGTAAGTCTGTGACGGGTTAATGTGTTCTTCCGTGAGAATCCATGTCCACAAAAATCACATTTGAAAGGGCGTTCACCAGTATGGGTGCGAATATGACGAATCATGCTACTTTTTGTAAGTGTAGAGTACAAACAACTTTGGCATTGGTAATATTGGGGTTTGTCATGTTCTTCATGAGGATGCTTGAAGACTTTAGACTGTTCCAAGATGACGTCGATATCATCAGATATATCTGGAAGAAAAGAATAATAACAACGGTTAGTACTAAATAGCTTTAAAGTATTTGAAATAAATAAATGTTTATACACACAAAAACTTTCCTTACAAAATGATTTTACTTTTTTCGGTTGAACAACACGTCAAATAAAGAATTGAAAAACTCACTTTTCTGTTTGCACAACTTGTATAAAATTTTTTTAAAAAATGACGCTCCAATTAGCATTAAAGAGTTTTCAAAGTCTTGTTCATTTACAGATAAAATTATAAGTATGAAATTCAGTGTAGAGAATTTTAAAACTGTAAGAAAACGTTGACATGTTATAGTAATAGAAATTTTCATCGATTTAAAAACTAAACAGTTAGTCCTGCTTCACAAATATTGATGGATCCAGCAAATGCAATTCAATTAAGTAGGATGTTCAATTACTGAAGGAAAAATACATAGTTACATAAGTATTTAAATGTTGTAGCACACTAGCATCAACTGTACACATAATCAAAATGAAATAGTATTAACTAGAACAATACACCACATGCAAAAGAAACATACGTACCTATGCATGTTTTTAATGAAAGAAAAATTGTAGCCCAGCGTGTACTTTCTACATTGCCTATGCTGAAAAAAATCTTGTTTTCTATCATCAAAAGCAATGCAACTAGTGTGCTACACATTTAAATACAACACTAAAAATAAAATTTAAATTGATAATATTAATTACAAGTTGATTATTTTTTCACGAATCTTACTGAACCTTTCTTTTTTTCATTGAATAAAGCAAATTAAAGATGGAGCATGAAAAGGAATGTTTTTTTCAGGGGTCCAAACCAGATTCCCTGAACATACCAGAAAATTCCCTGAAAAGTTAGGTAATATTTTTGGTAAAAACACTGATTTCCGAAGGAATATAGAAAATTATAAGAAATAAAATGAAATTTTTGTAGTTTTTAAAAAGAAATCCTGGAAGAGGTAAGTTAAAATTCCAAAAATTCATGAAAATCCCAGAACACGATTACCTCTGTTTTTTGTTTGAACACCGATTTCTATATTAAATCATTCAGTCTTTATTGGATTACATGGAGATGTCTTGTGAAGATTATTTTTTACAGGAGGAAATTTAATATACATGCTATGGAAATAATTTTGACGTTAATAAATCTCATTCTAATAAACAGAGTATTTGATTATCTGTGATCTGATTAAAGTCGGCTGACTATGCGTGTATGAAATTAAAGTCGGGACTTCAAACGCATTTAAAGCATGCACATGAAAAAATCTTTTTTAATATATTTTATGTATGTATACTAAAAATAGAGATCGAGATTTTTTTTAAGGAGTTGTGCATGACATATAGTAGTTTTACATATTAATTAAAACATAACCAATGAAAAATATTTTTTAATGGCTCTTAAATTTAGTTTTAAGTTTATTGTGGTTGTAGATGTGACATACAAACTTGTTTATATTTTAAATTGCTATAAATGGGAACATTAAAGATATCTACGATAATAATGATTTTAATAACTGGAATTGAATTTTGGTATACAAACTTATTGCCTATTTGTGATTTATGTGTATTATATCACATCATATTTACTTGTTTCATATGTCAACAAACTATGAAATAAAATGTACACACCAAACATTTTTTTAAATAAAATGCACTTTTAATGACACATATAATATATATCTACACTGAGCAATAGTAATTTATAACATTTCTGTTACTCTAGAACTCTGATTATCTGAACTTCACTTAATTAACCAATCAATTAATCACTCAATCAATTAACTGATACCCCCACACACACCCGTTGGACTTACTTGTGTTATAGCTCTTTTACTAAACAAACCTTCACTGTTTTTAGCAAAAATACTCATATTTCATTTCCAGTATACTCCCACCTTAAGAGAAATAACACAAATGGTAGCTATCAGACATACAACATGCATATACTCTACATACAAAGATATCACTATTTTCAAAGCTATTAATATCATAATTAACATATTTATATACTTCAATATTTTTCATGATCAATATAGTTGTTTAGTAATATGCAAATAAACATGTTTTTGGATAAAAAATGTTCTAGTTCATTTTCTCTGAAAATTACCCTCGTTCCTGAAATACATCCAAATGGTTAGATAACACTCCACAGAGATGAACTTGCTTCTCTGGCAAGAAAGGGCATTTGATCTCCCATCACGTATATTAAGGATGCTCTCAAGAGAGATGTGCGAGCCTCTGATACCCCCTCCCCCCCACCGCCATCAAATCTTCGTGACCTGTGGGAGATTCTTCAGGGGTCATGGATCCGTATGGCTTCCAAACACTTTCAGTGCCTTGTTAAATCTATGATGAGATGAACAGCCACCTTTATCAGGGCAAAAAGGTGGTGCTATGTGATACTAGACAGGTATTAATAATTCACTTGTTCTTCTGTACATATATATATATAAATTCATCACATAGTTGACATCAAATAATTTCTGCACATCGAACCTGGATAGTTTTATGAGGAAATAAAGCTTACATTTAGTCATATACATTTATTTCATTATTTATGTCAATTACTAACATTTAAAGAGAAACTGAGGGCACAGAAGCAGTTTTGCCAGAATTATTAATATTTTTCATTTCCATACATTTCAGTGAATGAAATTTATTTAATTTCACAGCTCCTTAGGGATTCACGGAGACTTTGAAGCAATCGTACTCAAAACATGACAAACCTATATACATACCTCCTACATAAGTTCTAATAGAACACTCACATTTGATTAAAATACAAATAACAAACAATGACACCAAGTGAGCAGAGAAGGCATAGCTAATTAATCGTGTACCTAATCATCATACATGGTGATGTAGGCGATATAACAATTTTTATTTTCTAACACAACAGTAATGTGTTATACTCTAAATATCAAATGATAAAATTGTTTTAGTTACGATTAACCACTTATTTAGAATGGAGTGAGCATTCATGATATTTCAATGTCGCTTTATGTCGAAAAGTAGCAGAACAAAAGTAGCAACCATATGGTTTTTCTCCAGTATGGATAAGAACATGACGATTTAAAGTGTTCCTTTTCGAAAACACACGTCCACAAAAATTGCATTTAAAGGAACATGGCTGTCTACAGTTTGGAATAATATGAATCCCGATTACATCGTTGATGTTCATAGAATTAGGATAGTTTTGCTTTTGAGAAAGCTTTATTTGTTCATTGTTCGCTCCATGAGCGTTTTTAGACATATCTGAAAGAACAGGAAAAAGAAAGTAAGCAAGAAAGTAAATTATCATGGTTTTCAAATAGAAGAAAAGGTATACATTGCAAATATATGCCCTAACTAAGGAAAGGGTTTCAGTATTAAATTTAAATATAATAGGAAATGTGTGAACACACAAATTTAGCTCTGGTTAGAAATCAAACTGTAGTTACTGGTTTCCCTGTTGACAAATATGTGTTAATACCGAAATCATTGTTAAACCAATCTTATTCTCAATTTCAGAAAAGAAACTACAGTAGAGTCTCCATATAACGAACTTCCATTTAACAAAGTTTTCTATTTAATGAAATTTTCGGCGGAACCTTGACTTTGAATGGCACTAACATGTAAATTTGTCTCCATATTACGAAAAACAATTTCTATATAACGAAGTTCTTTTTATAAAGAATTTGATTTTTTTAATTTTTACCTTTTACAATTTTTCAGCGGGATGGTTAGGTAAGGGGTATAGTTGAGGATTTTAAGCAAAAAGACGGAGGTGAGGTAGCCTTCTGTATTGTGGACATAGGGTCAGTTGTGATAAATAATTCTATTGTTCTAAACTGGGAACTTCGAAGCAGCGGGGATGTATCACTCTGCAGGTGTGGCTAAGCCACGAAATTTGCTTCTCGCATATACGTGTTGCATTGTTGAAGAAAATGTTATAGATGACGTGTTCCGATATTTACAAAAGTGTGAGAATTTCTATGAACAAAACGTTTTTTATAAGAAACCTGTACAAAGCAAAATTAGTGATTATTTCTCTGTTTCAAATATGTTGTATGAGGATCATACAGATATAAAGTAATCCTCAGTCTTTACTTTTGTTATTAATTTGTACGTACTTGTATACAAAAAATATTTAAATTCGTTGAAAAAGAAGAGTCTACTGAATTTAGTCTTTACTGTCCAAATTTAACCTTTTTCATTTTATCGAAATTAAGTTTCATCATTTATGTTAATTTCTATTTAACGAATTTTCCTTATAACGAAGTTTTTCAGAGGAACGATGGCACTTCGTTAAATAGAGACTCGACTGTATATGTGTGAACAACATTAAAATGTTGGTAAGGGCGTTACAAATAACCATCTCAAAAATATGAATAAGAACCAATGAAACAGGTAATCACATCTGAACCCTTAAATCAATGAACATTTCAAATATAATACAATCAAATCTTTTAAACTCATGTAAAAGAGTTTAGATGACTGGGCTTTACTATTAAAAAATTATATGTATTATTTACATTTTTGTAGCCTATTCACTGCCTACAGAGAGCAAAATGTCTGGGAGGTGAAATATTGGGTGCCACTTTCCCTTATCTCCCACCCTGATATCCTATGAGGGGGCCCTTCGGATGCCTTACAGTTGACGCCCCTGAGTGCTAGTTAGACTAACTATAAGGATAAATATTAAATATATAATTACATGCATTAAACATGGCACGTTTTAAAGACATACACAATTTCTTTCACATATATGAAAATTAGGCTCTAATTCCCTGAGGGTATATCTAAATTTAGCATAACAAAATTACTGATGGTAATATCCTCAAATTGCACCGCTAACAGTACATTCTTGCCTCATGTAAATTACCATGCGAATAAAATGCATGACTCCAGTGTAGTGGTATATTAATTATATTAAGCATAACTTGACATACTAACAATATAAAACTAACTTCCTTTTTTCATTTCACTGAAGTTTGGTTACTCATCACATCAAGTTATACAGTTGACATCAAATGTTAAAATTAACAGCAGGTGATAATTAGCCCAAAAAGAACTCGAGAATTAAAGAACCATGTGGAGGGATTACTCAATTAAGTTCCTGGCACTTAGTTTTCATACGGTTCATACAAGAACATGAATTTTTGAGAGAGAAAAAAAAAATGTTTTCCATGTACAACATGTATGCAGAAACGAGCAAGTGATTTCTGAGTTACTGTCCCAATGGGTACTGCCATACCTGGTTCTGTTTTTGTATTTGTACACTGACTAATGTGAAAATTCTGTAAAAATTAAAGAAGGGAAGAGAGAAAGAGGAGAGGGACTATTCAATACAACTGACAAAAACTTAATCATATTGAACGAGTGACAGCATTGACGAGTAATGGGATTCACATCAAGTGAGTGGAATGGCAGGAAAGTTTATGAGAGTTCAAAACACTTTTATGACGAAATGTTGCGGGACAATAATAGCAACTATAAGGTTTTTCCCCAGTGTGCGTAAGTCTATGGCGGGTTAATGTGTTCTTCCGTGAGAATCCATGTCCACAAAAATCACACTTGAATGGACGTTCACCAGTATGGGTGCGGATATGCCAAATCATGTTCCTTTTGATATGTGTGGAATAGGAACAACTTCGGCATTGGAAATATTGTGGTTGGCGATACTTTGCATGAGGATGCTTGAAGACTCTGGATTGCTCCAAGATGGCACCAATATCATCAGATATACCTGGAAAAAAGTAAATTGACAGTTAGTGGTAAACAACCTTGAAGTATTTGACATAAAGAGATGATTATTTTTATATATATGTCCCACAGCCATTCTTTGCTAAGAACACAGGCTTTCGACAGAGTGCTGCTTTGAAACAGCCCCAGCAACATCACTCCGTAGGAGGGTAACACAATGAATCATGCCTTATAGTGCAGAACTTCGGCTGTGGTAATCCAGGTTCGGAACCTCATTAAATTGTAGGTTCAGCTTGCCAATACGTCCGGCTAACGTGGTGAGCGTAAGGTCAATTCCTCTGCATTATTTTCGTCCTACTGTGTGTATGCGCGATAACAGAGGTATCTCTATCCTACAGTGTATTGAAAATGGTTGATGATGATTATATATATGTATATGTGCATAAAAAACATTTTTTTTTATGAAATGATATAACTTTTTTCGATTGCACAATAATTCAAATGAAGGATTCTCATTTTTCTACATGCACAATTAAAATCTTTACTTCAGAAAAAAAGTTAATTATTAATTTCCCATTGTAAGTCTATTAAAATGTTGATCCATAGCACAAAAATTGGTGTATTCTATAAGTACAATGACTGGTTGGTTGTAGTTATAAATAGCAGTCATAATCTCCATCATATCTACATTATAAATCAGGGCCATAATACGATTTCATACACGAGTAACGAGTAATTATAAAAATAATAACGTTTATAATTATAAATATTACATTAGTCATAAAAATGATTTAATAATAACAACCACGATATATATAGTTATAACCATCACAGCCAAAATCATATCTTTAGTCATATGTATCATGATCACAGTCAAATACCTTGGCCAACTTAGCAATCAGCTATATTCTACGTAACTTCCCTTTTTATCAATACTAAAAATCACACATGCATAGGATCATACAGAAATTTCTTCCAGGGGTTTGTTGATCTTAAAATCTCTTCTTACAGTATGCCATTTCGAAAAAAAAAAATAATAGAACACCCAAGAAAAGTTAATACAATCAAAATATCAAATCATAAACGTGAAACTTTTAGGTAAGGGGGGAAGCATATCGTCTTATAGTTGAGTATAAGTTAAAATACACAGCATGCCACTAGAAATTCTGTTAAATTTTAATGCATCATCAACTGATGTCAACTGGTGAAGAACAGACTACTTTAGATCCATCCTCAATTCTTAAATTACTTCATCAGGCAAACTACGAAGTGTCAATTCTTTCTTTTTTATACTCACTCATGAAATTTTGGCTGCAGCTGATCAATTTCTACATTAAAATCATGTTCTTTCATGAATATAAAAAATAGTTGAAGTATGCAACATATTTGCATACTTCACCATGAGATATAACTTCATTCCAAAATGGAAATTTGTGGATTATATGTTTTCTGACAATTTAAAATTATGTCATCCATACAGCTTTAGAAAAACCGACTAAGGAATTAAGGCTGGAATCGGACAGATTCGGTTGGGAAATACTGCCTAAGTGGAGACATTTTAATTGCGCTAATCACACAGGGTTGTACAACCCAGATAGTGCCACCTCATTGAGTAAGAACGTTTTAAGTGTGCTAATCACACAGGGTTGCACCACACAGTGGCTAAAAATGTTTTAATTGTGCTAATCATACAGGATTGGACCACCCCATATAACAATAGCAATTAACTCGTTTTTAACCCACAAACTGGGCGAAGCCTCCCAGGCAGCCTTTGCCTGACGCCAGCAGCAAATTTAGGGATTCAAATTTAACAGGAACAAAGAAAAAAAAAGAGAAAAATTTTGAGACATTGCGAAAAGCAGGAATCTACCCTCCTGTTGTAAAAATTCATGCATCGTGAATTTGTATGGTGGTTTTTTTTTTTCATTTCAAAAAAAAATAAATGCACATTTTGTACAAAATCATATAATTTTACCGATCATCCATACAATCTTACAATTCACCCAAAATTAGTACTTTGTATGGCCAAACCGTAGAAGTTGGCAGACATGTACGTTTCATTATTTATGTTAATTAATAACATTGCAAAAGAAACTGGGGGCACAGAATCAGTTTTGTGTGATAACTATTCATATTTTGCACTACCACACATTTCATTGAAAATTTATTTAATCTCATAGCTTCTTACGGACTCACGGGGACTCTGAAACAATTTTAGTCAAAATGAGATATAAGCTTACATATTATATATATATATATGGCCTGCAATATATGGCTGGAAGGAGACTCACACGCTGAACATATGAGACGGTGTGTGGAACCGGCCAGGCCAGTAACCCAGTGTCCTATCCCGTCTTCTAATGGTTTGGGCCAGGTTTTCTATTTATGAAGCAAATCAGTATTTGCTGCATGATCAGAAAGACAGAAGGGGGAGGGCTAATTCACCAACCCGTCTAGCCAGCGTGGTGAAATGATGGCTAATTCCTCCACTATGCTAATACACCAAAAACCATGACCCCTAGTCTCCAAGTGCTGGGGTTACCACTACTGGATACAGTTTTGAATCAACATCGTTGTTTCTATCGGTTGCAATTGAAAATGGATAGCACCTTAAATTTTCAACAAGTGATGACGATTTTGTCATAATTGATGACTTTGCGGATATTTCTTTCATAATCTCAGAAGTGTTGGCCTTTGCAGATTCATATTGTTTTACAATACTGCTGTCAGGAAACGTTTTCCGAAAGAGCATCCCCGCGTGATCGCAGCAATTCATTGGCAAATTATGTTCGATCAAAAACGATGTAAATAAACATTCAGCGTTAATCATGGAAGTATTGTTAAATGCAAAAAATAAAGGCTTGATACTATGATTAGACTCTACAGCCTTGAACGTCTCCTTATGTTCAACAGTCTCAGAATGCAAAGTAATATCGCGTTTACCACCGTGAGTAATGCTTATGTCTTTACGGCAACACGTGCAGAAAGCATATTTTGGCCCCAGTCTTGATTTTTGAATAAAATTAAATATCGTCATACATTCGGCTTTAAACGTTTGGTAGTACCTTTTATTAACGGTCGACATCGTTAACGTTGTTTTCAAAAACACCTAAAAACAAAACTTTCTTTCCGGAGCAAAGAAATACCAGATATGTCTAACACATGGCTTCCCTATAAAGAGTCACGTGCTTGACCAAAACCTTAACGGTGTAGCGCATTCTTTCTTGCCTTCCCCAACAACTACAAATACAGATGCATGATTTCGTTGTGCAGGGGCATCACTCTACGTCATAGCTGGAGCTAAAATTCCACACTATGCCACGTCATGCATGCGCCGTCAATGGCAGGCAAATTTTTCCGTCTTTTTTACCGATATTTGCATTTATTTATACGTATTTATTATTAAATATGCACATATGCGCAAAAATTTAAATAAACATGCATCAAGAAAAATAGGTATTTAATTTTTTTAAAAAAAATCAGTATTTTAAAAAACACTGGGGGATTTTAGATGAAATCTCCAAAAATCAGAAGAAATCGTTTTCTGACCGGAAGATCGATGAAAAATCGGAAGGATAGGCATCTATGTATATAGCTAGAGACCGTACTTGAGAACGAAACACACAAGCTTTACTGGGATAGAGCAATCATAACAGACAAGACAGTCCCACATAACCGTCCTGACATAACCCTCGTCGATAAATCGAATAAGACCACGTACTTAATCGACATAGCAGTACCCAACACCAATAACATACAGACAACCTACACAACGAAAATCACCAAGTACCAAGATCTCAGACATGAAGTACGAGATATATGGGGTATGGAAAAGATCCTCATCATCCCGTTAGTCATCTCAGCAACAGGGATAGTACCAAAAACGCTTGCGACGAATTTGGAGATACTCAACATTGACCCAAACACCTACATTGAAATACAAAAAGCCACAATCCTAAACACGTGTCACATTGTCAGGAAGTTTCTAGACATGGCACATTAAGAAGTGATGTAAAAAGAGGCTTGGGAACATGGCGCTCTGCCCGTCCCAAAGCCTGTTTCCGCCAAGAATGGGCGAGGAAAACTTTGTTTTACACATATATACATCTACCTCCTATATAAGCTCTTATAGAACATCCACATTTGATTATAATACAAATAATAAACAATGACAATAAGTCATTGAGAGTCAAGAAAGTTGATAAGTCAAGAAGGCATAACTAGTTTTAATTGTGTACTTACATCATAAAACACTGTGATTTAGGTGATGATAAAACAGTTTTTATTTTCTAAAATGACATCGATGAGTTCTACTCTAAACATCAAATAATAAAATTACTTTAGTTATGTTTAACAACTTCTTTAGAATGGGCTGTCTGTTCATGACGTTTCAATGTGTCTTTATGTCGAAAAGTAGCAGAACAAAAGTAGCAACCGTATGGTTTTTCTCCAGTATGAATCAGTATATGACGATTCAAAGTGTTCCTTTTCGAAAACATACGTCCACAAAAGGTACAGTTGAAAGAAGCTGGCTTTCCGTAGTTTGGAATAATATGAATCCCGAATTTGTTCATACAGTTCATAAAATTTAGATAATTTTGCTTTTGAGAAAGTTTTATTGTTTCCTTGTTCCACCCATGAACAGTTTTAGTTGTACCTGAAAAAAAAAAATGAAGTCAACAAAAATGACATGATTTTTAAACAGAAAGAAAGTTATATATTGCAATTATAAGCCTTAATTAAGAAACACTTTTAAGTTTTAAAGTTAAATATAATAGAAAGTGGGTGAACACATTTAACTCTAGTTAGTGGTCAAAATGCACTTATTGGTTTCTCTGTCATCAAATATATACTAATACAAAAATGATTTTCAAATGAATTTCACTGTAAATCCTGGAAAACCCATGTATGTAAATACTAAAATGTTAGAGCACTACAACTAACGATCTACAAAGTACAAATAAGTGGTAAAGAGAAATATATATATATAAAATGCCCATAGATTTTTTAAAAAATCATAAAAAAAAAATGGTTGTTAGAGAACGACGGGGGAGGAGAAACATAGTAAGAGTGAAGGAAGGAAAATTATAATCTGGTGAATAAATGTGGTATGCTTCATAAACTAATTTCATTTTAATACAACAAAATAATAATAAGAAAGCAAAAAATACAGGAGAGTGTAGCAAAATGGGGGGTGCACAGTTGTGAATGAAGCTCAAAAGGGGCCCTCACCAGAGAAGGGTTGAGAAACACTGCCATAGAGTAGCCAATGCATTTAAAAGCCATATACTGAATTTCCTGCCAGCGGGACCACTGGAGTGCAAAGGGTCAATACATCAGAACTGCATTTACTCTGAACCCGTTTCAGCTCCAGATTTACATTATTGCTAATTGAAGGATACTTTTAAATAGAAAATGTAATGTACAAAATTATTACTGGCACATCATGTATAATGTTAAATAAATGAAAGTTATTTAAAAACTTCTGTCCACAAATTAAAGTTAATTGTGTTCACTAGATTAATACACATACATGTTAATCGCAATTAAATAAATATAAATATGCAATGTATAATTTTGGTATGTATATGTAACATATGGTCTGAAACAAATAAAATATTATTATTATTATTATTAAAAAACAGAAAAATAAGTACATTTGAACCCTTAAAATAATGAACTTCTAAAAAATGAAACGAATACGGCCAAACCTTATGGATGTGAACGCTTGTGATATATCAAGCACTAGGCCAATATTGTAAAGTGATTATGTTGACAAGTCATTGCCTTCAACACACACACATACACAATGGCTTAATTTAGTTGTTTGTTCTATGTTGCAACAGGTTATACACAGAAGATTTATGCTATGACAGGACCTTTGGAGGGAGATGAACCTCTTTCAATCAGGACATCAAACCCTGTTTAGCAGATCTGCAGGAAAAAATTGGCAAGTGCCGAATATGTACTGGGATAAAACTTTTATTATTTGTGTGGCAGCCTAACACGTTACCACTATAATATTGTAGGGCAGCATTTATTTAATAATATTTTTAAGCAATTTCTGTACCTTTCTACACATGTGGATTCACTATTGTATTTTAGTTTGTTTATTTGTGGTTTTACGGCTCAAAGACTACAGTGGTCAATGGTCATGCTGCGCCGGGACCTACTGTTTTCCGAGGAATCCGAACCTCTTAAGGCCTAGGGAACCAAACCCCGGACTACAGTGAGCAGATTGCATTTTAGTAATAACATTCCCACATTGATTATTTAAATTTGTAAATTAAAAATATAATTCTAAATTACAATAAAATTCAAATATGCATGTTAATATTCTGAATTTAGTTATTCGCTCACTGTCGTGCAGTCATGTAAGGAACAAAAGAGAAGTGTTAATTATTAAAGAATCATTGCTTCTGTGGCTAAACAATGATTGAAAACTCAACAGCGACTACTCACATAAAACAACATATGCAATTACACACTGAGTGGTGAAATAAATAGTTTATTAGACAATTTAAAAGAAGATTATGGTTAATTATAGTAGTATGGGGAAAACGATCGTAATAGTTTACTTCCCCACATATTTTGAATTGCATACTGGAAATAAAGTACTCTGCCATTTTAAAACATACATGTTTATTAAAACGAGAAAAGGAACAGAGTGATACATAATTTACATATGCCATTTTGTGGCACAGTTTCTGATTGAACATGCACATTCGTTGGTGGAAAACCAGCCTCTGGTTGTAAGAAGGTTCAATATAAAAATCAAGTGCTAGTTTGTTTAATTGTTGCTTGGATACATTGAGTTCAGATCTGCATTAGAAAGGACATGGTCACCATCAAGGTTTATATTGCAACTAAATTATAATATGCATTGTTGTCGGATTTGGCTACAGTAAAAACAATGTTTTGTTCAACAGTAAGATACAGAAAATTTTTGTAAATGTTTCGGAGAAGCAATATTCCAGCTTTTCCACAGGTATCGAAAGTTCATTTCCGCAATACAGTACTCTCGAATTAATCAACTTGTAGGAAACCCCAAAAACCTTAGTAATATAAAAGGTTATATTAAAGTTCACAAAGGGGAATTATATTAGTTCTATGGAACACTTTTTCACACTAATGCAATAATAAGTAAAAACATACAGTTTGTGAACTAGAAATTTATAAAAGCCAGAGTTCATTATAAAACTTTAACCTATAATGTCCGTGTTTTTTTGTTTGTTTTTTAATAATTTCCTGTGCTTATTTGGTATATAAAAATTATCAATAATTTTCAAATAGAAAATAATGATACACTGAATGAAATGCTATCAATGAAAGATAAAAATTAACTGTTGCATTATAAAAGGTTCCCATAAATATGCAATTTCTAAAAAATATTTAGAACCTCTACCAACTACATAGGATAATTCTGAACTCTTTATATAGACTTCAGTGATAGATACACACTAAAACAAAACCTTTTCATTAATAAATGTGTGTGCAGACTTCTCCTTTTGGACATTGTAAGCAGCTCTTCTGCTTGCATTGGTTAGTAGCGTTAGATGATTGTCAGCTATCTGGACGTTTGTGATATGCACCAAACTATATGTATAAAATTTGAATAATGTAAGAAAGGGAATAAAAGTCTAACAGGTGTCTCTAGTACAAAAGACTGACATCTGCATACTTACATTTATTAATAAAAAAAAAAACTTGTTTCAGTGTTCTCTATTCCCCTATTGAATTTGTAGAGAGTTCGAAATCAACCTGTATAAAGTTAAGTTTTAAAGAACTGAAATAGTTTACAAAGCCAAACTCTAAAACAAAATGTCATTAAAAGTAAATTAACTTTTAAAACCAAGAGAAACTATATATCATTGTAGAAAACTCACCTTTCTCACAGATAATGAGCTTCTAAAGTTTTAATGATCAATTAGCTGCATAGCTAAAATTTTAATGACTATTTAGTTCTGTTAGAGAAAAAAAAAATGAGTAACCAGTTCGTGACTCCTTCCTTTGAAGACTAGTTAGTTAGGTTGAAGTTAAACCAATGACCACTGAATTAACATACAAATGATTTGACCATTAAATCACCGAGTACCGCCATGTGTAGCACTTCTTGCATATATCCTAAAGAGTATTTCCTTAGGTAATTAAGGAGATTATGAAGAAAATTGCAATTAAACACTCCATAAAATAGGTTCCACCACAAAGCTTAAAACATGAGTTAAGACTTCTTCTCAAATGATAAATTCATCTGTCTATGCTTTTTTAAGTTCCTTCGAAAATTTTAATCTAACTAAGGCATTTGTACATGTAAGTTTATTTCTTCCCTAGATTTGTAACTGAAGTGTGAATTTAAAAGCAACACAGTTATCAAAGATATGAGTTCATAGATCCATGAAATGGATTTAAAAAAGGCCGAATGAGTTTCATTGACTACATTTTTTTCATAGAAAAAGAATTGGGATAACAATAATGCATAGTTTCGTGAAATACTAGGATGAAGCACAACTCAGCGAGCCAACTGTATCACGAAAATTGTTCATACCACGATGTTCTGTAAACAAGTATGAGTTTCTGTTGTCTGACTTACAGGAAAATAGTTTGGTTCAATGTGTGCTACATTGTCCCAAATTGCATTATAAGTGCATTCTCACAGCTCTCATGTACTAGTAATCAGAACTTAAATCAAGTCCTGCTTTCCAATGTTCGATGAAATGAACTCTAACCATGAAGTTCGTGATTTTTGTAGGACAGCATCGATTATAATTGATAGCTTGCCATTTTTTTGCCAATCTATTTGTTTTAAGTTTGTATATTTAACGTATACATAAAATAGTTAAATTTTTATCCCTATTGCGGAATGTTCAATGATAATGACAACTTATCACATAGTAATAAACTGAAAACATTATGCCCTTTATGTATTCTATTTGTACACTAACATTACTATTGACAGCAGGGGTGCTAACTTGAAGAAAATATTAGAAAGGGGTAATTGCTTCGAATGGAAAAACTGGTATGTACAATCGAACGTGTCAACTAGAAACAGAAAAACACAAATGATTAATATATTTTGTATGTTATTTCACTTGCATTTAATAATATTTTATATTTATTTTCCACTTACATTGGAAGGGTCCACCCCTCTCCCCTAATATCCCATGAAGGGTCAAAGGGATTTAGGATGCTTTGAGCTAACATCCCTAATAGTTGGGTTAACCATAAGAATAAACAAATAATTACAGTTCGATAATAGTTAATAGAGTTCGATTTATATAAAATAAATAATTACATGCAATAAACATGGCATAATTGAAAGACCTACACAATTTCCTTCATAAACGTGAAAATTGGGTCATTTCTACCTGAGGGTATATCTACATTCAGTATATTAAAATTGCGGTAAATTCTTTAAATTTTCATGGAACCCCTAACATTACATTTTCGCCTCATGAAAAACACTATGCGATTAAAAAGTATGACTCTAATGTGTGTAATGGTACATTAATTACATTAAGTATAACTTATCATACTAACAATATAAAAATATTTTTGGATTTTTATGGCGCAAGAGCATCTGGGCTATACTGCGCCAAATACAAAAATAACTTCCGTTTTCTGTTTCATTAATGTCTAGTTACTCATTGCATTAAGTGATACCGTTGGCATCATACAACAGTATTCGCAGCAAGTGACAGTTAAACCAAAAAAGCAACTTCTTGAGAATTAAAGAAAAATGTGAAGAAATTACACAAAGCAATTAAGTTTCTGACACACTATTTTCACTTAATTCATTCTAGAACATGTGTATTAGATAAAAGAAAGTGTACCATGCACTTAGGCTGGAGTTGAAAAAGTGATTTCTGGGTAACCTTCCCACTGCCTTGACCACTAAGTACTGCCATACATGGCTCTGTTTTTGTAAGTTGACTAATGTGGGAATTCCTTAAAAATCAAATGTAGGGGGGGAGGGGTAAGGAGGGATTATTCAATACAACTGGCAAAAACTTAGTCATACTGAACATATGATAGATTCGATAGCAAGTAATAGGGTTCATATAAGATGAGTGGAATGACAGGAACGCTGATGAGAGTACAGAACACCCTTATAACAGAATGTTGCTGGACAATAATAGCAACTATAAGGCTTTTTTCCAGTGTGTGTAAGTCTATGGCGGTTTAATGTGTCCTTCCGTGAGAATGCATATCCACAAAACTCACACTTGAATGGACGTTCACCAGTATGGGTGCGGATGTGCAAAATCATGTCCTTTTTTATGAGTGTTGAATATGAACAATTTTGGCATTGGTAATAGTCGGGTTTGTGATGCTTTCCACGAGGATGCTTGAAGATTTTGGACTGCTCCAAGATAACACCGATATCATCAAATATATCTGGAAAAAGGTAAAATAACAGCAGTAAGTAACTTTAAAGTATTTGACATAGAGATAATTATATATATAACCCACAGTTATACTTTACAAAGAATACCGGCTCTTGACAGAGTGCCACTTTGAAGCAGCCTCAAGAATGGTCATTCTATACGAGGGTGACGCGAGTCTTGTCTATATACAGGACTTCAGCTGTGGTGACGGAGATTCAAAACCCTTGTTGAACTGTAGGTCTAGCTTGCCAATGTGGCAAACTTAAAGTTGGCTTCTCTATATTGCTTACACAATACTACATGTAGGTATAGTAATAGGGAGATCCCCATTCTGTAGTGGATTGAAAATGGCTGATGATGATTATATACATAAAAATTTCCCTTACAAAATGATGCAACTTTTTCTCAATTACACAATGTTTTCAAAATAAAGGTTTTTTTACTTTTCTTGTTCTCAGATAATTAAAAAAAAAAAAAAAAAAGTGAGAGAGAGATTGCTGCAACAAGTTTTAAACTGTTTTTGAAGTCTTGTTTATTTGCAGATAAAATTACGAGTGTGAAATTCAGTGCAGAGGATTTAAAATTGTACAGAAATATTGACATGTTATAGTAATAGAAGTCTTTATCGGTTCAAAAAAAAAAAAAAACTATTTAAATATTGAGAGTTCCAGCAAACATTATTAAATAAGTAACTTAATTAATTGATTTTGAGGAAAACAAATACACAGTTACATATAAATTTAAATACCGTAGTACACTAATGTCAATTGCAGACATAATCAATATGGAATAATATTGAACAGAACAATATACAGTAGTCTCGTTAATGCGAACTAATTGGGACAGAGATCTGTTTGGATTAACTAAAGTCTTCACTTATAGAATTTTCTATAAGATATAATTGTCTGATATTTATGTGTTTTGATGCGCATACAGTATACAGCACCATAGCTAGATAATCTTGTACAGGTGAACAGACTGGATTGCACCCCCTATCCATAGACATTTTTTTCCCTGTGAATTATTTCAGGCGATTTTACATCTTTCCTCGGCTGTGCCCCTGGAAGGGTCTTGTTAGCCACCCACCCACTATCTATGGCCCTGCACACATAACAAGCAGTCGGTTGGTTGTGTTTTTATGGCGCAAGAACAGCAAAGGTCATTATATACCAAACAAGGTGAGACATAACGAACGGGAAAATTTCCCTTTCCTTAATGGGAGATTTTAATTAGCAACATACACCGTGCACTTTGTTTATGTCGATATTTCTACAGCATGCCTAACTGTATCCAGGAGCAGTAGCATGTAGGGGAGATACTTCACTTATATACATAACTGTATACTGGAGCAGTAGAACAAAGGGGCAACTTTTGGTATATTATATATTCATGGAATATAGGAGCATTCCTTTAATGGAGGGAAAGTTGTAGGGTGTGATTACATGCAAAAAGAACCCCAGTAGTGAATGTGGTCAAAACCGAAATATCGACTTATTAGCTCAACTGGTTCTCCAAGTAGGATTTATTGATTAAATACCACAATGGCCACATTTTTTAGGAGTCAATTTTATCTTTTCAGCCTAAGGTCCATAAAAGCCATTATAAGCACTATAAAGAAGGCATTATTATTATTATTATGAATATCATAGCTCAAATTTGTCTTCCACATTACATACTTTAGTATTTTCCTCAATTTTATAATTTAAAAAAAAAAAAACGTACTATGTACATAATGTGCCTACAAATGTAACTTAATATACAGACAGAAATTAAATTTGATATAATTAAGTACATTTTTATTTAATTTTAAAAAGACCAAGTTCAAAACTTTTTAATATCCAAACTATTTAGAAACCCTAAAGTGCATTACTATAGTACGATTATAAAAAAAATATTGTTTACAATGATTAAATTTGCACGCAGGTCGTTATAACCCATTTTTACTGCATTCACATTTTTGTAAGTTACTCATTATCTGCAGGGGGCAAAATGTCCGAGGGGCGAGATATCCTGGGGGCAAAATGCTGGGGCAACTTTTC
>QLNU02015359.1:44513716-44539738 GCA_006491805.2 Dysdera silvatica | reverse complement strand
TTGAGTGTTTATTTGTATTTGTTATAATATTAAATGCTTATTTATAAATAGAGAGTAATCACAACAAATTATCGCATTTAAAAATTTTATAATACACTGTTAATTGTTGTAGGAGTTGCTGGTAAAATGCTTTCTTGGATTAAGAACCTTATTACGCAAAGGTTTTGTTCGGTGAGGTGTGGTAAAACATCTTCGATATTCAAATAAACTGAAACTAGATTACCCCAGGGATCTCTCATCAGCCCTATTCTCTTTAATATATTCATTAATGATCTCCCTAAGATTTTATCTCACGATGGTGAAGTAAAAACCGCATTGTTTGCAGTTGATTTTGCAATGTGGACAGATGCTCCCAAAAAGCACCATAATAACCTCAACACCGACTTAAATAAAGCCCTGCTGGTCCTTCGAAGTTGGTGCAAAGAGAATGGCATGACAGTAAGCCAAGTTAAACCGACTTGCCAATTGTTCACGCTTAACAGACAAAACTTCTGTCCTAATTTACAACAAGGAGGCTCTGATATTCGATGCATAGATTGCACAGACTACCTGGGATGTGTAATGGATTCCCATCTGACCTGGAAAGATCATGTGAAAAAGTACAGAACAGAGGAGAAAAAAGAATGCCCATATTAAAAAGGCTGGCTGGTACGACTTAGGGATGCACTCAGAGTACTCTGTCTACAACTTGTAAGATGTTTATAAAGCCAGTTTTTAGGTATTGTAATGACATCCTGGTTTCGGCCGTGCATGGCATAATACAAGAACTACAGCTTTTAGAGAATCAAGTGCTGCAGCTCATCACTGGAGCAGTTAGAACCACCCCTATCGTTGCAATGCAACTTCTTGTGGGCATCGTTCCCATCGAAAATGAAACCAAGAAAAATGAAGTTACATTGTTTGAGAAATTGAGAAGACTTCCTAATAATAACTACTGGAGGGACTACAACGTTAAATGCATTAGAAATTTAAAAATGCAGTCCAGTTTTATACAATATGGGGCCAGAATTGCAGATGCTAAATCTAAATCAAAATTTTTCAGTTAGCGAAGGCCCTGTTTGCCCTTTTAACTATATTGTCGCTAATATCAATTTGGACTTAGTCATAGAGATCGATAAAAAGCAGATGCCTTGTTCACAAATCCATGTTATTGTGTTGGAAACTACCCACAACAGATACCGAAAGAAAAATTGGCATCACATCTATACAGACGGGTCTCTGACTCACCTCTGTTAAACAAACAGCAGCCATAACGTCGATAAAACGAAAGCAGTACTTATTTATCCAACGAAGATTACTCATCAAAAGGAAAGGACACCTAATGGTCATAAATGTATAATTATCTACCTTCATTCCACAACTGAAACATCCGCCCTCCCCAAACCACCACCGCCGAAACAAAGGTAAGTACATTAAAAGATATTCATTTAAAAAATAATGGACATATTGGGGGGGGGGTCCCAATCCCCATTAAGCAAAAGCACTACTCTGAACGCTATTCCATCATGTCAAAACCCAAAAAGGAAGTTGGCATGATTGGCAACAGAGGCAAGGGTTTAATACGCAGTCACACCAATATGTTCACTATAATTTAAAAATGTCGGCGGTGGGCTGGTCAAAAACAGCTTGAGAGTCACTGGCTTAAACAATTAAATATTTAACTGTGCCTGTGTATATTTTGTATCTTCTACTCACAGTGTATCATACATCAAAGTATTGTAGTTCAGTCAGGGAAGTTGTCACTTTGTGACCATGTATTAGTTTTATTATTTTCTGTGTACTTAAAATGTAAGCACAGTTCAGAACCCCCCCCACTTCCGACTATTAGAAAAAAATAAGCAAATCTTAAACCCCCTCCCCTCTCAAAGATGCTCATATAATACTTGAATGGCCTCTAATTCCAAGTTGATTGTTTTCTCACAGACCTTGCCAAATATTTTTTTTTTATTGAATAAAGCGAATTGCAGGTGGAGCATGCAAAGAGAAATCTTTCTTTGGACACTTTGTTGTTCTTGTTTTAGCACTGATTTTTATGCTAAATTGTCAAGTCACTGTTTGATTATATGGTGACTGCTTATGAAGATTACTCATTGCAGAAGGAAATTTAACATTTATGCTATAAGAATAATTTTGATGCTAGTAAACTTTATTTTAAATAAGCAGAGTTATTTGGTAATCCGTGAGCTAGTTCAGCCCAGCACATTTGGGCTGACTGCGTGTAAATGAAACTAAAGTCGCGACTTTAAACATGTTTAAGGTATGCACATGAAAAAAACCTTTTTAAAAACAGTTTCTTATGTGTATTTTTCTATGTACACTGAAAACAGAAAACGATAATTTCTATAAGGAGTTATATGAAATATAGTGGTTTTACATATTAGACTAACAAAAATATCTTTAAACCATTATTTTCATTTAAATTAGTGTAAATAGTAACATTAAGGCGATCTGCAATTACAATAATTTCAATAAATGAAATTGAATTTGGACGCGAAAACTTTATCCCTACTTGTAACTGATGTACATTATATCTCATTCTTTTACTTATTTTATATGTGAATAAACTATCAAATAAGAGTTACACACCAAACTTTTTTTTTTCCAAATAAATGCACTTTTAATAACACATAACGTATGTCCACCGAGTGCAATATAATTCGTAACATTTCTATTACTGCAGAAACTAGATCATCTGAACTTCACTTAATTAATCAAAATCTGGATTAACTAACAGCCTGCTGCATTTATTTATAATTTTTTTACTAGATATTCCCTTGTTTTCGGTAATAATGCTCATAATTGATTTCGAGTGTACTTTGGCCTTGAGGAAAGTCAATACAAATGGTAGATATAAGACATACAAAAACAAGCAAATACTCTCTATACAAAGATATCACTATTTTCAAGGCAATTAATATTACAATTAACACATACATATACTTCATTATCAATGTAGCAATTTAGTAATATGCAGTTAAACGTGTTTTAGGATAAATGTGGTGTAGTTCCGTTTCACTGACAATTGAATTTCTGGATTATCTGAAATAAAGCCTACCTTCTTTATTTTGGTTAACTGTTGCTTTACAGTATAAAATAATTCCGTCAATTATTAATTTCCCATTGTAACTCTATTACAAGGTTTGTCCCCAGCATAAGTATTAGTTTATTTTCTAAGTACAATGACTAATTGGTTATAGTCATAAATATCAGTCATACTTTTCATCATTAATACATTATGAACCATAGTCACAATACAATTTCATGCACACGCATTTATAAAATAATAGCGTTTTATAATCATAATTATTACATTAGTCATAAATATGTTTTAATAATTACAATCATCATAATATCATACATAATCATAACTATCATTACAGTCAAATCATCGGAATTTTGATTATACATATCACGGTTACAGTCAAATATCGTGGCCAATTGAACAATAAGCTACACTCTACCAACTTCATTTTTTATGAATACTAAACAATACTGAAAATCATACAAAAATTTCTTCCAGAAATTTGCTAATCTTAAAATCTCACCTTACAATCCGCCATTTTCATAAAAAAAAAATAAAAGTTAATACAATCAAAATAGATCATAAATATAAAACTCTTAAGAGAGGTAGAAGGTGGAGGGAATTATCTTAAAACCTCTTCTTACAACACATAATTTTGATTAAAAAAAAGTTAATACAATCAGAATATGAGATCAGGAATATGAAACACTTGGGGTTGAGAAAGGGAGCTTTCCTGTGATTGAAAATTATTTGCATGTCATTATAAACGAAATTCCTAAGTTACATACTACAACTGACCTTCCAAAACTGGGTAACCTATCCATCAACACAATGCAGAGCATCAGAAATTTCATAAATAGTTAAAATATAAGTACAGATACAAATTATATAAACAAATATAAAATACATTCACAAATATTTTAAAAAATAAAGATAATTAATATAAAATACATAAAAACAAACAACAGAAATAGTAAAGAAGTCATTCAGATAAAAGGGAAGAAAATGTTAAACAGATTGAGCGTCTCTAATCCAAAAAATTTGGGATTAAGAACGTTCCAGATTTTGGTACACTGTACTTAATACAGTGCAATTAAAGAGAGGTGAGAAAAAACCAGACTTTTAGAAAAATTGCTCGTTTGCTAAAATATTGATTATAAATGCAATAAACGTAACATTTAAATGTGTTTGTTACCACGGGCATAACAAGAGATCTCAGCTGTGGAAGGGGTTCATCTTGAGTCATTCATTGGTTTAGTTTCAAAAGATATGGGATGAAAAACAGTATGCAAAATATTTTCTTGGGAGAAAGAACTAGAGACCTAAATGACTTCCTATTCGTCAAGGAAAAATCAAGTGACGCATGAATTTATCGAGCCCTGATGATATACACTGAGTGGCCAAAAAATCAGAAACACCCCGCTATGCAGTACTAATATTGTGTTGAACCTCCCATGGCTTTGATGATAGCAGAATATTCTTTTAGACATGGACTCTAAGTTGCTGAAAACATGGGGAGAAATATTAGCCCACACTCACAAAATGGCAACTCTGAATTCCCTCAAATTGGACGACGGCGTTTTGGAGATATGAACGTCTTTCCACTTAGTCCTACAAATTCTCATTTGGGTTGAGATCCGGTGATTGGGGGGGCCATATAAGCAATTGGAACTTGGAATCATACTCTGCAAACAAATCTGAGGTGATTCTAGCCCGGTGGCTGGGTGCATTGACCAGCTGTAAATAGCCATTTCCATCAGGAAACATTATGGCCATAAACGGATGCACCTGGTCAGCAACATTATCGAGGTAAGCAAATCTATCGATAAATGTTTCCAATGGAACAGACTAAGTGTATACCAGGAAAATGCCCCCAGACCATGATTCGCCGCTCGCTTGAATAGTTGTCATGTTGCATGCTGGATCTATAGCTTCGTGCTACTTGTGTAATACACAGACCCTGCCATAAACGTCATGGAGAAGAAATCTAACACATTAGACCACAAAATCTTCCTCCACTTATCAAATGTCCAATGTTGGAGTCTTTTAACCCACAAAAGCCGATTTTTTTGGTTTGGTAGAGAAATCAAAGGAACTCTTCTTGGTTGCTGGCTATTAAAACCAATTCGTTTTCAGATCCATCCTGTAAAGAGTAAGGATATGCTTTGCGATGATCCTGCATTGTATTACGTTGCAATTAGCGTTACAGCTCTTCTGTTACTGCACATAATGTGTGTCAGTTGCCTGGTAGCTCTTCCGTTCACAAGAGATTTTCACCCATTATTCCACTTTTCTCTCAAAATTTTCTGGCTTAGCTAGAAATTAACTGAAGACTTGAAACATTGTTGCACAAGAAAAGCCCAGAAGGTTACCGGTTTTGGGGATACTGGAACTGGCTCTTCTGGTGTCCACAACCATGCCACGTTCAAACTCACTCAAATCTCTTCTTTTCACCATTCATAGGCGAATTGTAACTTTTACTGGTGCTTCTGACCAGGGAAAAGCTTGTTATCAGCGAATTCAGTTTATTAAGCCAGCGCATATGCTGCATAAACAAGTTGACATTTGAGTGAGCATTCTTAAATTTTTGGCCACTTAGTGTATATGGAATCACAGATAACGAAGTATTCTATGTATATAACTAAACAGTTTCCTCTTTAATTTCACATTTTTGCCCTTATATTCACAGATTTTAAGGTTTTTGTTTACTTTAAAAATAAGACTTTTACTATGATGCATAAAGTAAGTTTCTGATTTCCATTGTATTTCGACTGTCCTTGCATCGAAAATGGAACTTCCTATTCTAATACTGGATACAGTTACCACTTTCTTTTTTAACAGCAGCAATGGAGTTTTCAGTGCTTTATGCCTTATTAACTGTAACCTTAGAAATACGAAACTGAAATTACTTAAACATACATGTGTTTTTAGCTATGTGCATGGATAAATGTGAGTATAAAACATGCCATATTCATGTACATTTTTTAATATGAATGTCATTAATGCTGAAAGTAACTCTTAACCGCATAATATTAACATTGTGTTAACGTTAAATATTAACCTTCAAAACTGAAAAACAACAGTGGTTGATTAAGTATGCTGATTTATAAATTATGCATATTAACTGCTATATGCAAGGACAATTTTAATAAATGGGTATATCAAATAATGGCTCTAATGAAGAAAATCAACAGTGCCCTGATGTTCATTATAACCAATTTGAATAGTGTGTGTATGTATATGTACACTTACCACATAATTTCTCCAGCGCCAATCTGGACATTTTTATGATGAAATAAAACGTATGTTTATTCACATACATTTATTTCATTATTTATGTTAATTACTACCACTGAAAGAGAAAAGAGGCACAGAAGCAGTTTTGGTGAAAACTATTCATATTCTTCATTGCCATAATTTTCATCGAACACAATTTATTTAAGCTCACTGCTTCTTAAGGACTCATAGGGACTTTGAAACAATTTTAATCAAAATCAGATATAAGCTTACACACACACACACTTCCAGTATAAGATCTTACAGAACATTCACATTTGATTATAATACAAATAATAAAAAAGGACAATAACTGAGCAGAGAAGGCATAACTAGTATTAATTGTGAACTTACATCATAAAACACATATAGGTGCCAACTTCTAGAAGTGAAAAATCTGTAGTCAATCGCGCATGTGTGGGCAGGCCACCATTTTTTACTTAAACAAAATTATGCATAATTTATAAAAAAGGGCACAATGAGAAAATTAAGTATTTATTAAATTAATAATAATACAGGATTAAACTGTATTAAATGCAATATTAGTTCTTAGAATTTACAAATGCTGTAGTACAAGATTTTGGATTTTCGAGAAATTTTTTGTCAAATACATTCTTGTAACATTTCACATGTTGTCTGCATTTAACTATTAGTAAATTTTCTAATGTGTCATCAGACATGGTTGACCTGAAGTCAGTTCTAATTTTCTTCACTTGACTGAAGACTCTCTCGCATGCTGCATTACTATGAGGAATCGTAAGTATTGACAGCATAACCTGAGAAAGTCGTTTAAATTTTAATTCACAAGTATCATTTTTTATTCTACCTATGGCTGCCCATTGTGCATCAATGCTACCTTCATTACTCACAGTTTGTGGAACTTTAAAAGCCTGGAACTCACTGAATTCTGTTTGTAAAGCATCAACAGCTTCATCTTCTGTATTATTGAACAAAAGAACAGGAAATTTTTCTGTAAAATATTTTAAGCTGGAAAATGATGCATTTTCAAAATTCGATATTTGTGTAACCTCTGCATGATGTAACACTTCTAACTCAAAAGGAAATTTATTGTGCATGTAGTCACATGCTGCTATGAAATAGCTTCTGACGTTTTCATAAAATTCATTTTTATCATGGATGTTAAAATCTTGGATTACTTTCAGTGTTCCATTTCCAATTAAGATATCAACATCATCTTTTTGATTACTCCTCTCATGATAGTGGACTTTCAAAATATCACTACATAATTTTATGATGTTTGGTTTTACAAATTTCACTAGCATTTCTCTGTACAATTTTAAGAGAAGAGATTTTAGCATATGAATATGTGGTTCCGCAGACTGAAGTTGAGCATTTGCTTTTTTAAATACAGACACAGTATAAGATAAAAATAAACAGAAAGCCTTATTGATATCTTCCGACAGAAAATAAAACAACCTTTCTTCACGAGACATGGAGTTTTCAGTTTTTTGTTTCTTAGAAATATCCACATAATTTTGAGCTTTCCTTTTTAATTTCTGTGATGCTTTTTTGCTGTTACGTTCTTTCACTTTATCTGCATTTTCAACCGAAACTTTGATAGAGGGAATAGTAAAGAAAGAAAGTGGGGTGATTTGATTCCTTTTCATGGCCTCTTCCTTAAAAAAACTGATCAAAGGTTGCCACTGCTGGATTATACGCTCTAAGCACTTTCCAACAGACAACGAACGAGTGCTAACGTGTTTTAGTACCTTTTTTATATCAGTCTCATGAAATTCTTGAAGAATTTTCAACGCAGCCAGGAACAGCCCATAATTTCAATATTTTGGTGATGATTCTTTAACACCGCTGCTACACCTGCTTTTTTTCCTATCATAACAGGTGCATTATCACAGCTAAAGGCAACACAATTAGAAATTGGAAAGTTTTCAGATTGTAAAGCACTTACCAGAAGATTTCCAATATTTAACCCAGTAGCATCTTCTTTCAAAGTTGGCACAGATAAAAGACAATTCACAATTTTTTCACATAAAGGATCGAAGAAAGTTACCACTATTGGATACAGCTTTGAATCAACATCGTTGCTTCCATCAGTTGCAATTGAAAATGGATAGCACCTTAAATTTTCAACAAGTGATGAGGATTCCTTTGCAGACATTTCTTTCATAATTGCAGAAGTTTTGGTCCTTGCAGATCCATATTGTTTTGCAATACTGCCGTTAGGAAACATTTTCCTAAAGAGTGTCCACGCATGATCGCTGCAATTCATTGGCAAATTATGTTCGATCGAAAACAATGTAAATAAACATTCAGCATTAATCACGGAGGTATCGTTAAATGCAAAAAATGAAGGCTTGATACTATGATTAGACTCTACAGCCTTGAACGCCTTATGTTTAACAGTCTCAGAATGCAAAGTAATATCTCATTTACCACTGTGAGTAATGCTTATGTCTTTACGGCAGAATGCAGAAAGCATATTTTGGCTTGATTTCTAAATAAAATTAAATATCTTCATATATTTGGCTTTAAACGTTTGGTAGTACCTTTTATTAACAGTCGACATCGTTAACGTTGTTTTCAAAAACACCTAAAAACAAAACTTACTTTCCAGAGCAAAGAAATACCAGATACGTCTTAATACATGGCTTCCCTAAAGGAAGTCACATGCTTGACCAAAACCTTATGGATGTAGCACATTCTTTCTTTCCTACCGAACAACTACATATCCAGATGCGCGATTTCCATTGTGCAGGGGCATCAGTCTATGTCATAGCTGGAGCTACAATTCCACGTCACGCCACGCATGCGCAGTCAACGGCAGACGAATTTTTCTGGCATTCATACTGATATTTGCGCTTATTTACACGTATTTATTATTAAATACGCATATAGCCACAAAAATTTAAATAAATATGCATAAAAAAATAGGTATTTAATTTTTTTTTTTAAAAATCAGTATTTTAAAAAACACTGGGGATTTTAGATGAAATCTCCGAAAATCACCCTCCGAGTAAATCGGAAGGATTGGCACATATGAAAACTGTGATTTAGATGATGATAAAACAGTTTTTATTTTCTAACAAGATAGTAATGAGTTGTACTCTAAACATCAAATAATAAAATTACTTACATTTACCAACTGCTTTAGAATGGGCTGACTGTTCATGGAGTTTTAATGTATGTTTATAACGAAAAGTTGCAGAACAAGAATTGCAACCATGTGGTTTTTCTCCAGTATGCATAACATTAATACGATTTGAAGTGCTCCTTTTCGAAAACACATGTTCACAAAAATTGCATTTGAAAGAATGTGACTTTCTAGAGTTTGGAATAATGTAAGTCCTGAATTTGTTCTTGCAGTTCATAGAATTTAAACAATTTTGCTTTACAGAAAGCTTTATTTGTTCATTGTTTTCCCAATGAACATTTTTAGGTATACCTGAAAAGAGAAAAGGACGTCTACAAAAATATCATGGTTTTTAAACAGAAGAAAAGTTAGATATAGCACTTATAAACTCTAACTAAGAAATGAGTTTGCCTTAAATTTAAATATAATAGAAACTAGGTGCGTACACATTTAACTCAAGTCAGAAGTCAAAATGTAGTTACTGGTTTCTTTGGTGCAAAATGTGGGCTAATACTGAAAACACAGCCAAATCACTTCCATTGTAAATTCTACAAAAGAAACCATGTATGTGAACAATACTGAAGTGGTAGCAAGAATGCTACAATTAACCATCTTAAAAATACCAGTAAGTGCCAAAAAAACTAGAAACTACATTTAAACCCTTAAAATGATGAGCGTTTAAAAAAATAAGATGAATACAATGCAGTGAAACCTTGCAAATGTGTAAATTCAATAATTAAAAAAAAAGTAGTTTGCATTATCCAGAAAGTTAAGGATGTATGCCACAATTACTACAATATCACTGCTACTATAAAATTTGATGGGGATTAGAAAAACCCAGTTCATGTAAGTAAGATAATTTGATGTAGCGTTACGCAAATTAGACATATAAGTAAAGGCAACATTATAAACGTTTACACTTATAAAGTTGTCTTTAATTATAGTTCTAACCCAGTTCATGTTAAAAATAATTCATACCAAGCATGTGGATGCACTATTGTACAAAGTTCTCACATTTATGGACACCTGTAGCAATAACCGGAGCAAATTTTTCACTATATATTATCTTTAGACATAATAACAGTAGTGTAAATGTAAGTTTAGTTTGTTTTAGTGTTCAATGCATCACACTGTAAAATTCAAAAAACTCACTAAAAAACTAATAAAACTGTCATCATTTCCACTAAATTGCATATAATTTTAATCAAAATATTTAACATCATAGACTAACAAATATTTTTTTCACTAGAAGCGCAAGCTTATTTTGATTTACCATAATTAACAATAATAACAGTGTGCAGCAGTTTTATGATAAGATACTTTGATATGTTAGCAACCTTCTTCAGTCAATTATGTTGTCCATGTTGTCACATCTCCTAGGGTCTATGTGCACCAGCATGATGATGCCAAACCTTGCACAAATAAAAATCTAACAATAGTGCCTCTACATGGTTTATATCCTTCCATGGCAAGCCAGATCTCCAGACTTCTAGCCAATCAAACATGTCAGGAATGTACTAGGAAGATAGTTGAAGTAACCACAGAATATAAGTGAACTAGAATTACAGAGTGTTTTCAAAAAAAGCAACGTGGGATAGTTATTTAACCATGTTATATTGTACATTACCTTGTATTGCTGCTAAAGGAGATTTTACCATGCAATGAGTCCCAAAAGTTCCCGAACTTTTAATAAAATCCACAATGCATGTTAACAAATGAAAACTTTTATTAAAAATTATTTAAACTATGTTCCTTCCAACATAATACATTTGTTACAATGGTCAAGCCACTTTGAAACTTGTTTTATAACACTGAACATACCTTCGGTTGCAGATTTGGATGCTCGTAATATCATCAAAAACTTTCCTTTTACCTATAATTTGACTTTCAGGAAAGGGAAATAATCGCATAGCAACAAATCTGGAGAATATGGAGGACCAAGAATTGAGATTGATTTTGAGGTAAAAAATCATGCACAGTGAATCATTTGTGCATTATTGAGAAGAAGTGATCAGTTGCCTTAAATATTGCCCTCGATATTGTGGAAGAACAGGACTGATACTTACCATTAAATGTTTTGCAACGCCCAGGTAAATAATTCCCGTTCACCGTTAGGCCTGGTGGAATGAACTCCCAATGTATCAGTCAATTGGAAGCAAAGAAACTGATTAGAATTGCTTTCAACCAGCATTTTTGCAAACACACTTTCTCTGGCATCCCCCAGAGTTAGTTTTTTTTACCTCCAGAATCTTTCAGTCTGAGATCTAGTGTTTTGTGAGTGGCTTGTATTGAAACCACAGTATTTTATTAATAATGATAGTTTGCAAGAAGATTTAGATTTTCTTGGTAGAAGAAATAACATTTCAAGCACAGATAATGCTGGCCTTTTGATTTTTATTTAAAAGCGAAGAACAAATCTTGCATACACCTTTCATATGTTCAAGTCCTCAGTTAGAATTCAATAAAAATGACACTTGCTAATACCCATGACATCCTGAATCACTCACAGACAAACAGTATTCTTTCAGAAAACTGGTATTTTCACAACTTTTTTTTCATCCTCTTGACTAATCGTTGGCCATCCGCAATGTTCGTAGTCTTTCAGTGTTTTGCATTTTTTTTTAAATTTGTTCAATCGCTAGTATACTGCTATTCTTGGTGGTGCTTTGTCCCCACAAGCTTCCCACATCATATCAGTTTAGAAAATTTTGGGATACACTATGCATGTATTAATATGTGATCATTATGTTGTCATAGATCAGTAATAAAAAGTCCCTTTGCAATGAAAATGAAACCATTTCTTTGTTTTTACATATTCACTGCATGTGAAAAGTTTCAAAGTGACAGGATACTTTCTTCGTACAGTGCATAGTTTTATGTCCAAGAGTATATTACTGTAATAGAATAACCCAGTTCAATGTAATGAAACCATGATGGTTGAAAGATTTATTGAATCAAATAAAGGTTATTACAACAAAAACTTAGTCAATCGTTTCCCATACAATGACTATGTTATCCATTGAACTTTACATATATAGCGAGGTACCTATAATTTATCATATATGTAAATATGAAATTGTCAAAATACTAAAAATAAGCAATTAATAAACCCAATAATAATAATAAATCATTCACTATGTAACTATATTTAAAATATAAATCACTATCAAAAAATTTTAAATGTCTAATATGCCACATTTTCACAAACCTGTTATTTTTTTTCTGCAAACTAAAATTTTAAAACACTGGAGTATTGGGTTTGTTTGACTAGATTATAAAGATTATTTTATTATTATACTATATGTATAATTGCACATTTTCAACTTTAATCCAAACAAATAATACAAAAATAAAATCTTTGTCAAAAACTAATGAGATATTCATTGGTAATTAACATGTAAAAGGTAAAAAAGAGCAGGATAATGGAAACTTGAAAAAAAATAAAAATAAAAAATCAAACGAACGAACGAACTTAAAAACTGAAAGGTAGAAAGTAAAATACGAAACAGAAAAGCAAACATTCGGAATAATGTTTTCCAACATTTCAATAACTATTTTCGTATTAAACAAAGCCTTCATTTGATAAGGAGATATGGTAAACACCGGCAATGTGAAAAGAAAAAAAAAAAAGATATCATAGAAACACAAAAATAAGATATAATAAAAACATAAAAAATAAGACATAACAAAAACAAAAAATAAGACAACAGAAACATAAAAAATAAGACATAATAAAAGCAAAAAACAAGACAGCAGAAGCACAAAAAATAAGACATGATGAAAACAAAAAATAAGACATAATAAAAAAAAACATAATAAAGACAAAAAATAAGACAAACATATGAAAAATAAGATATAATAAAAACATGAAAAATAAGATATAATAAAATTATAAAACAAATTAGATACAGGGTTCCCACTCTTATCAATAACAAAACAAAAATAAAAATTTCCTGACTTTTTTGGGTTAATTCCCTGACTAATTTCTTTGACTTCTCTCTCTGTGGATTCCAATGGAACTTCAGTTCCGGGGAAAATGGCTTTACATCCATGAGGGATTTAGCTATTCAATAAAGAAGCTGGAAAAGTTTTAAAGGTTTGACTAAAGAATCTCACCCCCCCCACCTCAAATTTTAGCAACACTTTCAAATTCCCTGACAAAGTTCCAGTTCCTCAGTTGTAGGGAAATCCTGACATATAGTAAAACACTAAAAACAAAACAAATATAAAATACCACTTCAGTATGACAGAAATAAAGTTTTCTTTTCTAAATCTTATTTTTTCTTTTTCTAATTCCGTAGCTCAATTTTTATTTTTCAAATTATTTTTAATTTAACCCGAAATAAAAATTGCAAATTTTACATTTCTTTTCTTCTTATTCCATACATCAGCTCCGAACTTTTTAACTTCATTTTCTTCCTTTTGTATGCACCCATGTTCCTGATCTTTCTGATATGTTTTGCACACTCATATCCACTGACAGACCAACGATTATAAATGCATAAATTATGAACTTAACTAGGACTCGTTAACTTCTGAAAGAGTGGAGTATGGAAAGTGCATGGTTAAAAATTGAAAAATGCAGCAAATTGTAACAGCGAAAAATTAGAAATGGAGAAAATGTAGTTTGTGTTTTAGAGGACAAGGACAGCTAAGGACATGCTGTGCCAGGACCTACAGCTATATGTTGCCTAGAAAACCAAATCTCCAATTCTGATGCGTAATAAACATGGCATGTATTCTATGGTACTATTGTATTAAACCCAGATTAATTACTTTGTGTTTTGCAATGCAAGAACAACAAGGGACATGCTGCTGGAACCCAGTTTTTGTTGGTTTTTTTTTGACAGTTGGTAATTGAACCTAGGGTAACCAACTGTGCACACTAAATGAATGTGCCATTACTGCACCACCCCAGTTTAAAACCCAGACTGATGGTGCAAAAAATAAACACATTAACACTAAGCCACCATGCAGCCAAGCAATATGGTGCAATTGTAGGAGTGTTTGATTAGAAACTGAAAAATACCGTAAAATTTTAACATCACAAAAACAGAAGCTAAAATTTTTTAATTTTGTATTCATAAAATATGGATAAAACAGCTCTCATTTCTGCAAAAAAATCTGAATGTCAAAACATGATGTCCTTGAAATATTATATATATATTTTTTTTTTATTATTATTATTCATAGGATTTCCTGACACAAAATTGACAGGTAAAATATGATCCTCAAAAGAGGACAGGTCAGGTGGCCGCCCATTATACTAGCATAGAGAAGTGTTCTTATTCAACTATAGCATTATAATGCTGAATACAAAGCTCTCCATTTTTCTCACCATAATTGTTTATCTTAAGGTATTCCCTTCCGAAGGTACTTTTTAATGCACAGATATGTCTATGCAAACCTACTAAAATGTAATTAGTTTATTTAAGGGTGAGAACATCATTAAAAATCAATATTTTTAAAAAACTCCTTTAATGTCAATGACATTAACAAATATTACCTTAGTAATTTTAGAACAGTTTTAAACTTTAATAATTTGAAAAACTTTCACTCAAAAGGGATTCTAATAAACGTACCATTTCTTTAAAAATTTACAATTTCAACAAATATACAAAAACATGATATTTTACCTCAATATCTTACAAAAGATTGCCTAAAGCCAAGGTATTAATTTTCACCAGTTCACAGTACTAATAATGACCTTCATTATGGATCACTACCAATTCACTAATCATCAATCTCCACTATACCAGTAACAATAATTGAACGTTTTTTGGTAAGCTTGGCAAGTTTTATCGAAATTAATACAAAATGTAAATACTATGATTGTAATTTTTTTAATCATGCTCTAAATCAACAATGGCATGCTGTAATATCAACAATGTACAGCAGACTCTTTGGAATGAGACTACATATTATGCATAATGAAAAAATTTGAAATATCTACCGCGACACATTAAGTACACCACACAATTACATTTACAATTATGTAAAAAAACATATATGATATGCCTGACAAGACAGGATATACACAATGATACATCTAACGTGATACATTACACCTATTGCATACCTCAACATATTCAATATAATACATTGAACCAAGATACAATAGACATACATTATAATCTACTGCACCAAGAACCATGACACATACAGCATAAAAAAAAAGTCAAGAACCATTACATATACTGCACATTAAAAATCTTACGCATATTGCATTATTAATATTACACATATTACATAATAAAATATTAGACCAAAACACGTTACACTGAAACACATATTACATCACGATACAAGTAGAACCAAACGTATAATTCCATTACACACTTCACAGCTCAGGAAACTTGAAGCCATATGTTAGAATCAAGAAGCATCCAGACTAGAAAACAAATAGAAAAACGATTGCAAAGCAAGTATGACACTTAGCAGTTTCCTTTTACCGCAACAACATTGAAAAAATACACTAACGATAAACCGTGAATGACAATAAACAGTGAACCATATAAACAATGCTAACTCTAATACGAAATAGAATGTGGAAGATCTGATCACAATACAGATGAAATGTGATGGGTGAATTAGATGAATTTTTAACAGCACACCAACAATAATGAAATGCTTACAGAAAAACAAAAACGGAGACGATGAGCATCGTCTCTTCGCAAAATGCTTCAACTCGTAGGTCACAAATCACTGCATTGTATTTCTCTGGAATGGACTGGCAAGTGACGCATTAGAATAGACTTTGTTCTGAACATTTGTTGACAAACCGTGCATTCAAAATAACGTTCACGTGTATGAACCAGTCGATGGTGATTCAAAATACCATTGGTTTTGAAACTCTTTCCACATACATCACAGCTAAAGGGACGTTCTGTTTTATGGCTACGTATGTGTTTCATTATTGTCGTTTTTTTACATGTCGTATACTGACAAACTCTGCATTCATAATCACAGCAAAGCTGTCCTTTTTTCTTGTATTTAATAACTTTGAAACTTTGCTGGTCGTAGGTGCTTGAAACCATAGCTACAAAAGAAAAACGAAAGTTCTAATTAGTTCCTATTCTAATACATTTCCTGAAATACAACAGTATAACAAACGACAAAAGTAATATTTTTATTAAATTACACAAAATTTTAATTGAAGTCATGCAATATCTAGTACATAAATTTTTCCATATCTTTGCAAACATTAACACAGGGAATTAGAAAGATAATCATCAAAAATTACATTAACCCCTTGGGTACAGATTTATTTGAAAAAATTCTTGCGTTTGGAACGGATTCAATTTGCTGATTTGCACTGGAAGAAACGTCCTCCTAGAACTGATACGAATTGCTCTTGCCATGAACAAGAATGTACGTTTAATTTTGTCCTAGTTCGAATGACGAATTAGACTTGTCATCCATAACTTAGGCAAGACAAGTGCATGATGAGTCTCAGTCGTCAAATGTACCCAAGGAATTAATAGATATGTCAGGACTGATAGTTCCACAGATAAATTGGACAGTCATGCTTACGTACTTCTTATCATAAACATCTTAAAAGCTTATCAACAGGATATAAATACAAAAATATACATCTGAATAATTTATTCACATTCATTATATATATAAAGTTTGCACATTTCAGTCATATAAGCAAGCATTGTTATCACCACAGAAATCTGCCCCCTCTCCCCCCAGCCTTCTTTACAGAAACGGGGCAGAATAGCCTCTTTCCTTCCAAGAACCTAGTTCTCCACTCTGCATATTACTCTCAAATATAATAATTTATATCATATCACAATATTTTCGGCACCTTACCTTCTAACATTACATTTCAAGTTCATTTTAGAGAGATACATTGAGTTTCACTAGAGCTCAAGCTCTCATGTTCTGAATCATACTAAAACCTTCGAGTTCTTGAAAAATCCCGTTTTTCTCTGTATTTCTAGGGTTTGTGCATTTATGATCCATTAAGTTAAATAACAAATGGGGGGGGGGGAGGAAAGAGGTGCTGATCTAAAGCAGATTAGACCTATGTAAACGTACAGGTTTAGTTTGAAACACAGGGCCCTAAAAAAAAAATGCATCCCATGTAAGTTCATGAGAGAAACAAACTTATATTTTAATAAGATTTAGTAGCTTCAAGCTTCCTGAAAAAATGCTATTAGTCACAACTTCATTGGAACTAAACTGAATCATTGGGTCTTTCTAATCTAGTATGCCTAATGCCAGTCTAATAAGAAATTCTTCAATTCCAGAATGAAGTTGAAAAAGCGAAAGTAACACATTTTGGTAAATAGCTTTTGAAAGGTAAATTATTAGTGAACATTCACAAGCCAACAAGTCATCAAAAAATTATAGATTACCATGATTAAGTACAATCATTCACTGCACATAAGCAAGCAATGCACATTATAGAGTTCAAATTAAATATATGGTTACTTATACGTAACCATATTGTTACATTCTAATGTAACAATATGGTAAGAAGCTAAGTATTCCATTAGTAACTAAAATGTTAGTAATATAATGCAATGACATATTAAATACTGTATTATTAAAATAGAGTGTTACAATATAGATTAAGGTGCAAAACTAAGAATTGTCAGAGGACAATATAATTAATGTCATAATAAAGAATGTCAGAGTATATAAATACACTGAAGAGAAAGTCACACATGAAACAATACACAAAACTAGAATGATGTTACTAATAAACCAATTTTTGTAATTAGTATGTTCATTTACAAATGGCTATAAGAATAAAAAAAAACTTTAAGATTCAATAAAACACAAAACCAATACAAAAACTTAATGAATTGGTCTGCATAAAATATTAATACAAACCATAGAAGTCAAAAAATGCAGTAGTTATGTCTGACAATGTGCAACATTGCAAAGTTTAAATTAAAGAACAATATAAATCAACGTTTATTGGCGATATATAATATTTATATAGGAGCAGACATATTTTCTTTCGAACGTTTCACCATCTAATCACGCCATAACATCGGCGCTGGTATCACTACGCCAATAAACGTTCATTAATATTGTTGTTTAATTTAATCTGCGTAGTGTTCGATTTATATAAATAAAAAATTGTAAAGTTTATCAAATAAAACTGACATAATGAAGAGAACTGACCTACATCTATAAATAAATATCGGAAATTTTTGAGACAAATTCCAACGATATGATAATCTGCACACAAAAAATGGTTGTAAGGTACTGGCTGTAACTATTACCTTACAATCGTTTTTTCAGTTTCTGGTTGTCAGACAAAAGTTATAATAAGCCAGTTCATTAAGGTGTAAAATACTTCAGTAACTGGTTCACTGAGAATCTAAGTGCTTTCATTTCAATACATAAGCAAATAATTTGACAAATAGTTCATGTTCACAAACTTATTACGGTTCTCATGAACTAATGCAAACCATGGATTCAACTCACCACTAGTTTTGCGTTTTTATGGTCCAAGGACAACGAAGGTCATAGTACGCCAAGACTCGTAGCTTTCCAAGCGACCTGAACTTCTCCAAGCCTGGGAAATCAATCCCACACACTACAGTGAGCAATTTGTTAGTAAGCATTGTTAGCAACATCGTGCTGACAACAAGGCAAAGCTGTGTTGGCGTGTCGAATTCAGGTTAACAATATGCTAAATGAATGTGTTAACGTTGCAGGACTATCATTGATTTTATAACTACCATATTCTAGAAAAGATCAAGTAATAATGACAAAGGGACAGCTTAGAGTCAATTTATTCAGTACTTTTCACATTCCAAATGTTAAGAATATAAATATTTTTATTTTTACTTTCCAAGCGTGAATTACATAAAGGAGTCTCAACCTAATTTATGTAAATGACCATGTGAGCATTCTAGGCATACAGAAACAAACAGGAAGTGCCATCTTTCTGCAAAACCAGTTCAATCCATTAGGTCATGAACAGACAAAGCCGCAGAATAGTTTGCCACGAAACATTGATGACAAATCTCACACTTGAAATAGCGTTCTTAAGTGTGTAACATTTTATGTCTTTTCAAACTGTTTATTTGGGAAAAACTACGTCCACATAAATGGCAACTGAAAGGACGTTCGCCCGTATGAACACGTATGTGTTTCACCAGGTCTGACTTCCTGTCGGTCTTGTATGTACAGATCTTGCATCTATAGTAACCAAAGCCAGCCTTTCCAAAATTGTTGTATTTGCTGACATGAAAATACTGTTGGTTGTCTCTAAAATGGATCATATCTATAAAAAATAAAATACACACATTAATTCAAATCCGAATACATTTCACTGTAAATGGGCATCACAATTTTGTTTGTGAGTCTTACGGCATGAGGAGAGTAAGGGTCATGCTGTACCAGGACCTTATTTTCCAAGGAAGCACTCATGGCATAGGGCAGAGGTCTTCAATAGGCAGACAGCATGCGGTCCGCCAACAGGTTTTATGCAGCCCGCCAGCTCATGCAAAAATATGAATTCCTTTACACAAAAACAATATCCTGCTCCTTCTGAGTCTGAAATATATGTATTTTATTCTGTTGGCATTTTCATATTTCATAATAAATATTTTAAAACACTATAGAACCAAAGTAACATGTGAATTCCCCCTAAATCGTGTTTTACTTCAGTTTTCCAGCGTATATAAGCATTAAATAGGTGCTAACTTCTAGAAATGAAATATCTGTAGTCAATTGCGGGCAAGGGCAAGCCACCATTTTTTAATTAAACAAAATCATACAAAATTTATGACAAAAGGGCACAATGAGGAAATTACATATTTATTAAATTAATAATAATTGAGGATTAAACTGTATTAAATGCAATATTAATTCTTAGAATTTACAAATGATGTAGTGCAAGATTTTGCATTTTTGAGAAATTTTTTGTCAAATACATTCTCATAACATTTCACATGTTGCCTGCATTTAACTATTAGTAAATTTTCTAATGTGTCATCAGACATGGTTGACCTGAAATCAGTTTTAATTTTCTTCACTTGACTGCAGACTCTCTTGCATGCTGCATTACTGTGACAGATCATAAGTATTGACAGAATAACCTAGGAAAACCTGTGTCTAAACAAATAAAATTAAACATGGTGAATTTAAGAGTGAGTGAAGATATGCGTGAGTGAAGTTAAGTGTGAGTGAAGTTTAGTGTGAGTGAAGTTTAGTGTGAGTGAAGTTAAGAGTGCGTCAAATTTAAGCGTGAGAGAAGTTAAGCGTGAGTAAAGTTAAGTGTGAGTGAAGTTAAGTGTGAGTGAAGTTAAGTGTAAGTGAAGTTAAGAGTGAGTAAAGTTAAGAGTGAGTAAAGTTAAGTGTGAGTGAAGTTAAGTGCACGTATAAGTGAATGCATGAAAGTAGTTTTCCAAAGTGCTTTTAGGCCAGGTGACATTTGCTTCCAACAAGTGTAATAGCAACCTTGCCTTCGAACTTTTTAGGGTTCAGCATGAAGATCGACACCGCGAATACTATGGAAGGAGTACAATGCACAGTACCGTTTGGAATAAATGAATACTTACTAAGGATCTCCGGCTAGATGATCTATTACCACAGTCCAGAAACGGGAATGCAAATACCTGAAAGAGAAAGGATGAAGTGACTTCATCACTTTCAACTTTTCACTCACTCTTAATTTCACTCACTCTTAACTTCACTC
Source organism: Dysdera silvatica (assembly GCA_006491805.2). Lineage (NCBI taxonomy): Eukaryota > Metazoa > Arthropoda > Arachnida > Araneae > Dysderidae > Dysdera > Dysdera silvatica. The sequence continues at coordinate 44,518,660 of QLNU02015359.1, read as the reverse complement.
ACACTTAACTTCACTCACTGACAACTTCACCATGTTTGATTTTATTTGTTTACACTGTGGTCGGGAAACTCTTCAAATTGTCCATAAATACATCAAAACACACATTAAAGTTATCCGTTTTAAAGAACATCTTCACTTTAATCACACCTGTAAAAAGGAATTTCTTATCCCTTTCAAACTTAAAGTTAAATCTCTTGTAAATTCATCTCTTGGACATTGCATCGCACATAACACAAATCTTAAATTTATTTCCACTAGAATTTCTCTGTCACTGCATTCTTACTCAGCTTCAAAATAAAATATCCTTTCTTACTTCCCTTCTAAATACTAAACTTGATTTTCTTACCATGCTCCTAGTTAAATCCGCTACTCGCTCACAAGAATCTAAAATCCAAGAACATATTCGTCTTACTCATTCACGTAAACTTAACAACCTTAGACCTTCTATTTCAAAACACCCAAAACTCCTTACAAAAAACTGGATACTAAATCTTTCAAATAAAAATCTCACACCACAACAGCAATTCGTACTATCACTCGGCCTAAATTTCTCACCTGCTCCACTTAAAATTCCTACACCACAGATTCTCGCTTCCATAGAAAATGCTCTACAAAATACTCACACTGACGAACGTGTTGCAGCTGATATCCGCTGCAGAGTGGCAGGACTCCTTCGGCGTCCAAAACTCCCTGGGGACAACCTAACGCCTATGCAAAGGGTTGCCCTCCGGGAGCTACGGAACGATAAGGACCTTGTCATACTGCCAGCTGATAAAGGCCGTACTACAGTCGTCTTAAATCGTCCAGACTACTTACATAAAGTCTCTACACTCTTATCTGATACAAATACATACACCCACATCACAAAAGACCCTACACAAACAATTCAATCCAAAATGAACTCTCTCCTTCTAAAACTCTATAAATCTAAAAAACTTACATTTAATCTCTACGACTCTTTAAAATGCACTTCCGGCCGCTTACCATCCTTCTACGGATTACCTAAAATTCATAAACAAAATATTCCTCTTAAAACTATAGTTAGTTTTTGCAGCTCTCCTACATATAACCTATCAAAATATCTTGCACGTCTACTCTCTCCTATAATCGGTAATAACGACGACGACCTCATGGTCTCATTCGATGTAATTTCTCTCTTCACTTGCAATCGACACCGCACTTACACGCCTCCAAAATGACACAACACTACATGAACAGGACTGCCACTCAAATTTATGTTGAAAATAATTAACTTAGTAGTCTAAATAGTCAGAAACAGCTGCAAAAATAATTTCCTCACGCAAATAATTTAATTGCAAAAATAGTTGCCTCAGGGTCATTCCATGTCAAGTGAACCAAAATTTTAGTACTTTTGAACCTCACCCTCTTGGATTTTTTCCTTTGGCTCATTTGATGTACTACCAGTAATAGTAAAAAATCGAAATTTTTAGATTTTTAACTGCAGTATATTGTAAATTAAAGGCCTCTGAAATTCAGAAAAGAGCATGATTTTCTGCTAATGTACAATTATAAAAACCATTATTACTCAAGCTAGAACAGAGATACATAAATGAAATAAAAACCACGTTATAGATTATTTTACAAGCTTTCACATGATATCCAACATGACTAGTTTTGGGCAGTTTGGGATTTCAAGGTAATGACATGAATTCTTTGATCTTGAATTTCTCAAAAAGCGTTATTTTTAAAATTTTGAAAAAAAATCACACATAAACTTGCATATCTTAGCGTCATTCCTGGAAAGTTTTACCTTGGGACAGGAATGGGACCATATTTTGGTCATTTTTTAAAAAAAAAGTTCGAGTTAAAAAAAAAAAGGCTGGTTTTAGGAAATTCAAACGAATTGTATAAGTTGTTTAGGGAAAAACAGCCTACTGAAAAGATGGGATTTTCTAAATTCGCTAAACTGCAACCCAAGCACTGTGTGTTAGCTGCACGAAGCGGTGCTCACTCTGTGTGTGTTTGTACGACACGTCAAAATGTGAAACTTATGTAGGTACAAGAGACTGAACTGAAAAATATGACACTTAGTGATGGTATAGCAGTGGCTATAAGTCCTGTTTAATGAAGATAATGTGTAATGATCCAAGTACAACTTGTCCCCCTTAATAAATATCTTTCAGGTCCTGATGTTGAACATCTGAAACAAGAATTAGGTGTAAAGTTGGAAGAAGAGATGACAGATTGTGTAACATACAAGCAATGGGTATCCGTTGAGAGATATAATTTTGAAACTTTTGCCAAAAACCACCAATGAGTTTTTTGGAGTCATTGTGTGAACAGCTGCTGCTTCTGAAGAGACATTCTTTTTTAGCACAAAGACAGTTTGAGTACTACAATTATTTGAATAGGCACAAAGACAGTTTGATACTACAATTATTTCAAGGAGAACGTTAGAGAAAATGAGGCTGTGATACCCTTTGACTTTTTTGAAAATTATGCCTTCGTTTTGCAAGATGAGGTCCAGTTTTTTCATTGGAATAATAACCAGGTTACAATTTTCCCAATAGCTGTCCACTACAAAGATTCTGACATTTTAAAAATTAAAAGCATTGTTTGTGTATCTCTGAACATATTAAGCATAACACGATGGCCATAAATTTATTTCAAATAAAACTTTGCTCATATATAAAATCAGAATTAATACCAGACTTGAAAAAAATATTCCACTTCTCAGATGATACTGCTGCTCAATTCAAAAATTGAAAAAACTTTTTAAACTTATGTCACCATGAGAGTGAGTTCGGCATCGAGGCTGAGTGACATTTTTATGCAACGTTGCATGATAAAGATGTATGCGATGGTCTGAGAGAGACTGTGAAAAGACTTGCAGCAAGGGCAAGTTTAGAACGGCCTTATGATGAGCAAATTATGACACCATTGCAGTTATTTAAATGGTGTCAAGCTAAAATCGACTCTATGAAATTCTTTCTTTTTTTTTTAATAATAAACAACAACATGATGACAAACAGAAAGTTCTTGAAAAATGATTTCTAGTTGTAAAGCGAATACTGAATGCACAGAAATTCCACAATTTGAACCCTGTGTCATCTAAAGAGACACTGACAAAAGTATACTCAAAAGGTAAGCAGTCCTACAAGCTCTCTTTGATAGGAGAAATTTTGAAAATGACTGTCGCAGTAACAGATTTGAAAGGATATGTAACATGCAAATATGACAAGTCAACAGTGGCTTTGTATAATTTTGGAAAAAGATGGAATGATCAAGATAGTAAATGGAAAGTTTCTGTGTCCTAAAGGTCCTATTCCGTCCTTTACATACTTCCAAGATAGACGTGCAATAACAGTGTATGCTTCCAAAATTCTGACTCTGGCGGAACTCAGATGTCCTACTGACTGCACTTATTACATTTGTAAAGAAGAAATGGACTTGGCAACCACAGCTCTTAAAAATTATTTTGCAGAGGATTGTTGAAGTTAGTAACATAGAAAAAAGGGGAATGAGGCAACACCAACTTATAAAAAAGGTGACGTTTTTCATAAATTCACAAATTAATGTTTATTTGAGGATGTAATTGTCTTAAGGTACACCTACCTCGGCCTCAATTATCCCCTTTTTCCCCCCTCTCAACCGAGTTAATTTTTATCAACTATTTTAGCATGATAATATGATAGCACCGTTTCTTTTAAAAACAGTTGTTCTTGCCAAAGTGATTAATAAGTGTAGATTAAAATTAAAAACTCCCATTTCTTCAGATGGTTTTTCCTTGGCATAATTTTTTTTTTAAAATTACCAAAATATGATCCCATTCCTGTCCCAAGATGAAACTTTCAAGAAATGATGCTAAGATAGGCAAGTTTATGTATGATTTTTTCATAATTTTAAAAATAGCACTTTTTGAGAAATTCAAGGTCAAAGAGTTCATGGCACGAACTTGAAATCCCAAACCACCCAAAACCAGTCATGTTGGGTATCATCATATGAAAGTTTACAAAATAATCTATAACATGGTTTTTATTTCATCCATCCATCTATTTCTAGCATGAATAATAATAATAGATTTTGTAATGAATGTAAGCAGAAAATCATGCTTTTTCCGGATTTCAGAGGCCTATAACTTAAAAAATACTGCAGTTAAAAATCTGAAAATTTGGATTTTTCACTATCTCTGCTAGTACATCTAATGAGCCAAATTTGAAAAAAATCCGAGAGGGTGAGGTTTTTCTATTGGATGATTTGACACGGAATGACTCCTCCAACAAAAATTTAGTCGTTAAAGAAGTTGCCTTATGCAAAAATTTAACAAAATATTGAAATTATGTGCTTAAAACAGAAGACCTTACCTAATTCAATATATTGTATGGTTTCATTTTCACAATTAAATCAGAATACTATACAGCTTAGCCACCAGATATAAGAACAGAAAAAACTAAATTTTTTATTATCGTCTCCCATGTATATATTTCCACTTCTTAATAATTATAGCAAGTCCATTTGCCATAATGGTAATCACCTGCAGTCAAGTAAGCTGTTGGCAAGATTTTTGGCAAGATTATTTTTTATTATCCAGTCATAACGCTTTTGACTTTACCTTAGATTTATGAAAAATGATTGAGAAACTTGCACCCAGTCTATGAAATTGGTAATAGTACCATTTAAGACCTTTTCATTTTGGAAGTCAGACCATGAATTGTGATTTGGTCAAATCACAGTTCATAAAATCAAAAATATCAAATAAGGTGACCAAATTTTATTTAGTTGTTCCTGGTGTTGATACAAAAGCATTCGTCTGTGCTGCAGATATAGTCCATTATCCTCCAAAGAAAAAAAAAAACATAATACCTTAAAAACCTGTACAACAGAACAATGTTTATAGTCACAAATTTCAAAGCTACAGTCTTTATTATAGGACTTGGCGATACCTGACTTTCAGAGTTGTTATTGAGTATCATCAATCTGTCC
>QLNU02015359.1:44494069-44511972 GCA_006491805.2 Dysdera silvatica | reverse complement strand
TGGACATGCATGCGCAGAAATACAACAGGAGAAGGTATTTTCTCCTGTCGCCTGACGCTAGTGTTTTCTAGCCAAGTAAATATTATTGGATGGAAACACTGGTAGGAATTTTTCACAGCGTCAATGCACATTCGCAGAAGGTGAAGCCGGTCTTGTCTCTAGACGCTAGTAGAAAATAACCAGTTCATCAATCGTCGTGTTACGTGGTTGATATTGGCGAGATTAAGTGCCAATGATTTGGAGAAGAGAAAAAATACTAAACAGTATAACCAATAATGATGTAAGCTAGAAAAATGGCCCACTTTGTGAAATAAATAAGTGATTTTGGCGCAAAAATGGAAAAATTTGCACTTTTGTTATCAGTTTGTAGTAACATTTTCGTTTTGGTGCAAAAACAAAAAAAATCGTACTTTTGTAGCAACATTTTCGGTTTGGCACAGTTTGGCACAATTGGCGCAGGTCTGTGATCCCTGCGAAAGGTAGACGAACATGGTACACAGTGCAAGGCCAACCAGGTGTAACACATACAGTAACTCATAGATAAGCAATTTCTTTCATGTTTAAATTCAGATTTAAATGTTAGTTACATGATACTGATAAGGCGGAATTTTAGTTTGTTGTAAATGATTCCAAAGCTGAATGCACTGTATGATTCTGAAAGCGTTTGAGAACTCATATGGTTAGTCACAAAAAATTTAAAAAATAAACAAAACAGATATCATCACAATTGCTACAAACCCGGGACAGTAGGACAGGAGATGCTTTGGGCGATGGAAGTGCTTTTGTTCCAGTAATAAGAAAACAAATTCATTGTACTGTAATAAAAAGTGATGATGAATACTCAATATGTTAACCCTTTTTTTATGTGTTTGTTGAATAAAATGGTTTGAGTATAATTTGCATTAGCAACACTAGTTTTACACTTTGCTGTAAATCATTTTACACACTATGATTTTTTTAATGATGTGAAATCACTGTGTAAAACGAAACCCAAGTGCACATATGCTAAATCTCACATAGCCAAGCCTTGTGGTAAGTTCTTCGTTCAGTGACTTATTTTTTGAGCTGCTGTTTTATGCAACTTCGCACGTATATGTCTCTATGGCAATAGTTAATTGAACTATGCTATATACTTATTCATGAAAATGTAATATGTCCATGATTACACAACAGTAGAGAAACATGACTTTTCAAGTCTATTCATAAATTTCAACACCCATATTCTATGTCTCAAATTAGAACTTTTTTCAGCATATATATTTCAAATCAGAATAGTGTTGCCTTTCTCATGGGCATCACAGTTACCAAGATAGTGAATGGAGATTGTCCACAAATGGTTCAACACAAGCCACAACGGGTAGTTTTAATGCTGAGAATCGGAAAAACAAAAAAGCTATAATCGCGCGCCGATCTTAATATAGTCAGCACCTGGTTAGAGCCCAAAATTATCGCAGTCAGGGAAGGAGATAAGACAGAAACAGAAAATGTTTACTAAAAAGAAGAGTCTAGAATAATTTTCTTTATTTCATGTTTTATCACATTCTGAATGAAGTATGAATACAAAAAAATCTTTAAATTTTACTTTCCAGAGAGAATTACTTGAAGGACATTAACCATCACAAAAATCACCATATAACTAACAATCAAGGGAAAACAGAACCGAACAGCTATACCTATCTTCCTGCCAAAAGCTTCAAGTTTTAAGTCAAAAATAACTGTCTAAATTCTTTTTCGCATGGACAGGTAACTGGCAGATCAGACTGGCCTTTGTTACGTACCTTTGGAGACAAACACTACATTAAAGAACGTTCTCGGGTGTGAATCAGACGGTGTTTATTTAATGTGCTTTTCTGGGCAAAACCACTTCCACATTGATCACACTTGAAAGGACGTTCACCCGTATGAACACGTATGTGTTTCACCAGGTCGGACTTCCTATCGGTTACATACATGCAAATCTTGCACTTGTAATCAAAGCCAGGCCTTTCAAGGTTCTTGCATTTGGCAATTTGTAAATATCGTTGATTGCCACTATAATGGACCATACCTATAAAAATTTAAATAGACACATTAGTTCAAATCGTAAAACATTTCACTGTAAATAGACATCGCAATTTATTTACAAAAACAGCATAACAACTGATAAGAAATCATGTTTCTTATTGGTGCATGAAATTTAGGCCAAAACTACTTAAGTTAACACTAACTCTCACTCACTCTCTCTAATACAAACAAAAATTATATATCTTTACAATCATCACTAAATTCTCCTGTTCCAAACACTCAATGCTTAAAAATGTAAAAAAGCATGCTTCAGCAAATAATTCTTAAATGCAAATTAGCGGAAATTTATAAAAGATGGAAGATTTTTGTCAAGAAATTATTTACTTGTCCTTTATTGTGTGAATAGACAGTTAAGATCATGTAGAGACTACCGTTTGCCATAGAATCCAAACTTTTGACTACAGAATCTAACCTTGGACTTCAAATCTGTAGAAAAACAAAGAAATGGTGCTGGGAATCTGCTGAAATCAAACTGCAATTATCTACATAGTAGTCAAAAAAATAAATACTATGCTGCCACGACATTATATTTTATCTAAATTTGGAACCTCAGTCATGGTAACCTCAATCGTAGTATCTTTTTTTTACGCGATTCATAGTTGCATGATATTTTTTTTTACATGTTTAAATTCACATCTGCATGTTACGCTCAGTTACATGGTATGGATCAATTGAAATCGTACTTCACTGTAAATGATTCCACAGTTGAACAAACTGTATGATTTTGAAGGGGTTTCAGTATATGTATGTTTCTTTACAACAAATTACAGAGGGTATTTACACATTTTTGGAACAATTTTGGGACCGTCTGATTAATATTCCAAATGTAAACATTCAGTTTTTCTTCAGAAGTTCATGCTTTCCATGATAAAAGGGCTTTTTGTAAAATTGTTAGAGGTATTGCTTTCTACTCCTTGTACACTACTTTCCAGAGGCTATCAGTTGTAGTGGGTTTGCACTTGGAAAGAGCTCTTTTCAGAAGGCTAAAAGAACAATAGCCTAGGTAAAATGTCAAGAGACTTTACAGGAACGTGTTGGAAAGGTACATATGCAATTCTCGAATCAGTCTACATATTTTCAAGTAAACTCATACTTTATTAAGGGTTAAACATATTTCTATTTATCACCTGTTGAATTATTTTCATAAAAGGTTTTACACAGTATTCTGCATTGAGTCACATGCCTAAGCAAGAGCCGTAGAACATTGTCTTTTTTTAGCTTTTTTAAGCTGTAAATCTTTATTTATTATTTTGCTTATTGTAGATACAGATGTTTATAAAGACTTTGCAACTGATCTCTGCATCAGTGAATTTACTCCTGTTACTAGCGATATCCCTTTTGAAATATTTGTAGCAGTATATATGTTTGCCAGGTACTTGGTTTGAGTCTTCTTTCTATGTAGAAGTAATGATGGACAGTCTTTTTAATTAAGAATATTGCGTATTTTGTACGTAGAAATTTTAATACCATCCATTTCACAACGTTTTTTAATTACGGAACAAAAAATTTTTTCTTCAGAAAGTGCAAAAACCTATCCTTCAATTCAGAAATCATTTACGTTCGATATTTTAAAAGCAGAATAAATTTAAAAGCGGAACGATATTTTACACCGAAGGCAGAAATATTTATTTTCTTTCGAACGTTTCACCATCTAATCACGCCATAACATCGGCGCTGGTATCACTACGCCAATAAACGTTGATTGATATTGTTGTTTAATTTAATCTGCGTAGTGTTCGATTTATATAAATATGTCTTGAATGTTCTATCAATTGAGAGCTATGACTTATGGCCCATGTCCCCCTTATTAAGATGCATACAAACACACAAGGAGGGATACATTATAAATATATGTTCTACACTTGCCATTTTCTGCAGCAGTTTATGCGTATCTGAGTTGTAATATGAAGATGTCCACCATTTATGTAAAACAAAATTTCATTTCTTTTTCTTATAGAATTTGATGTATATAATTTTTTTTTATATAGAACAGTTTTACATTGTCATATTTAAATGTTTGATTCTGTGAAACACAAAAATTAATGTTCTAAGCAAAGCCAAGATTACATTTACCACACTTAAAATAGTGACTCTCTTTCCAATTCAATCAACATAGTACAATATCCAATTACCTCATATATGATTTCTCGTTGTATTTGTACATTTTTCCAAAATGGAGAAAACGTCAAAAGTACATATATGAAATTTTAGTAATGCAATTTATGAAATTTGATGTTACGCACCAACATTTTAAAATCATCAGTTACAGCATTAAAATTTTGACATACCTTAAATGTTATAACAACCACGTTTGACTGTATATATATTCTTTATGAGGGTCATGGCAATAACAGAATGTTTTCGTCAAGAAAAAGCCAAGAAGCTTAAATAAAAAATCGTTGCTCTACCAGACTCAACATCTTGATGATACTAGCCCAGACACCTTTAAAGATGAGGCTGTTACATGAAGTATAAAATCAAGTAATTCAGTGTTTAAGATTAAATACAGAATTTTGTGGTAAATTGGTTCAGTGATTTATATTTGGTTACTGTTTTATATAATTTCATATATATATATATCATCATCATCATATTCAACCATTATCTATCCACTGCTGGATGAAGGTCTCTCCAAATGCTTTCCACACAAGTCTATCCTGAGCAATTCGCTTCCACGTCACCCCAACCTGTTTTCTTATTTCATCCACCCATCTAGTTTGAGGACGTTTTCTAGGTCTTCGGTGGTCTCTTGGAATCCAGTTCAGAATTTCTGTTGTCCATCGTTGATCAGTTCTTCTTGCAATATGCCCAGCCCATCGCCATTTCAGCCCTTTTACTTTAACAATGATGTCCTCTACTCTAGTTTGCTCTCTCACCCAAGTGTTTCTTTTTCGATCTCTCCTAGTTATTCCAAGCATGCACCTCTCCATGCTCCTTTGCGTTGTCTGTAACTTTCGTATTGCTCCAACTGTTAGACTCCATGTCTCTGATCCATAAGAGAGGACTGGCAATACACACTGGTTGAAGACCTTTCTTTTTAGACACAAAGGCAATTTCCCCTTCAGGATAAAACTGTTTCTTCCAAATGCACTCCAGCCAAGTTTAATACGTCTGTTGAGTTCTTTCATAATGTTGCCATCCATTGAAATCAGCTGGCCAAGGTAAATATATGAATCAGCAATTTCTAGCTCAATGTTGTCAACTTGTATTTTTGTTTCCTCTACGAAATTATTGAACATGATCTTAGTTTTTTGTAGGTTCATCTTGAGTCCAACTTCTTTACTTCTAGTTGAGAGCTCCTGTACCATGTCTTGGAGTTCTAATGGGTTCGTTGAAAAAATAACAATAGCAGGTAACAAGCTAATTGGTCGGTAATTTTTTAAATCCTCTTTATCACCTTTTTTATGCAAAAGAATTACTGTTGCAGAATCCCATTGGTTTGGTATGTTACCGCTGTTAAGACATTTGGTAAAGAATTTTGCAAGTATGTCTTCTACATATTCTCCAGCTTCTTTTAGGATATCTAATGTAATACCATCATCACCAGGGGCTCTTCCTTTCTTCATACTTTTTATTGCAAATGAAACTTCTTCTTTTAAGATTTTAGGAGCTGTTCCTTCGACTATTTCAATGTCTTCGTTTAATCCACTGTTACTTTCGTATAGATTTTTGTAGAATTCTTCAACTCTTCTAAGTATTTCTTCCCTATTTCTTGTTACGGTGCCATCCTCTCCTTTTAATGCAATGATGTGTTTCTTCCCAACAGATAAACTTCCTTTAACAACCCTAAGGCTCTTGTTATTTTCAATGGCTTTCCTTACTAGCTCACAGTTGAATTTTCTTATGTCTTCTTTCATGCTTTTGCGCAGAGTTTTACAAAGTTCTATGTACTCAATCCTGGAACTGGTATTTTGATTGTCCACCTTCATATCTCTTCGCCTTTTCATGAGCTGTTTCGTCTTCTCAGATAATTTGCTATTGTGCTTTTTACAGGTTACACCACCAATTTCCCCAGCAGTTTCAACTATTGTCTTAACAATGTTTTCATTTGCTTCTGAGATATCACTTTCATCAATAAGTCCTTCCAGTGCAGAAAAGCGATTTTTTAATTCCAACTTGAATGCCTCGGTATTTTCTTTTAATTTCTTTAAATCCACCCTCTTACTTACTTGTTTCCTAATGAGCTTCTGTCGTTCTAATTTAGTATTTAAGTGCACTTTACATCTCACCATTCGATGATCACTTCCAGTATTAAATCTGTTCAGTACACTGCAATCTTCAATAATTGATTTCTTGTTTGCCAGGATATAGTCAATTTCACTAGTTCCCCCATTTGGGTGTTTCCATGTCCATTTTCTTTGCGGTTTCTTCTTAAAAAATGAATTCATGATGCTAAGATTTTCAGCTTCTGCAAATTCGATGAGTTGATCGCCACGTTCATTCCTTTCCCCATATCCGTATTTACCAACCGATGTCTCTCCTTGTTCCTGTTGTCCAATTCTTGCATTGAAATCCCCCATGATGAGCTTGATATGTTGTTTCCCTTTGGTGTGTAACTCTTTGATTTCTTCATAAAATTCTTCAACCTCTTCGTCGGTATGGCTTGATGTTGGTGCATATACCTGTACTATTTGAAGTTGGTATCGCTGGGTTAGTTGAACAACGAGCCTCGCTGCTCGATCTGACGTGCTTTCGACTTCAAGAAGGTAGTCTTTAATTCTTTTGTTGATTAAGAAGCCAACACCACTTGTTCTTCCAGTTTCCGTTCCTCTATAATAAAACAAATGTCCACTTTTAAGTTCCACCAACTCTTCACCTTTTCTTCTAACTTCACTGAGTCCTACAATGTCCCATTTGATCTTGTCAAGTTCTTCTTCCAATTCCTGAAGTTTTGCTTCAGAAGCAAGGGATCGTCCATTAAACGTAGCCAAGGTCAATAACAAACGGCAGCCTGGGCCATTCCAGTGATTCTTAGCACCCCCTGCTTTCATGCCACACTGACCGCTGCCTTGATCAGGAGCACTCCAGCACCTGGAGACTAGGGGCCATGGTTTCTGGTGTGTCAACATAATGGAGGAATTAGCCATAATTTCACCACGCTGGCTAGACGGGTTGGTGAATTAGCCCTCCCCTTCCGCCTTTCTATCCGTGTAGCAAATATTAATTTGCCACATAAATAGAAAGCTCAGCCTGCACCACTTGAAGGCGGGGTAGGACACTAGGTTACTGGCCTGGCCGGTTCCACACATCGTCACATACGTTCAGCGTGTGGGTCTCCTTCCAGTTAGATACCAGCAACCCTTTTGCAGGCCATATATATATGCCTATATAGCAATGATTAATTAAACTATTCTATATACTTATTCATAAAAGGATATAATACTTCCATGATTAAACTGTAATAGAGAAACATGGTTTTTCAAGGCTATCCATACGTTAAATTTCAGTACTCACATTCTATGGCTTAAACAAGAATTCTTCGGCTCACATCTTACAAATTAGAATATTACTGCTCGTTATAAGGACAGAACAGTTATTGTGAAAGTGAATGGCAATTGGTCACAAGCAGTTCAACATAGGAAGCCACAACGTTTAGTTTTAACGTTGAGAATCAGACGTTAAAAAGGCTCTGATCCCTGGCTGGGTTTAACACAGAGACTACTTAGAACCCAAAAACAAAGTAGTCTGGAAAGGAGGGAAGGGAAGAAAAGAAGAAGTATAAAAGGGAATATCTTCTAAAGAGAATGACTGGACCATTCTTTTTATTTTGTGTTTTATCACATTCTGAATTCAGTATGAATACATAATTACTTGAAAAATTTTCAATATCACAAAAATCATCATACAACAATCACAGGAAAACAAAACCAAACAGCTAACACTATCTTCCAGCAAAGCACTTCAACTTTTAAGTCATAAATAACTTTACATACTTTTTGAGATGGACAGGTAAATGACAGATCAAACTGGGCTTCGTTATGAACCTTTTGTGACAAACGCTACACTCAGAATGTTATTTAATATGCTTTTATGGCAATAATGATTTCCACATATATCACATTTGAAAATACTTTCACCCGTGTATATATATATGCAAATGTTTCTCAATTTCTGATTTTTAACAGGTCACATATTGTCATATCGAACATTCAAATTCACAGTAAACATAACCACTTTTCTTGTACTGAAGAACTTTAAAATTATAAAATTGTGCTGGTCATAGATAATAGTTTTAACTATATATATATATATATAAAAGACAACATCATGAAGCATGTGCAGAATAATTCTCTAAAGATGTTGCATTCTGCAGCTGAGCAAATTTTGAAAATGGTGGGGTTTTTTTGGGTTTTTTTTTTATGGAGGTCAATAAAAAAAGTGCCAATTTTTTTTGCAGGACATTTTCATAAAGGTAGGATGTTGTTGCCACTTTATTATGATAATATTAATAATACAATCATTTGCGTTGAAACCAATGAAAAATGTTTGTTGTCATTATATTCTGGTGGAATCAATAATAGCTAAACAAAGAAATGTTAGTTGTGATTAATTCTTTACTTTTTAATTTTGGTTATCATGGTAACCCGAAAGGCACGAAATGCAAAAGGGCGCTTTTTCTCATTTTGTTTATTAGTATTCATTGAAGTTTTGATGGGTACACATGTCATTTTTCTACTCAACTTAAATTCAAACGATATTTTTTATTCACCAATGACAAAACTGTGGAGAACAGATTTTCAATGTTATTGAAAACATTTTCAATGTTCTAATATTTAATAACATTTTTTTTTTTTTTTTGAGGTAGCCTTCTCTCCATCCCTTGAATGGTAGGTGTGCAAAATTTGGTAACATTCTTCTTATTAGTTTGGACTAAAAAGAGCTCTAAATAGGGAGACTTTAATCATAACGACTCAATACTTTTGAATCTTTCCAGTTTTTTCTTTGACATGTATTTCATATTAATGTTTTTAAATCTGTTCGATTTTTTGCAAATGCAAATGATATTTTTTGATAAGAATTTTCAAATGAAAAAACAAACACTAATACTCTTATAACAAGGCACTTTTACAATGCACAAAGACAGTTTTTAGTTCTGAAAAGACAGTTAATTTAGAAACAATGGAAACATTGAAATATTACTACAGATAAATAATAAACATGACCCATTCTTGACCTTGCAAGTGTGGGAATTTACCTTGCAAAAAAATGTAACAAGATTTACACAGTCATTTATTATATCGTTTTATGATTACAGAGGTTATTTGAAACAATCGGAAATAGTTCATCATAATCTATAAATTTATTTTCAAATGTAACGAGTATGTCAAAATGCAGCTGAAACACGAGATTATGTCATTGGAATAGAATGACAGAGCTGTTTATGTCGTTTCAGTTCCTTGTTTCTACAAAACGTTTCTCGACAAAGGTCACAGCTATATGGCTTGTCGCCTGTGTGGACTGGCAAATGTCGCACCAAACTAGATTTTGTTGTATATTTGCGTTTACAAACAGAACACTCAAAGTACCGTTCTCGAGTGTGGACAAGTCTGTGACGATTTAAAGTACTTTTTTGGGCAAAAGTATATCCACACAAATTGCATTTATAAGGACGTTCACCAGTATGTACGAGACCATGCTGTGTCATATGATGTTTGTCAATGGTGGAATATGAACAGTTCTGACAGTTATAACGGCGGGGCCTTTGATTTCTTTTTGATAAACTTACTATTCCATCATCCCCAAATCCTATAATGAGATTTTCAATCTTATCTGTAAAAGAAGATAGTTCATCAGTTAAGCTAAACAGATTTGGAGGTTTCCTTGTAATTTAGAAACTATTTGCAATTGTAAAACTAGTTAAATGTTTATATTTTAAAGCTGATCAAATATTTACAGTTTTAAAATTGCATGAATATTTACAACTTCAAAACTATATGTAAATGTTTTTATGATTTAAAAAGTATATGCGAATGTTTAAAATTTAGGAAGTACAAAAACTACATGAATACCTACAATTTTTAGTTACAGGAACATTTACATATTAAAACTGTGCTACTGTTTACAATTTCAAAACTTAATAAATTAAATTTTTATAACTACATAAGTGTGTGCTATCTTAAAACTACATAAGTACTTATAATGCAAAGTAACAAAAAAAAATCGAATTTTTGAACAACATTACTAAGTAATTGTTCTTTTTTCATAACTTTTGTCAATTTTCACAGATTTGTTATATATATCATCTACTAAATTAAATACATAACTACTATAAAAAACTAACTATATTAAGTACTATAGCCTAAAAGGAGATTAAAAAGAAAAAAAAAAGAGAAAATGGGGTGAAGCTAGTTAAAAAGTGCAATGTACGCAATTGAATAATGATAAACAATATACCCACAGAAGTATTTCAGCAAGCAAATATGAAAGCCAACGAAGATTTATAGTTAACAATTGCAGCAGAGAATTGTATTTGCATGGAATTTAAGAAGTTACACCATGATAAAGCTCTGATGTGTATCTTGAAGCTTTCATTGCGGGCTTCCCCAGTATGTGAACACGTTTACTTCATGAAAGTATTTTAATTCACATTAAGTCTTCCGAGATCACTGTAAAGTATACATGCAACTGATCAACAATTGTAAGTAAAAATTCATGATACAACAACATATAATGTGGGCATATAAGCAATAATGCAGTTTTAGCATGTGACATTCAGGAACTAAAGTTTTCTGCAATTTTCATACACATTACATTCATAAGATGGTAAGTTCTGGTGGTGTTAAAGATTTAACACATTTTATAACCAATAAGATACACTATTTCTCTGAAATGCGAGCATAGTGAATGAATATACAAGGTGAGATGAAAAAAGTGGACACACTATCAAATTACTACGTTAGTTATAAATGTGGATGTTCTGAAATATCCGATAGAGAATTATATTGCTAAATGACTATGTTAAAACAACGACGATGCTAGAAAACAAAGCATCTTTAAAATTTTAAGGACAAAACATTTTTTCAAAAAAAAAAAAAACCCTGCCCAGACACACACTAATATTGTAAACTTTTTATAATCAATGTATGGAGTTGTGTCACAGCAATCAGTTGTATTTCTTACAATGAAGAAAACCTTGCAATAAACCAAACTGGCATACGTTAAGAACAATTATTTGCTCTTAGTTTCACATCCCGAGCTTATGCACTACATATTGTTTGAGGACAGCACCGATGGCTAAATGTAATTCTCAAGTAATGGAATATTTATAGTATATTTGCATTAAATGAACAATTTAGCTTTACGGGAACCCAAACCTGACTCAATGAACACAATGGTCACTGGAGTGTATATTATAGATGACAAGTTCGACTGCATTTAAGGTTGTAAGAAAAACTAAGATCAAGTTGTACCGGAATCTAGTTTTCCAAAGGATAATAAACCCTATCCCCTAAGACAGAAAAGCTGCAGAATAAATATCGGTAAAAAAAATATAACAAATATCCCTGTCAGAAGTTTCAAATATTAAAGTTAAAGATATCAGCATGACCATTACATGAAAGGTACTACCGTTAAAAAGACAATACCATGATGCAATTGTGGAAATTAATGTATATTAAACATAAATTTAATCCAAAGGTTAAACTGCATTGTTAACAGATAACTATGTTCTAAACACTCCATACCTGTTTGTACAGTTCGTTTTACAATACCCTTCATTTAACATTCTAACAAGAACTGGAGTGTTCTCATAATTGAAAATGTTTAAAAGGATGCTTAAAAAGTAATTTATTTAAAAGGATGCTTAAAAAGTAATTTATTTAAAAGGATAATTGTTTTAGAGTAAAATGTTCAAAAGGATAATGTAATTTTAATTCTATAATATGAAATATGTACAATACTGAGCATTTATATCAAAATAAAATGTGCAATATAATACGACGTCTCTACAAAGAAGTTCCTTTAGGGAAGAATTTATCTATTAAATCCAAAGTTTGTTAAATCGACAGTCGAATATATATTTATTTTCGATATCTATAATTCAGTGAAATTAGCAATTTATTGATTTACACTTTAAGAAGTGGCTATATACTAGGGTACTCCGTATTTGTTACCCAACATTCATCTCCCCACTTTCCTTGACATATTATAATACCATAAGACATCAATATTTTCATTTGACACTGCGTAAGAAACGGAAGTGAGGCTTTAAAAAGAATAGAGCTTTATGTATAATCAGTGTACTATTCAAAAAGAGTCCTCCTTTAAGTGTGTTTATTTGAACTTTTCATTACCACTAAATGGTATTGAAATTATTTCAGCATGTTATATTTTGTTAATATTAGTGATCCCTTCTAATCTTGATTGATATTGATATTAGTGATATTGAATACCAATGGTTGATATCGATAATGTTACTGGTTGATACTGACGTTAGTTTTATAAGCAAAGACAACATTATATCCGCTTATAACATTGTCTTTGCTTATAAATGTAATCTGCGTAATGTTACGTCAAATTATCTTACATAATGATATTAGTGATATGACATATCATTGGTTAATATTGATATCAGTGATGGTATCTAACACTGGTTGATATTAGCAATAGTGCATATTACTGATTGATATTGATAGTAATATTCATCAAACTTTTTTGATTTGCATATAAAAGACATGATACAATTCACACATATATGGAATGTTAAATGTTTGTCAGAACTGCAGAGTACACTTTTTTCTACATTTTTTGTGTGTCGTAAGATTAAATTATACAAGTGATTAGACAAATAGCTTAATGTGTTATTTGAAAACACAATAAATTTTCTGTTTTTTTAATTTAAACTTGTAACCGCCAAGTAGCACTCTTATCTTCCTTGACATACTATGTAAAACTAGTACGAACACTATGGTTTTTCCATACATATTTCTATGCACAAGCATTAAACAAAGTTGATTGTATTTAGTTTTTTATCCTTAGAATAGAAATACAGCAAGAGATAGATGGAACGCATAGCTTAAAATGATCGCTGAACGAAAGTAAACAAGCTTGGTGGCGTATTCATATCTGATTTTTAGGGAGTGGTCATAGATTCATTCCCCCTAGTTCTTGATTAGAGGGTGAATATTAATATATAAGTAAGCATAAACATACCAGTGTAATCACATTCTTTCCCTCCTTCTCCCTGTATATATATATATATATATATATATACTGGGTGATTCAGTTAAGCGTGCACAAACTTCTATAAGGATTAGGTTGCACAAAGACAAATCGGAATCATATAGAAATGAAGGGTCAGAAATGCCATCTTTATATCCTGGTGTACAGAAGGGACAAGAAATTAAAGAGAGGCATACAAGAGAAAAAGTTTCATTACTCACAAGACATTTGCAAAACTCATCAAGGTTATGCAAGGTGTTCAAAGTTGCGATCATGAGCTGTAACACCTGCCTGACGTTGTTGATGCATGGAATCATGTACACTTTAGGAAATACTTGGCATGTATTGAACTCCCGAAGAAGCTACAGAGATGCATGCTACAAGGTCCTCGCCACTTTCAAAGGGGTGACATATACCAGTCCTCTGATGTAACCCCCAGAAGTAGTAATCAAGGCATGTTAAGTCTGACAACTTCGCAGGTAAATAAACTGGACAAGCGTGCACGATCCACTGATGTCCAAATGTCATGTTTAAGTGATGGAATGTATCACTGCTGAAATGGCTCTATACGTAGGGTGCATATTAGCAATCTACGAATTCGCGAACTCAGCCATCTTACTACATCTGTTGGAAGTTTACAAATAGCAGTATCCTCAAAGAATGTATGAGAAGTCTTGTAGCCAAACACCATCTATCGCATGAAGATAACATTTCCGACCCTGCATTCCCATATGATTCCCATTTGTCTTTGTGCAACCTATCCCTCTCAGCATGAGCAGATTTACCATTTTGCCACCCGCCTCCAATCAGTGGCAAGAACACAAAAATTGTTACATTCAATATATACCAGAAACTTTCATATTGACAGTAAATACATTGACAAACAAACACATGGATTGAAACACAAACATTAAACAATATTAATAGTTATTCTGCAACAAATGAAGTATAAAAGGGTTTTTCTTTTCTTTGGTTAGAGGTAGTTTAACCTTTCACGCAGGGCACTACTGCCTATCGCATATTTAGTGAAGCAGCTTTGTATGAGCACAATTTGGTCATAAACATATAATCAGCTGTTACTGAAACAACGTATAGCTCCTTGGTGTGTGAACTTGGTATCTGTGGATTTTTGGTAGTGAGGTTATTTAAATTGGTAAATGTTCCTGAACATCCCATCTTTCTCAGTGCAATTAAAAATACTATTTGCTGCAAAGTTGCTGTCATCCAACCTGGTAATCTTTACTCTGCCATGTTTGCGTGGCATTCTCACCTATTTGCATAATTCCTAGTGATGGCAAACACGGTGAACATTTATTGCTGAGAGAAGTAATAGGCTTCGTGCATATAAATAATTATCATAGACATACAGCCTTTGTATGGTAAGTCCCAGGACAGATTTTTTAATTATTTACCTGCGATATACAAACACAAGAAAGGGGTGTAATTCAGTCGCTCGATGTCTTCTGTATAGACATGGCCTTGGAGTGTTTCCAAGTAAACACACAAGGTGGCAAGGATTTGCTTAGCAACCAACTATTCAGCTTATTGGTGCATTTGTTGGAAGTTACAGGAGTGACATGATGGGCCAGTAGTCGTTAAGATGAATAAATTGTTTTCTACAAGCTCAGTCTTGGAGCTTTTCAAACAAAGGGTGAATATTGTGGAGGGGGAGAGGAAGAGAAATCCCCTTCCTTGTAACATTACTTTCATGCAAACCACACTGCAATATACCAATTTATGTGATTTTCATGAATTTAGAGGTCACCCTATGTGCATGTATAATGTGGTTAAAATTAAATTGACGATACTCAGAGGCTGGTAGATCCGGTTCTACTGAACGGATCCGAATGAAACTTCAAATATGTGTTACGTAGATCATGGGGCTGAGGTTTACATTGGGAAAAAAAATAGTTTGAAATTTCACCAACAGGCGGCACTGTAGTGAAGTGAAAGAAGAGATGAGTACAAAAATAAAAGAATAACAGAAATTTTTATTTACCTATGTGCTCTAGGTGCGTGCCTTGTTGGTCAACATGTTGAAAGCGTACCACCACGTAATCAACGGCAGCATGCAACATGCCGCTAAGAATTAGAAAGACATGGCGGACGATGCTGGCTTTCAACTCCGCTTCATTAATCACACGTCCTTGATACACACGATCTTTGAGGAAACCCCACAGCAAAAAGTCACAAGAATTCAGGTCTGGTAATTTAGCTTGACAGGCATCTGGAAAGATATGCAAGATGACACGTTCATCAGGAAAGTTAGCATGAATCACAGCCTTTGCATGTATTGCCGTATGAACAGTTGCTCCGTCTTTCATGAACACTGTGGTGAGCAAATGGACTCTTTGCATTAACACCGGGACAACGTGGTCTTCCAGAAGTTTGCTGAATTGTTCATTTGTGACTGTATGCCTAACGAAGCTATTTGATGTGACCTTCTAGAAGTAGTAGGAGCCCCACAATGAAACTCGCCATGAATCCATACTATGCTGTGACATACGGGGAATGTAACGGCTATTGTTGCACGGCATGAGGATTGGTGGAATCCCATATGCAGCAGTACTGTATGTTCATCGCACCGTCTAAGTGGAAATAGGCCTGCTGTCCATAAGATATGAGATGGCCAGTATTCATCCACCTGCATCCTCGCCACAAAACGCAAGGCAAAATCAAGACATGCAGAATGATCTTGCGGTTTCAATCGATGGATGACGTGAATCTTGTAAGGGTGGAATTTTAGAATTTTACACAAAATCAGATTCATGGTTGACCATGGAATGTCCAATACCTGTGCTATAATGTGACCACTTACAGTAGCACTTGGGGAACTTGTAGATGCTGG
The DNA here is from genome assembly GCA_006491805.2 of Dysdera silvatica. Lineage (NCBI taxonomy): Eukaryota > Metazoa > Arthropoda > Arachnida > Araneae > Dysderidae > Dysdera > Dysdera silvatica. Next base: position 44,495,900 of record QLNU02015359.1, on the reverse strand, counting down.
AGCTGTTGCAATTGCATCTTCCTCCATAATGGCTGGCTTTGTTGCACGTCATCCTCTTCCCAGTGCGACACCTAGAGAACCAGTTTCCTCAAACTTACAAATCATGTTTTTGACTGCAATTATGGATATGGGTCTTTCCTTAAATGTCTCATCTGCCAATAAGCACGGAGTGCCGCCGAAGGATTATCATCATTCTGATAAACCAATTTTACGATTTATGAGCGTTCTTTCCTATCCAGCACCATGGTCATTCCGGGTGAATGATTTTTTTTCTAATGGCAAGTCTGGCATTCACAGCAAAATTATATTCCTTACTCATTTGCATATGGTTTTAGATGCAAAATGCCACCTGTTGGCAAAATTTCAAACTTTTTTTTCGACGTAAACCTCGGCCGCATTATCTACGTAACACGTATTTGACATTTCATTCGATCTGTCCAGTAAAACCGGCCATCCATTTAATTTTAACCACCCTATATATAGTAGGATCGATATATAATTTGAGCTTAGTAGTGGTACATTTTGCGAAAGTTTTTGAGAAGGGTAGTCGCATAAGGCAGCGCTGTTTCTTTGGGCAGGATGTGCAACATATGATGTCCCCAATGAGAACTGTAGAAAGGGATAGAATGAACGTAGAAAGGAGTAGTAATAGTAAGCATCTCAGCTAATGGGAAAGGCAGCCACATGAGGCGGCATTGCATTCCCAGATAGCTTTCAACGTTGCATGATCCCAACAGGTAATTGATCACAACTGGCGAATAGAAGACAGTCGATCCTGACTGGCATACAGAGATGCACCAACTGCACCTGTGTCCTTACTCAATGTATAACAAAACCAGCCTACATCCAATCTGTCCCAAAGAGCAAATGCGATCGATGGGCGGCACGAAAGAATACCGTGGGGCTGACCGATGCTCCTCAAACCCCACATGACATGTGCGAGGCACAACAAAACAGCAGAGAACAGGTGGAGCCAAGTCCCAAACCAACAGCGCACATCCATTTACCTTTATTTCATGGCTTGGCCACTGTCTCATACACCTGCAGTCCGATTCGAGCCCCTCGAAAGTGACTCCTCCATACAAGCAGGAACCAAGATCCGCCAGCCTGGACCAGAACGAACGGATGGACGTCCATGCAGCTCCATAGCTGAGATCCACAGGAGATAAATGGTCTCTGCAATCAGATTCACTAGCGTTAAAACTGGTTTCTTCGAAGCATCCAACGGGAGCCATCAGATGAATGATTCCTTCACAAGCAATGAGACCAACTAAAAGTGAATGGTTTCTTCACAGCAAGCAACAACATCCACTAGAGATAACTAGTTGCTTCACAGCAAGCAGTGGGATCCACTGGGGTTAGCAGCTTCATCACGCCAAGCAAAGTGGGTGAACACTTGTACCGCAGTACTTTTCTTAGAAGTAAACAGAACAGTAAAACGGGGTTCAGCTGAGAAGATATTGTTACCAATGTAGTATCCTAGCAACAGCTTAAATATAATGAAGTATGTATTCAAAAAAGTTCGTAATTAAAAAAAGGGGCACTTGCCGAGATCCTATAAGCATGGAAATAGTATCAAAATGCTTATTTGTCGATGTTGCACATAACTGTAATAAAATTTGGTAGGTGGAAGTTGAAAAATCAGACTGAGAAAAAAAAATGCAGTAGCAATAGGAGTAGGTGTTCCTGGCAATGTCTAGCTATTTTTCTAATTGGGGCTTTAGATTAATGAAAATGCTTGCTATCTCCAATCGCTTGCAAAATCCTTTCTGGGGACTAAAACTCCAAATTTTTAAATTAAAATATATGTATGTCACATATGTATAAAATA
>QLNU02015359.1:44469470-44487738 GCA_006491805.2 Dysdera silvatica | reverse complement strand
TTGCGTGTATTAAATTTCACAGGTTTAATAGGTAGCTTGTCCGACTAATTTTTAATGCAGAAAGTTATTCCCAACAATGCAAAGGTTTGCCACTCCAACTATATATTATTGTGTTGTATTATTATTTTATAGTTAAATATAATTTGAGTCAATTGTTTGGTGAACAGAAGTATTAAATATAAATATTTATACATGGATATGGCCCTGCGGTGGCGCAGTGTGGTAACGCGTTCTCCTATTGCGCGGCTAATCCGGGTTCGACTCCCAGCAGTGCAAAGAACGCTTACTCAGAGATCTCATAAAGATCGCACTGCTCACTGTAGTCCGGGGTTTGGTTCCCTAGGCCTTAAGAGGTTTGGATTCCTCAGAAAACAGTAGGTCCAGAGGTTCGGATTCTTCGAAAAACAGTAGGTCCCGATGCAGCATGATCATTGTAGTCCTTGAACCGTAAAACCACAAACAAACAAATATGCATGAATATTCCTCATAATGTAAAGGCTTTCGTGATTCATGTCTAATTTAGACATTTTGCTTCTTTAATAGGGGATTCGGTGGTTTCTATAATCACGCCTCTCCTTGAAGCGATTATTGGCTTCATTTATGGTGCTGTTGCAGGCATTGTATTTTGGTATTTCCCACGTCCTTCAAATGTAGGTATTTTCTACAGTTCTACTATATCACAATATATTTTATGTATATTTTTCGTACATATTCTGTTGAAATTCATATTTGGCTCTCCATTTTTTTCATCTAAACTAGAATCTTTTGACCTGTAACTGTGTAAAGAGAAAAGAATGAACTAAATGCTTAAGGTGAATTGATCTGTGTATGGATAATTCTTTTCTTTTTCAGTTTCGGGGGGGAGGGGGGGCAAAAAAGATTTTAGAATGAGTAAAAAACATATGTATCAGAAATTAATTTCTCATAATTAATTCCTCCATATCGCCCTTACTTTTATTAGGAAGTTCCCCACCCTTTATGTAATCTTGGTCAATCCTTCGGGAATCAAGCTTTCTATTTTTACTTATTTCTGTTTTCATACATGTAAAAAAAAGTGAGAGGCATATAAAAAGATGGTTCCGTTTTACTATGTACATTCTACTACTTTATCTTGCACAATGCATACTTTCCTCGATTTGAATTGCAACGTAGAGAAGAGTTAAAAGGTTTAGGGGTCTGTGCCAAAAATTTTCTAGTTTCATTTTTAAGGTTGCTTATTGTACAAGATGATGGAGAAAGTTTTTCACAGCTGGTGGCACTGTGTCTGCCAAGGTCTTATTTCCATATAAAACTACAGATATTATTATTTTACAGGTGGTGAGTTTTAGTTTTCATAAGATATTATTGGAACTTGATGTTCTCTTGAGTGTTAAGTAGCACCTACTTCCTGTTACGATTCTTGCTTTAATCTCTGTACTAACCTTACTTCATTATAATGAATCCTAAATAATTAAACTGTTTCAGTTGTTTAAAGCTACTATCCATTTCTTATCTTTCCAAGCCTACCACATTCTGAAACCACCTTTTATCCCACGTTTTGATCATGTATTTATTTAGTCTTTCCTGTATTAATTGTGCTAACCCCAGTTCTTTTACACTATTGTCAAACTCTTGTAGCACTACCTTTAGCCTAATTGAACTCCCGTTTATTAAAACTCATCGGCAAAAGTAAAGTACAATGAAAGTTTCTATTAAAAATTGTGCGTCTTGGGTTTATGTTTATTTTCTGGTGGCATTCTCAGTTTGGGAGCTAAATTAAAATTAACCCTGTGAATGGTAGTTATTTTTAACGATATCTGATCTTGTAATATGGGGTACTTTTAGGATGGGGATTGAGTAATACATTAAGCGCTGTTAGATAAAATCTCCAGAATGAAATCAATTTGGTGATGTTAGCTAAAAAAAAAGGGGGAAAATGAAATGGAACCCGAACATAATTTTTCAAATGCATGATGAAATAATGCAACCTGTCTTGGAAGTGTCGGAAACAATTCTCCTCTGTTTTCAACATGTACTGTCATTCAGGATTGAATCTGACAGCTCATGGAAATCGAGGGAGTCACCACAGGAGAGCTAAATATCTTGCTGAAAAGGCATTTCCACATGCCTTCCCAAGTCCATCTGCATTTTGAATTCACTTGAGAGCTTTCCTTGAATTCTCACTTTGAATTCACTTGAGAGCTTTCCTTGAATTCTCACTTTGAATTTGTTCTTTAGCGCAATTTGTTACTAATCTTTAAGGGAATGTACTGTTTTGTTCAAACGTGAAAACCTTTCTTTCTTTGAATGCTGGAAAATGCTTGTTTAAAATCGTTTAATTGGTGAATGTTTGTTAAATTCAGAGAATATATAATAGCGAAAATATATGGTCTGTTGTTGATCTGTTTCTTCTGAATCTACCTTTAGAGCCAGACATGATTTTTCTAGCATATATCTCTAGCTGTTTTGATAGCAGCTTGAAATTACATTTTATATACATGTGTACCTTTAACCACCTAAAATTGTCGTGGTTTTACTGTGGTTTTAATAAATTATCCGTTGCTAAAGTATATTTTATGCTGCTAAGATATATTTTATACTGATATTATGACTTAAGATATATTTTTCTCTGCAAAGATTAGTGGTAAGATTCGTTTTGTTGGACTAAGATTGGTGATAAGATACATTTTGCACTGTTAAAGCTGTAATATTTTTCTAATTGTTTCAGGATTTTAAGACGTTCTATCGAGTTCTCCTTTTGAATTTTGGAGGATTGGCTATATACTTCATTGGTTCTTCATTGTCCTTTAATGGAGCTGGTCCCATTGGCAGCTTGAGTCTTGGCTTTTTCGTTGCACTAAAGTGGAATAAAGAACCTGATAAAAATGTATTGTTATGCAATATTTTCTTTTATCTAATTAGTATATTTGTCATTTATTTTCTATATCTCATCATCAGGCCTCGACAAATTGCGTCGAATCGCAGTTGCCAAACGATTAGAATGGTACTCGCAACCTTGATAAGAAAACCTAGTAGGAAAAGAACATTTTTCCTGTTTGTTAATTGAAAGAATATAGTTGTCATAGGTGACTGGATTTGTCAATATCGATCCACTGCATTATGATGTGTGTCTGTCACATGCACATATAATATGGTGAAACGATCACATAGGATTTGGTCGTAAGCTCAACATGTTAGCTAGTTCTACAGTCCAATGAGCAATCTGAAACTTGGCATATATATATATATATAATCTCATTGTTTGACATTTCTAAAGTTTACACATTTCGATTTCTTCTGTAAGTACTGAATATATATATGTATATTATGCATATTTTGTTCAATTTGTGTATATATATATATATATGTGTGTGTGTATACACACAAATTAAAATATGTGTGTGTATATATATGTGTGTATACAGGGTGTTTCAGAATAACGTTCAGAAAATTTGAGGGTTTGTAAAGGACGTTAAATAAACAATATTGGTGGAACTCGCACCGTGCGCAAAGCAACCAGTTTGTCTGTACAGCGAATTTACGTTTTACGTCTACCTTCGTTGCTGTGTATGCAGTTATATGAATTGAATACAATTTTTGATACAGATTTTAAGTCATTGGCCTAATATTACAGCATATACAAAAAAATGCGAAATTCCATTTCCTGATCGTGATCTGTATTGGCTTGTAGTGAGATAAAGCATGAAAATTGTTTTTTTTTATCACACTGTATACATTTGGTAATTTGTAAGCGTGTGCAATCGGTACAGGACTTAAAAATGAAGATGTTTTGTTCTAAAAAAAAATTTTCCTAAAATTCGCCGTTACGGCACTACAGTCATTTAATTGCTTCCATCCACTGCACATAATGTAGCAAGAATTGGCTACGAAGCGCCATTTGGCGACTGTTCAAGTGGAAAAAGTCCATTTTTATTAAGCAATTTTAAATAGTCTCTAAATGGTACTTCGTAGCCAATTCTTGCTACATTGTGTGCAGTGGATGGAAGCAATTAAATGACTGTAGTGCCGTAACGGCTCATTTTAGGAAAATTTTTTTTTAGGACAAAACATCTTCATTTTTAAGTCCTTTACCGATTGCACATGCTTACAAATTACCAAATGTGTACAGTGTGATGTAAAAAAGGCAATTTTCATTCTTTATCTCACTAGAGGGCAATACAGATCACGATCAGGAAATGGAATTTTGCATTTTTCTGTCTCTGTTGTTGTGAGGCCAATGACTTAAAATCTGTGTAAAAAATTGTATTCAATTCGTATAATTGCGTATGCAGTAACGCAGATGGACGTAAAATGTAAATTTGCTGTATAAACAAACTGGTTGCTTTACGCATGGTGCAAGTTCCACTGATATTGTTTATTCAACGTCCTTTACGAACCCTCAAAATTTCTAAACGTTATTCTGAAACACCCTGTATATATATGTAGGTGTGCGTGTGTGTTTATATATATGCGCATATATATATGTCTTTATTCTGATTGCACACTTCTGGGTCTATTATGAGTGCAAAGAAACAATTTGTTTATTTTGAATATACGGATTTATTTAAACTTAAACTTATATATTTTTACTAGTTAATAATTAAGTGTTTATCTTGAGTGTGACATATTCATGTAAAACTTTTTACAATTTTTGGTATAATTAATGAATTTTCTCACCCCATCATCTTCTCTATTCATGTTAATTGAACCTTTACACTTTAATCACTTTCAATACCTCCATCTACTTGCTGTAAGTTTGCTTTTGGGCCACTTACAACAATTGAGATTGTTCTCAGTATTAATAAAGAGACCCTTCTAAATTACTAAAATATTGTTAAACTAATTATATTCTGGGTTTATACTGTTTTTAGCTAATTTTTGATCAATATTGGTTTATTCAGTATTAATCACAAATCTCAATTATTGTAGTCAGAAAAAGCAAACCAATAACAGGGATTTTGTGCGGTCCCTGATGAAGAACAAAATTCTTGGTATTGTTTAATCTTTTACTCCTCTTCACCTTTTACTACTCCAATTGCATTTTTTATTTTAATCTGTTTCTACTATTTTAATTTACTTGGTTTTATTACTTTATGTTATATTACCATAGGTACCAATCCTTCCGATTTATCCGGATGGTTTCCAATTTTTTATCGGTCTACCAATCTTCCGGTCGGAAAACGATTTCGTCCGATTTTCAGAGATTTCGTCTAAAATCCCCAGTGTTTTTTAAAATACTGATTTTTTTAAAAAAAATTTGGATACCTATTTTTCTTGATGCGTATTGATTGATATGCGTATTGATTGATATGCGTATTTTTGTACATATGTGCATATTTAATAATAAATATGCATAAATAAATGCAAATATCGGTAAAAAAGTCGAAAAAATTCGTCTGCCGTTGACGGCGCATGCGTGGCGTGACGTGGAATTTTAGCTCCAGCTATGACGTAGAGTGATGCCCCTGCACAACGAAATCATGCATCTGTATTTGTAGTTGTTGGGGAAGGCAAGAAAGAATGCGCTACACCGTTAAGGTTTTAGTCAAGCATGTGACTTTGTGTAGGGAAGCCACGTGTTAGACATATCTGGTATTTCTTTGCTCTGGAAAGAAAGTTTTGTTTTTAGGTGTTTTTGAAAACAACGTTAACGATGTCGACTGTTAATAAAAGGTACTACCAAACGTTTAAAGCCGAATATATGAAGATGTTTAATTTTATTCAAAAATCAAGACTGGGGCCAAAATATGCTTTCTGCACGTGTTGCCGTAAAGACATAAGCATTACTCACGGTGGTGAACACGATATTACTTTGCATTCTGAGACTGTTGAACATAAGGAGACGTTCAAGGCTGTAGAGTCTAATCATAGTATCAAGCCTTCATTTTTTGCATTTAACGATACCTCCATGATTAACGCTGAATGTTTATTTACATCGTTTTTGATCGAACATAATTTGCCAATGAATTGCAGCGATCATGCGTGGATGCTCTTTCGGAAAACGTTTCCTGACAGCAGTATTGCAAAACAATATGGATCTGCAAAGACCAAAACTTCTGCAATTATGAAAGAAATGTCCGCAAAGGAATCCTCATCACTTGTTGAAAATTTAAGGTGCTATCCATTTTCAATTGCAACTGATGGAAGCAACGATGTTGATTCAAAGCTGTATCCAATAGTGGTAACTTTCTTCGATCCTTTATGTGAAAAAATTGTGAATTGTCTTTTATCTATGCCATCTTTGAAAGAAGATGCTACTGGGTTAAATATTGGAAATCTTCTGGTAAGTGCTTTACAATCTAAAAACCTTGCGATTTCTAATTGTGTTGCCTTTAGCTGTGATAATGCACCTGTTATGATAGGAAAAAAAGCAGGTGTAGCAGCAGTGTTAAAGAATCATCACCAAAATATTGAAATTATGGGCTGTTCCTGCCACCTTATTAACTTAGCAGCTGAAAAGAGTGCTGCATGTTTGCCATTTAAAATCGATGAAATTTTGGTAGACATTTACTATTACTTACAAAAGAGTTCGAAAAGAAAAGATAGGTTGAAAATTCTTCAAGAATTTCATGAGACTGATATAAAAAAGGTACTAAAACACGTTAGCACTCGTTGGTTGTCTGTTGGAAAGTGCTTAGAGCGTATAATCCAGCAGTGGCAACCTTTGATCAGTTTTTTTAAGGAAGAGGCCATGAAAAGGAATCAAATCACCCCACTTTCTTTCTTTACTATTCCCTCTATCAAAGTTTCGGTTGAAAATGCAGATAAAGTGAAAGAACGTAACAGCAAAAAAGCATCACAGAAATTAAAAAGGAAAGCTCAAAATTATGTGGATATTTCTAAGAAACAAAAAACTGAAAACTCCATGTCTCGTGAAGAAAGGTTGTTTTATTTTCTGTCGGAAGATATCAATAAGGCTTTCTGTTTATTTTTATCTTATACTGTGCCTATATTTTAAAAAGCAAATGCTCAACTTCAGTCTGCGGAACCGTATATTCATATGCTAAAATCTGTTCTCTTAAAATTGTACAGAGAAATGCTAGTGAAATTTGTAAAACCAAGCGTCACAAAATTATGTAGTGATATTTTGAAAGTCCACTATCATGAGAGGAGTAATCAAAAAGATGATGTTGATATCTTAATTGGAAATGGAACACTGAAAGTAATCCAAGATTTTAACATCCATGATAAAAATGAATTTTATGAAAACGTCAGAAGCTATTTCATAGCAGCATGTGACTACATGCACAATAAATTTCCTTTTGAGTTAGAAGTGTTACATCATGCAGAGGTTACACAAATATCGAATTTTGAAAATGCATCATTTTCCAGCTTAAAATATTTTACAGAAAAATTTCCTGTTCTTTTGTTCAATAATACAGAAGATAAAGCTGTTGATGCTTTACAAACAGAATTCAGTGAGTTCCAGGCTTTCGAAGTTCCACAAACTGTGAGTAATGAAGGTAGCATTGATGCACAATGGGCAGCCATAGGTAAAATAAAAAATGATACTTGTGAATTAAAATTTAAACGACTTTCTCAGGTTATGCTGTCAATACTTACGATCCCTCACAGTAATGCAGCATGCGAGAGAGTCTTCAGTCAAGTGAAGAAAATTAGAACTGACTTCAGGTCAACCATGTCTGATGACACATTAGAAAATTTACTAATAGTTAAATGCAGACAACATGTGAAATGTTACGAGAATGTATTTGACAAAAAATTTCTCAAATGCAAAATCTTGCACTACAGCATTTGTAAATTCTAAGAATTAATATTGCGTTTAATACAGTTTAATCCTCTATTATTATTAATTTAATAAATACTTAATTTCCTCATTGTGCCTGTTTTTCATAAATTATGTATGATTTTGTTTAATTAAAAAATGGCCGGCCCACGCATGCACAATTGACTACAGATTTTTCACTTCTAGAAGTTGGCACCTATGTATTACTTTTCTACTTTAACTTTGTCTAAGTTAATATACATTTAAGTGTAGTATATTACATTAGAAGGTACTACATGTCACAATCATACTACAATTTTGCTATATATATGTAATTTAAATAAAAGAAATTTTAAATTTTATTAAATATGTATTACTATTATTGGATTTTGTAAATTTTAAAATAAGTAATAACAAATAGAAAGGTGAAAAGCATCACAATGCCAATAATTTATAAAATAATGCTAAAATTAATGAATAATTAACAATTTATATGAAAGTTTTAATATTTTTACTTACATTTTTATAGTTTTTAATAATTTCTAATTTAATTCTAATTATTAAAGTCATTATCCAATCCATAATGATGTAGGATCAATGAGAAATTTAATTAGCAATGATGATAAAGATAAAATGCCAATCACAAAAGACCTTCAGTTTTCGAACAAGAAAAACAATAAAAATTGTATTATGGAGGGGACTTTTGAAGGAAGACCCCCAGCATGGTGTTATATATATATACACACACACACAGTAGAACCTGGTAAATTGACCACGATTTGTGAGAAAGAACTCGTAGGGACATAGTTATGCCTATACCAATAGTCTTATAATAAGTAGTAGTCTTAAATATAGTCTTATATAATGACCACCTGCCTGGTGAGCATTATAGTCCATTCCCAAAGATGGTCACTTTAGGCAGGTTCAACTGTATATATATACAGTTTGTTCGTGAAAAGTTGACCAATGATAACGTTAGAATTCATGGGATCTGACGTCACAAACAGGCTCGTTCATTACAGCAGAGGAGGAGGATGTCATTTCAGAACTGTTTTTTCACGAATATTTATCTGCACCATAAACCAGTTCTGAAATGATATTCTCCCATCTGCAGTTGTCCATTTGTAACATCAGCTCCCATGAATTCTAATGCTACCATCGGTCAACTTTTCCCAAACGAACTATACATACATACAGGGTTAAATCATATTGGATATGCTTGTGACAGGTTTTCTTATTTCTGCTAGCACTTGGTATATCGCTTCCGCAAAGCTTCACAGTCCTTTCACTATAAAATTTGAACTACCTTGTTGAATCACTGTAGTTAACAAACTGTGGTTTCAGGCATTATTGACTTCATTAGTCTGTATTCACGTACGTGCAAACTTGTTTATGTATAAATTAATTGTAGTTCAGAGGTTATGGTTAATCATTGATGTTACCTCACAAATGATTTTCACACTTACAGGGTATAAAATTATACCAATTTAAAAATGGTTTTAGTGTCTCACAAATATCTGAGGTGGTAAGTGTTTGTCACCTAGTTGGCCTGGTTGTCTAAAAGCACAGCAATACTTTGCATAATCTGTGCAATCTGTTCTGCCAATATCCTGGGCTATTTAAAACTGGACTAATAGACGTCTTGGGGACCATGTAAAAATAACTACACACACACACAAAAAAAACCAACAAAACTCCATCATTTATATATTAAATAACTTCGTGTACTAATTTTTTAGAATTTTCATTTTGCTCAATTAAAACTGAGTTCGTTTTGAAATTTTCAAACCAGACTATAGTGAATTCAGACTATGCGAAGTATTGCTGTATTTACTTGGTATCACAATACCCAATTTGTCTTAAGCTGTTAATCTTGTGGCATATAAATTAATACCAGTGTCCCAGCATTGAAATGTAAAATGACCAAGTTTACCAAGCTATAGCAGTGAAGTTGTTAAAGGTACAATCAGTTGAGGAAGACTAGAGAATAATGAAGAAGATATAGGCACACTCCGTAGGATTGCTTTTGTGATAATACACTAATAGCATCGATTTTTTTGGCAACTGAATTTCAATTGAAATCAACCATATTTGGCAACTGAAATGGCCACAGCATGCAGCCTGCCGTAAGTGGTTACCCATCCAAATACAAACTCAGTGCCTATCAGCTTAATTTCTGTGACCAAATAAGAATCAAAGCTTACATTGTGTCATGACCATGGGATATCTTTGGTGATTTTTTATTTTGTTAGGTGCCCATTATTAAAGTTATTGCTTTGGATGTTTTATTGTATAGCATAAACGCATAACTGATATTTCGGATCAATGTTTTTGTGTTTCTTGCAGGTTTATATACTTAGGTTCGAAGATGGGTTCTGGATTTATCTACAAATTTTGCTTTTTGGCTTAATTGGCGCTGAGGTGGATGTCTCTGAATTGGAAGATGATATCGGTAATTAGTTTTTTTTTTTAGGCCCTGCAATGGTAATGTGTTAGCTTAACACATAGTTATCCCAGGTTTTACTCTCAACTGTGTAAAAGAAAAAGTGCTCATCGTAGTTTGGGTGTTAGGTCCTTAGGTCTGAAGAGGTTTGAATTCCTCAAAAATCTGTGACTCAGCGAAAATGGCCCTTGCTGTGTTGATGCTATAGAATTTAAATGAACTTTTTTTCTTTTTTTGTATTTCTTTTTGGACAAAATGCCCTTGAGTTTGTATGTATACAGGTAAGACTACTGCTCCTTTTTCTTTCTGAATCTTGTAAATCAAAATGAGGATGTATAATGGGTCATTACCTTTCTCTGTTTTCTAGGTGCAGATAGTCCTGATATTGTAATAAAACCATTATATCAAATGCTCAGATTACACTTACAAGGGAAGGTCGGAGGGTGGACGACGCGGATTTTAATGGTATTAGGCTCATTTGAAAGCTCTCAAAAAATTATTAGACACGTATTCGGGCATTTTTCAGAATGGCCATAAATATAGGTGTTATGGGGCCGGAGAGAGCAAAAATGGGACGTATATATCGTAAGAACCTAACATTGGTGTAAACTAAGTCCTACCTATACAGATGTACATATTTTGCTGCATATTAAAAATTTTTCTTTTAATTACCTTTGTATGATCTATCCTCTCTACAGCCTATGGTTGCCTGCTTCTGTCTATTGGAGTCAGCAGTCGACTTGTTACAACATTTGCAGTTCTTACTAAGTCTGGGTACAAGTTTAAAGAAAAGCTGTTTATCCTTTGTTGTTGGATTCCAAAAGCCACAGTTCAGGTGTGTTTTTCTAAACCATTTCATTCAAGGAGCAATTTTTATTAATTGATATTCCATTTGAATAATATATTCATGTTCCTTCAATGTATTTAACAGCAGTCTACGATGACTCTAACTGGCTCTCAAGGTCGTTGGAATAGGTTGGCAAAATCAAAACCAGATGACTACATATGCGCCAAACTAATTAACAATGTATCTCTACATGGCACATATTCAATAATTGTAGCTAATCAATAATATTCAATGTACATTTGTATCATTAGGGTTGTTGTTGACCAAAAAATATTCGGAAAACCACAAAATGAAATTTCTTAAATACCCAGATTTAACTCTATGGTTGTAAGGTGCTTGCCTTATGTGTCATCATTCCTGGTTCTGTTTTTTTGGGGGGGGGTTCAACTCTGCATGTGAAACAAGTCCATAGCCCAAAAGTTCTTTGTCTCTTATAAAAATAGCCTTTCATTTCCAGTTATATAAGAATTAAAGAAACGATTGTTGTTGAAGAGCCAATGACAATGGCTATATATGTGTGTAGTGTGTCCGTGTTGTTCTAGCTTGGATTAATTTAACCACTACACACTGACCTTTCAAAAGAGTGTTCATGACTGGATTAACCACACACCAATCTTCACAGATAATAATAAAATTAACCAGGTTTGTTAAAAAAAAACAAAAAAAACAGTTGTTAACAGTTGCACTAACCAATATCACTAGAATTGTTGTTCGTATAATTAAAGAAATACCCAAATACTAAAGCAGTTATTATGCATAACTGCAATGCAAGATTAAGGTAAAATACCACACTAAAAAGTTCTAGATCGTTTACTTCATGTCCTACAAAAGTTGTTGCAGTAAGCTGTTCAAAAAGTATTCGCTTTAACAGGAGGTTTATTCAGTTTATATTCAAAAAATTACTGAAGTTCACCGAAAGAAGTTCTAGCAGCAAGGCAGTGAGTCAAATGAAGAACAATGGCTTCGAAAATATTGCGAAGAGCTACATGGTGGCGCGGAAAGTGGCATCATATTATCATTACATGTGACAGTAGTAACTTACAAGACCAGCTCTCTGGTTGCCAATACGTTCCTGTCATGGCATCTCATAAGTAACTGACGAGGGAACCTTTTATCATGTTCGCACACCTGGAGTCGATACTAAGATTATTTTGTATAGTTTTTAACACTGATTCCGAATATGTATTTAGTTTTTTGCAAAACTCAGTTTTCGAGTAATTATGACCTCTTAAAAATGACAAATTGGCTACCATTTGGCGAGAAATTTGAATTTTGTTAAATAAAATATTACAACCTTATAATGGTAGTTAAACTGTATGTAAAAATGGGGAAAACGCAACAAATTATGACTATGCCTACTTTTTAAAAATGAATAGCTGTCATAATGTAAAATGTCACAGCACTTGCGATACAATTTAGAAAACAGTTCTTGGACGTTGGCGAACTTGTAAAACTGCATAAATCTTGTAAGCATAGGAGATTAGCGAAATGTCTGAAATGCACTATACTTGTTGAGTGAGCACCTGGTTTAGACTATGTTGGCTACAAAATGACTTCGAGCTAAATTTTAAGCATGCCACAATATAAATTTCTGCCAAAAAGCTCCCTAACTCATCATCTTTAAGTGGTCATAATTTCTCGAAAAATGAGTTTTGCCAAAAACTAAAGACCTATTCTGAATCAACATTAAAAACTATACAAAATAGTCCTAGTGTTGACTCCGGATGCGACGAACGTGATAAAAGGTTCTCATGAGAGTTACGTACAATTGTATTGGGACAGAGATGATGGAATTTTTTCATGTTGGAAGGCCTCATTAGGTTAGCCAGAACATAATAAAGTTACATTTAAGGAAATGCAATTAGGTGCACTTTAAATGTACATTATATTTTAAAAGTGTAACTACATGTACTAATTTCAAAAAAGGAAAATTGTTAAATTAGGTGTAATTGAATTGAAGACTAACAAATGCACACACTGCAATTTCAAGTTTTAACTTTTCTCTATTCTTTAGAGTGAGCTGAAATAAGAACTAAGAAACTTGCACTTGTGGTCCATGAGATTGGTGGTGGCATGTCTCCCAGATCTTTTTTTTCCCTACAGAATCTTTTTCAGCCTTATTTTCTGTCTTTGGTGTAAATCTTCCAATTTTCTGCAATTAAAAAAAAAATCTCTACGGTTTCATTAAATAGGGATTTTTAAAAGTAAAAATTCCCAAACCAGCTTGAAAGTTGTTATTTTGTATGATAGCAAGCTTTTAAAAAGTCATTCTTAGCTTAAAAATATTTGTATTCTTCATAAATAATCGGTGTAAACTTTGATAATCTGTTATATAATTAACTTTCTTTTCCATTTCGTAAAAATATGAATAATATGTATAAGGTAAAAAAAATCATTAAAAAAATCCTTATTTTATGGAATATTTACACATACACATTAAAAAAAAGACTGTTTTTGAAGGTAGTTTTTTTCTGTGTTAAGTTGGCAGGTATGTAATGGATATGAAATTACTTTTTATCACAATTACGTTTTTTTTTGTCATTTTGTATTATATATTAATAACAGATATACTGAAGGTGTATAGGATATGCTACATTACTATTATCCATTTGTGTAAAGATTTGAAAATAACCCAACTAATTGTTTTAATAGAACCCAGTTTTGCCCAATAAAACCCATTTAAACCCGAAAAACGCTGTTTTTCTTTTAAAATTAGTTTTATTCAACCCCGCTTGATTATTGACAAAAAGTAATAATAGCTTGTGTTAGTTTCTTTTTTCAGTAGTGATCTTGTGAAATAAGTAATAAGCAAGTACAAAAAAATGCATATTCTTATTTCATACCTTTTGTTCATTTGGGGGCTCAAACCCCTGTCCTGCGGTGGTGCAGTGTACGCCATTACTTCAGATTCGACTCTCAGCAGTGTAAAGAACACTTACTTAGAGATCTCAAAAAGCTCTTACTGAAGTCCGGGGTTTGGTTCCCTAGGCCATAAGAGGTTCGGATTCCTCGGAAAACAGTAGGTCCCGGCGCAGCATGACCATTGTAGTCTTTGAGCTGTAAAGCTACAAACAAATGACCCCCTTCCCCAAAAGGAAAAAACATCTATGCTACTGCTGAGGGAAAGGCTCGTGGGAGCCCATTGAAGTGAGCCTGGGATGCCCATGTTGGTTCCCGGCGTCCCTGCCAAACGTAAGAACAATTATGTTATATGATTACGATTACAATTACCTAAGTATAAAAACTTTGATTATGACTTTTACTGTGATTACAGTCAATTTTTATTTTCAATTACAAGTACAATTATGAATACACATTAAAAAACATGATTACAATTACAGATTATAATCACGATTACTTGTACGCAATCAGAAATAATCAGTTCGATTACGATTACGACTACCTAAGAATTTCAAAAAATGATTATGATTAAATGAAATTTAAAAATGTGATTATGATTATATTGCAGATTACAGCTACTTCAAAACATTCGATTAAAGTTACAGATGTGATTACGCGAAAATGTAATCGATTGCAATCGATTATAATCATCTGATTACGATTACTCTGCTGGTCGCTATGTCCTCTAAGGATCTGAATTCTCTAGATCAGCTGTTCTTCGATTGTGGTCCGTGGACCCCTGGGGCTCTGCGGAACAGTATCAGGGGTTTTGCGAGGTCCTCCCAGTGTTCCACAAAGGTTCGGAAAAATACTAAGAAAAGAGCATTTGCTCTTTAATGCTAAGAATAAATTATGAGGGGATGAAAAATTCTTTCCTTAAATAGTGAAAATTAGTGATGAAACACTAGAAATAAATATGTATGATGCAAATTCCGGGCTTTAAACTTTGAGTTAATTCTTGGGGGTCTGCGAGGGTGATTTTTGAAGGGGGTCCGCGGTCTAGGAAAGTTAAAGAACCGCTGTTCTAGACGGTTGCCTTCGGAAAGATGGAACATGTAGGGAACAGCGCACTTGTCCTTGCATTAGAAAATGCTAAACGTATTGTTACTCCAGAAAGAATATGATTATTAGGTCAATATTCTATTACAATTAATGTTAGCCATATAATATCCTGTTAAAATTAATGAAGTTGTGTATAATAATTATTAATTTGTGTATGTAGAATTAACTCTATGTTAAAGTTTTTTTGTTTTTTTTTTAGGCAGCAATGGGTTCTATTGTTCTGGACTCTGCCATAGATTTAAACTTAGAGGACAAATACGTTATGTATGGGGAAAAGGTATCAGCTTTATAGTTTTAGTCAATATATTCTTCTGTTGCTTTCTTACTTATTCCTTTTTCTGAATAATTACCATGTATTGATATGGTATTAAATATTTTTATTATTATGTATACATACATAGCATAATTGTAAAAAAAAAGATAATTTTAAATATTCTATCCGTTTGTGATTGCCGAACACCGAGCCACTAGAATCAAGTGAAGAGTATATCCCTTTGTTTGGAAAGAATAGCACAACGCAGTGTGATCAACAGATCAGGTCATAAGGATGGTAGACAGTGATTTATTTTGAAAGAAAATATTCTGTGTGTCCAAAGGGATTTTTGTGCATGATGGAACTTCCTGCAGCTACCTTTGCTATCATAGCAAGGCTATAGTAAGGCAAATATTTATTTCCTGTTCCTAGATTGAGTTTCTACATGAAAAAAGCCTATGATGAGGTAGAGGTCACTTGAAACTGTCATACCATCTTCAATACCATCTGAATAGTCAACAGAAATTATTCCCGCTATGTGGCATGGTTGTAACATATTTGGCACCCCCACCTTTGGCACAGAATGCCCTTTACTGTCCTTGTGTCACAAAAATTCAACCAATTTTCTTCTTTTTTACAAGTCCATAGTTTGGCATTCAATTGCCTATGCAAAAAAAGATCCTAATTCCTAAAAAAAAAATATACCTCGTGGCAAAACATAGCTTTGTGCCATAAAATGTCATTGGACAATAATCCTTGGAATAAACTAACCAAAATGTTTCCTTTTAGGGCAATCTCATTCTGTGTTGACACTATATTTTATACTTGTTCCATCAAGTTCTCTCTCGCATGTATGCACACTCTCTGTCCAAAAAGAAACTGAACTTTTTGGATACATAAATAACTAGTGATGACACCTGTTCTGCATTTTTTGTAATGGAAAGCGACAAGCGTCATAAGGATTGTGGCAGCTCTTCAGTATGTTTCTTCCATTAAAAGTCGAGTTAGTGTTAAAAGTAAAAGTTTTTGATGTACGGTCGGAAAATGGAGCTTCAATCAAAGAACTGCAATTGACCTCCATGATAAACTTGATAAGAGTTTTACCGATACATATGAAATGCTTTGAAAAGCATAAGGCGGTGAATGTTTATCCTGCACTCAAATTTATGAGTGGTTTAAATGGCTTCAAAGTGGTTGTGAAATAGTTGAGAATAATGAAAAACCGGTTCGTTCAACAATGGGATTGAGTAAAGATAACATTAAAAAAGTATGTAATTTCATCAAAGAAAACCCAAAATCGTCTGTAAGAGTTACTAAAGATCAATTGGGAATTACACAATCAATTGGGCCTTCGTAAATTGAATTTGCGATTTTTTACCCGCAAGTTAACAATAAAAAAAAAATGCATCAAATTGAGCACTGCAAGAACCTCATTACAGCCACTGCATAATGACTCCAAATTTCTTGATATGAAACCAAAGTGCTGAATGGAGAGAACCAGAAGAGGGACATCTGAAGAAAAGTCGATTAGAGAAGTCAAAAGTAAAGACTGCTGATTTGTTTCTACGATCCTAAGAACATAATCCATGAAGAATTTGTTCTGCATGGTTAACCTGTTATATACCTGTGGATTGGGACACCCATCCTTATTACATGAGATGCCATGAGAGTATGTACAGTCATGGTAGTGCATGCGTGGAAACGGAGAAGACTGGGAGACGTGAAGCAACCAAGGTGGAGGTTAGACGCAGGGCGGCAATGCTTACAATGACATAGGAATATAGCGGATATTACCACCGCGACAATATATAGCTGTGACGATATACTTATGATGAATTAGGACAATTTGTGTCATGTACATTAACGTAGAAGATGAGACGTTGTAACTTTGTGAAGTAGCTGTAGCAATTATTCATTAAAGGACGTAATATTTATCCATAGAGAGCTTCATAGTGCTTCATTCTAAAGCATGCCCCACCTACCTAGCATATTTTATCTTTGAGTGCCGAAGCGATCAATAGTGTGAATGCGTCACATACTCCATAAATCATGAAGCAGGCAGCCTGTCACTATTGCACGACAACGCACTGTCTCATCAATTTACATTAGTGAGACAAGTTTCGAGTAAACATCAAGTTTACGTGTTGGACCACTCATCTTATTCGCCTGATTTCACGCTTTGTGATTATTTTCTCTACCCTCATCTACTATATTTGCCGATGATACGAAAATGACACATTACAGTTAAAGACATTCAAGCCACCATGACCTTGAACAGCATTCCAAAAAGCTGCATTGGAAATTTTTTTTCCGACTTAATTAATCGTGTGAAACGATGTATCAAAGCTGACAAAAAATATGCAGATTGAAATTAATGATTGGAGCAATTATAATCAGACTGTATTTTATTTTTTACCAAAGGTTTGGTTTCTTTTTGGACAGAGGATATACATATTACATAGGTAGAGAGGAAACATGATTTCTACACAGAGGAGCTCAAAGCCTAGACTTATATAATTAGATGGTTATGAAACGGTGGTCGATTTAGTAATGAAAATCTCTGGTTTTCAAATTTTGTGCATATTTCACAATTGTATTAGCAAGTTTCACTGTAAAGATGAAACGACACACTGCGCAAAATATTAAATAAAATAAAACACATTAACACAGTTAAAATAAATACGATGGTTTATAGCTATTTCGGAAGCGCGTTTAGGCTTCCTTCTTCAGAACCCTAGTTACACTAATGTGGCACACGTGCTAGAAAAACTATCGATGCCAAATTGCTAGTCCAAAATTAGTTCGGGTAAACCAGTTGTGGGTCCGTAGCCGCGTCTTTTGCTATGGGACGAATGAAGTTTCTCCAAATAGAGGACATGGAATTGAACGGAAGCTGATCGTTAACAGTAGAAGAGGAATGCGAAAGAATATGGAAGGCTTCAAAGAAATTGAGGTCGGCTGGTGAAGAAACTTTCTCTATTAGATGGGCCTTGTCGAAAGAAAATTTATGGCCAGCTTCCCAGGCGTGTTTGGCCAAAGCAGATTTTTCCAGTTGTT